>CP092095.1:25635062-26052562 GCA_029203775.1 Neoneuromus ignobilis | reverse complement strand
TACAGCTTCTTTGCAAAATAATTAAATAAAAAATTAAGATTTTTTAAACAGAAACGTATTTGAAAAATTAATTAATAATTTAAACTTTGTTGAAAATTAAATTGAAAAAAAAACACGGATACTAAATTTCAACGTAAGATATTGTTTGATGTCATTATAAAAGTTTTAATACTGTAATTGAGGTAATCATGTGCTAATGTATTTGTATACTCTTTTTAATTGTTTTCGTTTTTTCCGTATAACTTCAAACACACTTATTTCTTAATTAAAATTTACTTATCTCTCGTGTTCCTTTTCATATTACTAATTAAAATAAATTACAGTTTGAAAAAAATATGAAGCTTTTTTACAAATTTCATTCGTTATACTTACAGCTCTGTTTATAATTTCAGTATTATTTTATTTGTATTTTCAACGTTTAACTTGAATTTTTTGAAAATAATTGTGTGTAATATACATAAATAACAATAATTTACTTGAAATAAATGTTCATTTATAAGATTATCTTAAGATGAAGAAAAATCTTGAGAAATTCTTAGAAGATATCATATAAATGAAGAAAAAAGATACAAAGTATAATTTTGTATAAATTTAAAAAGTAACGTTTTATGAAATTATTTAATATAAATCCTTTTTAATTTTTTATTTATTTTTATATTCAATTCTTCAACGGTTATTAACACTTAAGTCAAATATAAAAAGAATATATTTATATGTATGTTGTCATTAGAACAATCAAGAAATTTCTTTATAATAAATCAATATTTATTATATAAAATAAATATTTGTTTTAGTTTGTGTGAACAATCACATTAAATATGTATGTTGAACACTTGAGAAAAGACATGAAATCAATAATCTGAATATAAGTGGTATAAATATCAATAAATATTTATTTTTTATCTGCTCTCGTATAAATTATTGACATTTTGACAAGTATTTTAAACAAAAACGAATATTTATTAAGTGTTTATGTAAATTTCAATCTAGAAATCAGTACTTTATTTATTTATGAAATGTGTATAAATATAAACGAGAATTTAACTGGTCTAAATATAATTTTATACTTGATAAATATGATTAACGAGTACCACGCGCATTAAAAATAAAAAAATAAGTTAATGTATGAACGGTGAAAAAAATAAGAATGTTTCAATTAAATCTATATTATGAAAGCATAGAATATAATTGAATTAAATGATAAAAAGGAAATAACTGATTAATATAAGCGCATATTAAGTCCATATGTACATACTTAAAAGTAGTAAAAAGTTAAACTGAATTTAAAACGAGCTGTATGAAAATCTAAAAAAGAGAAGTAAAAAAAATCTGACACTATTTGTAGAAATATACTCGCTGTTTGACAAGACTTACTAACGGAAAGCGAGAAAGAAGTAAAAAAAAACCTCAATAAAAGAATTAGAAGAATGTAAACTTTTCTCCGCAACGTACAAAAGTCAACAGTGGTTCGAAATATACGGGCGCATTTTCAATTTAAATATTTTCTTGTCGTAACTGGAAAAATCTGTCAACCTTCGTCCTCGGCTAGGACATTTCATTTCCTTCATTTTTAATGGTTTGTATAAATTTGAAAAAGGAGCATTATTATGCAAACCGAGTAAATAAATCGTAATTCAAAAATGTTTTCCTGTTCAGATACTTTAAACGGCGTCTTCTTTTCCTCAAACGTTTTCTTTTCTATTCTTTTAACAATAATCTTTCACGTTCTTAATAGTTTTTTGTGAATTAAAATCGTTATTTAAAAAATATTGTCTAGTTTTGTTTTACTATTTAAAAATATTAAACATAAAAATTAAATAAAAAAAAATTATTAAAAATAAAATAAAATGTTAGTAATTCTCATGGAATATATTTCAATAATTTAAAGTTAATTATTTAAAACGTGAAATTTTATTAAAGAGAACAGTAACTGTGGTATGAAAATATTTTCAGTAAACTATTTCACAACTGAAGTCCTAAAACTAATTGAATAATTCAGTCGAAACTTTACAACTAGTGGTCAATGTACATTAAAACACATACACAGATTACTTGTTAGCTCTGTTTAAGTTGAAGTATGCATCGTTGATGTACTAAAACAATTCAACACTTGTCGAAAACTTGCAAGATTCTCTCTCTATTCTATTAAAGAACTCCTGCATATATTTTTGTTACCATTTTTTGCTATATATGATGCGAGCTTTATATTCATACACTTAATGAATAAAACATTAAATGCACACCTGTGACATGTTAGTTACGAGTTCGGAGAGAAAATATTTTTTCAGTATTGTGGGTGTTCCACTGTTAAAATTGTCACCGACAATAAAGCCGGCCAAGAATGACAGAACTTTATCGTTGTTTTGAAAAATTACAAGCAATAAAATTTACATTCATCTTGTACCAGACAATTATTTATGAGTTCTTATGTCATAAAATGAAAACAGTATAAGGCATACTATTGAACATAATACATGTCTGTTTTTTTTCGTTTAAATATTATAAAGACTTTTATAGTTGTCAACGGAAAAATATGTAACATTCTTGATTTTTTTATATACCTTAATTTAAATAATGAATTTATTTCCAAATAAACAATATTTATTTTATACATTTCTTTTTATAAAATTAAGTCATCAAGTATCAACTCAACTATAAAAGTTTTATTATACAGATATGTTTATTAAAAGGTTTCGAAAAAAATGTTTAACCTTTTAATAAACATATCCATGTAATAAAACTTGAATTAAGAATCTTGTTTGTTTTATGAACAGATCAATCAAAATAATTCAGAATAATCTTATTTATATATGAATTTAAAAATTTATAATCTGTTATCAACTACATTACCGTATGTATCAATTAACGTGTTATTAAAATGATAAACTCATTGACAATACTAATCTATTTTAAATCCATTTCGAACCTTTAATGACGTTTGTTCAATGAATGCATCAAACTTAACAGCACTCATTGTTGTCAATCTGTCGTAATCCACAAAACAAATAGTATCCAGTTTGAAAATTAATTGGTTACTCGTATGAACTCTGAATGATAATGTACGATTTGATTATACCATCGAATTTAATATGGATCGATCGTGGAACTCACAATAATTATACTCAATTCTACACACACGTTCAACAAAATCGACCAACTACTTTTTTATTCAACTAATATTGATTGAAACCATATATATATGTATATATATGAGTGTAGGTTTTTAATTCTTGTAGGTAGAATAAAGTACATTTCTTGATTATTATTTTACAATTATAGAACTACAATTATATTTCAAATATAATTGGAATAAAAAAAAGATATTTAACAATGGTTGAATACCATTTTTATTTTAATAAGCAATATATATTTTTAATCATTCATTAAGGAAATAATGTAGGACGAAGTAATTACATTGTATCAAATAACGATACCCTTTGAGGTCCACGAGATTAAAATGTAATCTAACTCCTACGCCATATACTTTAAAACATTATCAAATATCAAAGGTTTCACTAAGACTGGGTGGTTATTGTGGGATGGTTAAGAGATTAAATATTTTTTTAATCTAAAAAAAACATGTAAGTTGGATTAATGTGATTATTTTTTTTTTAAAGATTTTAATTAAAAGTATTTTAATAGGATTTTATGTATATAGAACATATTGTATTTATTGTTTCAAAAAATGATCAATTATAATAATTTTTAATATTTATTTACAGTTTTTGGATTTGTAATATTTTTTTAAAATAATGTTTAATAAATTAGCAATATTTTGGATTTTTGTAATTCTGAATGATTGTTTTTAAAATTAGTTGAAAATATTCAATTTATTATTTTATAAACTTAATAAATATTCCATACAATGGCATATTTGTAATATAACTCTCTCTCTCTCTCTCTACATAAATATATATATATATATATAAGTATGTATGTATAAAGATTTCAACATGGCAGCAAAGGTTTAAATTGCATTTAATCGTTTTTATATGTTCGTGAGGATAGAAGAAGATAAACCATTATATGATAGTTGTAAAAAATAGGCCATGGTGAAAATATGTCAAACAAGATCAGATAAATCTGAATCCAAATCAAACAAACACAAAGACATGTTATTCCGATGTAAATGAGTCAAAGAATCTTTCACAAAACTTTATCAACTCATTAGCATCTCTGTTCTATACATACATACATATATGTAACTAAACACTGCAGTATTTCTGTAATAGGTATACGTTTGTTGAGCTTTACAGTACCGACATGTACCTCTATTGTTTGTAAATGAGGTCACAAGTTCCGCCCAACAAGTTTCATATTCCGATTATTTCATGACTTCCAAACTTTATCTACAAGTAGTTGCATAATAGAATTGTGGACAGAGATAAAATTTTGTATTAATATATAAAGCGGCAGATATCAAACTTGGTCGATAATGCTCTGATATCGGTTCGTATCGGCTCTTTTATTACACACATATTCTGTACGTTTCATTTTATTTGTACAGTGAGGGCTGATCATTAGAATTTAAATTAATTACATCTGTAGTTTAAACATACGAACAATACAATCGACTAATACAATGGATCGTTTATTTAGATACACATTTAATGAAAAACACGAACTACATAAACAGTTCGGTTTTGTAAAATACATTGTTTTACTATAAAGAAAATTGTATATTTTTTGGTCTAAAATACTAATAAAGCATTAAATGAAAACAATAATAATCAAATTTCTGTACAATTTTCATATAATGAAAATATTCACTTTTTTAATTATTCGTCTTTATTTTTCTAATGATGACGTTTGGTTAAAATATTTATTAATAGAAAATAGTTTTAAAATAAAACAAACTTAAATAGAATTTATATATTTTAATATACAATATAATAAAATTTTAATACTAATGGATATATGGGTAAAAATCAATTATTTATGATTGAAATAAAAAATTCTATAAATAATTCAATCGTTGAAAAGTGAATACATGTTCATAAAATTTCAATCGATAAGAAGTGTATATATATATATATATATATATAGATTCAAAGATTTAATTTGTATTTTTTAGATAATTAACATGATTTTCATATATGGCAAAAAGTTTTTGTCAAAAAAACCTTTCCAGTAAAATCTTATCACGCCGATCTTAAACAACTACTTAAGATATTTCAGATACTCGATCAAATATCTGAATAATACTTCGTACGTCTATCTGAAATTAAAATAAAATCGTATTCGAATAAAATTATACAGTAGAAGTCGGAAACACGCGATCTATGTTTAGCGCATGTACATACGTCATCACGATCTATTCGCAAAACTTGAACTATAATAACACATTCCGTATTTCGCGCCTACGTTATTGAGCTTTTCGTCGCGAGACAGGCTTTGACCTCCACCGCCCCACTAGAACGAGCCAAATGTGCGAATGTGTATTCTTGCGTTCTCCTGCAGTGATATCGTAAATCGACTGAAACTTTCTCTTCTGCTTCGGCCCATTGAAATAGGCAACAAATTTTCACACACAGACCGAACTAACTCCACAACAGCTGCAGGAGAACAACTGGAAGCATATTGTGTACGAAATGTATACAGGATGGTGCAGAAGAGTCGTTGGAAGTTTTAGTACATATTTTTTTATGGAGTGAAAATTCGATTTGGAACGAAAATAATATTCCTATAATATGAAAAAGTAAGACAAAGAAAATTATATTTACTAAAGTTTTCATTAAATAAACATGTATTAAAATAAGGTTTGAATTTTGAAAATTGTTTACGATTAAAAAACTAAATTTAATTATTGTGAACTTACACAGAATTTTAAATATTTTTTTAAAAATATATATATATTTCATTTTAAGTAAATTCATGAAAATATACATATATTTAATTTGTTAAAATTAAAATATAGTACTTTTTTAAAAGAAAAAAAATATTCATAATATTTAGAGAAAAAATAACAAATATTAATGTTTATAAAAAAATCATTAATTTATTCAAGCTTAAGTTTAAAAATCAAAAATAAGTAATAATACTAGAAAATACTTATATTAATCACTCTGCATATTTTTTTCAAATATAATTGCTCCTTTAACAATAATTAATATTATATTAAAATTTCTCTTGGTTAAATTGTTAAACAAAAAATAATTCACAACACTATTTTTTTTAAAAAAAATAACTACATTATTAAGCATTTTAATTATAATCTTTTGTTACAAAATAAAAAATAAAAATAAGTAACTAAATAATTCACTATAGAAACTGACAAACTAATCCTGTAAAATATATACAACCCTCGTGCAGATTTTATGACGTTGTTTCTAAGTTTTCATCATCTTTTCCCTTCATATAGAAAACTTTCATGTAATCCCTCTTTCCTTGTACTTACTGAACTTCTTAGAAGTCACTACGAATAATATTTCATAACACCTTTTTTTTTTAAAAAAAAGTGTAATATTTATTTTTACAGATGAAGTATTATGCCAAACAATACAAAGATTCCAGTAATTATTTTTATGCATTTTTCACTATTATACGTACTACTTAAAATTCTAATATATAATTTATTTAAAAAACAGTATCGCAATGTTACAAAGAAAATGATTATAGTTTCAGTTTTTCGGAACACCTGTATATAATACGCATACACACACCTATAATGAAACAGATAAATATATAGATACCTATTAAAGTGTGAAAGAAAAAGAAAACGTATCCAAACACGTATTTAAACTGTAAATAAGCAAAAAGAATTTACAATAAGCGCATGGGAAATAAATGAACAAACATAAACTTATATAAAATACAATAAAGAACAATAAAACTCTTTCGAAATTACTTGCAATTCGTAAATTACAAATACCACAATTTAACATTATTTTTTTATTTGATAAAGATACGAACTGAAATGAATTTATTTAAATTCGTATAATTAACTGTAAAATAATTTATAATATATTTATTAACATTTTAATTATTATATATATATATATATATATATATATATATATATATATATATTTGTATGAGAATATAAAAGAGATAAAATGAAAAGATAAAACCATTTTACGCCAACAGTAAATTCCTTAAATAATAGGATTCGACTGGAATAAACATTTAATGAAGAAAATTTCGCGTGATTCGAGAAATTACGTGTTTTCTCTATTTGTCTTTAGATAATTACAATTTTGGAGGTTAAATAAAACATATATATACATACATATATATGTGTGTGTGTAATCTATTTTAGGAATCATTTCATTTGTCTAAGCAGGCAGACAAAGATAAGAATAGAGTTGAAAGTTCATTGAACATTTTTTTAAAGAAAAAAATAATTTGAAATAAAAGCTGAATTGAATATAAATTTTGAAAAATGAACTACTTTGTAGTAAATAAACTAGAGTTAATATTAAATTACATTCTACACCAGTCAAATACATATGGAGTTAATGAATAACAACAGCATAAAATGGTTATGTACTTTATTTAATTTTTTGCATATAAAAGAGGTAATTTAAATGTTAACACTCTCTTATATTCTGTGTAGCACACTGATTACCTTGTTAAATGTTTTCTTTTTTTCAGAAATTACTCAACGTTTAAAAATGATGTGTAATTAAACTTTTAATGAATGTAATTAATAGATTAGATTATTTAAAGTGATTTCAAAAATAAAAAAATAATATTATTTGATGATTTATGTAATAATACTAAATTTTCAACGACTTTTTCAATGAAATTGTGTGATATTTGTATTAATTAAAAAATTCGAATTCGAAATGAATTTCGATTTTGAACTTAAATATAAAAATGTGTAGCACGCACATTACTACAATAATATAATTTCAAAGCTCCCATTCACATACACACAGATACAATAACTTTTGAAACAATTCACATCCACAAATAGTAATTGTAGTAATGAGACATTTAACTTGAATAGTGTTTTAGAATCTTCACAAAGTTGTGCTTAACATAATATTCTGTGCCTAATTTAAATGAGCTTTCGGTTTAATAGACAGTTTGGTTTGAATATATTTCACGAATTACAAGTTGTTCAAGATTCGAAATTGGACATGTGTAATTTAAGATAATATATTTTAAAGAAAATTGCTGAATTGATTTAGCAATTGAACTTGATTTAGAAGCAATTATATTAATAAATGTCTAAGACATTTATTTTCCATAGAATTCTATAAATTAATGATAAGATTAATTTATGTCCTGATTTTATTTTCTAATCTAAAACAGAATTTTAATAATTTAAAATCATTAATAAAATCAATTTTTATTTTTTTCTAATATTAAAAATTTATCAGATATGAAACATAATTATAAAAAAATCGTTTCAAAAAATTATTTTATATACAATTCATATGCAATGTTTTTTTTCCTTGGTTCATGAATAAATTGAAAAATGAATAAGTAAATACAGTACATATGATTTGTAAACGCTGTACGTTTTTCTTATTACCATTCATGTTTTTTGGTGAAAACAGTATGTATATTGTAGAAAAAATTAATGGTACCTATAATACAGAACATAGCAATGTTCATCTCGAGGGTCGATTTACAACCATCCACTCCAGACGTGTTCAACAACACATTGTTTACATATGAAATTGCAATTGGACAGGGGGTTGTTTTTTGTGTGCTGCATTCAGTCGACGTCGCGTTTTTCACCCCGCAGGCGTACCACTTTTATAAATTACCCCTTTATATAAATAACATAAAATAAGATGCGCGTCGTACTGCATTTTAATCTGTTTCCGTCATGTATCATACTATTATACGGTTTATTTTCTTTATATTTTATTTTCGCAACGTTTTAATTATTTGTACAGACGTTCGAAACGTCTATTTATATACTGTGATGTTAGTGTTTTCGTTTTTTATCAGTACGTGCGTTTTTATTTACTCTGATGTGAGTCGTGTTATGATTTTTCATTTATCATGAAATTATAAATTGTTTGTTTTTATTCTTCTATTTGTTTAAATTTGTGTATTTTGTGAAGTGAATGTTTGATTTTTATATACAAGTATAATATTTAATTGAAATAAAATCGAAACATTATTGAAATTATTTTATCTATTTTTTAACTATTGATAAATTTGTATACATATTTTTTGTAATAACATTCTAAATATTTTTTTATAATTTTTATAATCGATTTCGATATAAAAATCATTTTTTTAAAAAAAATATCTTTCAATCTTCACTTGGACAAATTTTAAATTATTTATAATAAGTATTTGGATTAATATCAATTTATTTATTCAAAAAAGAGAAAAAAACGACAAAACTGATGATCAGAAAAAAACAGTTTAAAGAAATATAAAGAAAATTTAATATAAAATTTAATATGGATTTTTAAAAAGTTTATTTATTTCAATTTCTGTTCATAGTCGATTTTATGATATAAAATGTTCAAATTTCTCTTAAACAAAATTATTTTGTTACATATAAAATATTAAAACGTTCAATAAATGACTAGAAAAATCATTTGTACACATCCTTACATTGAATCTAAATTAAAAATGATTTTTATCAGACTTGATATAGAGTTATTTTTTTTTATTAGTCTAATACTATTTGAAAAATAAGAAAAAGAACAATTTTCTGCACTTGTCTTACAAATAAAATACATTTTTCTCAACACAAACTCCACTCATATTATATCCAATATTCTTTTACCACAATGTCGGGAAAATTGCAACCCTTTTATTAATCAAACACTATATTGAACGAACTATTGGAGTATTCGTCGAACAATACAACTGGATTGTTCATTTTGTTGAAAACGTTCCCCTCTTTCTCATTTTTTCATACAACGAACGGATCGACAAACAATACGTGTAATTTTAAAAAGATAAAGGCCTCATCAAATACATTTTAATACCGATTTGATTGTTGTACTTGTGAAGTTTATGTACATATATGTACGTATGCATGTGTGAGTATATATATATATATATATATATATATATATATATATATATATATATATATATGTATATGTATATGTATATTTTATGGATTTTTAGGAATCTGTTGGGGGACCAATGCCCCATATAAACTTACAATAACATTCACTATGTATATATTGTGGGATACATATAGTTGCATACAATATTGAAGGGTAGGTCAAACGTACAATACAATAAAGAGCTTTTGTTGGAGATTTAACTATCGTTTGTGTAACACGCCCAGTGATGAATATGAGATTACTGATATTGTTTTCAGTAAATAAATCCATAGTTACTTAAACATTAACATTTTGTTGAAATTTTTTAACGAGCAAACAGTGTATTTCGTTACACAAGCAAACACATTTATTGTTTTATTTATCCGTTTGAGTTATTTTTAAACAATACAAATAACGATGTTTACAAACAGATAATCGTATTACATGAAATAGATTTACATAAATGAATATACAAGTGTTTTTGACGAGAAAAGTTCTAGTTTGTCTATTAACATTAGATTTTTTTGTTGAAGTACTGAAATTATTTGAAATTTGAGAATTGCACTTCATTTTAAAAACTTTTCAAGTAATAGAAGTTAGTAAATAGAATATTTTCAACTACTGAAAGTATTTTTAATATATAAAATAAGATGATTTTTGTTAATATTAAAAATAATATTTGAAAAAATATACTATAAAAAAATTTAAATGTTAGAAGAAGTTGTTTGGAGAAAAATTTCGTTAATATATTAATTTTTGAAAAGTTGATTATAAATACACAAATATTGCTTTAAAAAATATATTTAATTAAAATTTCACTTCTATAGAAATTATTTTAAAATAACCACACTGCAATTAATGAATTATATATCCTTGATTCTATTTAGATAAATCGTTGGACGTGTATAAAAAAAACAAACCATCAATTAAAAGATTAACGAGAGTAAGTGTTGTTCAAATTGTATAATCACACGGTTTTCATTTAAATCGTTCCGAATATAAATGAAATCGGAAACGTTCGACCGCGAACTTATGCTACGACATTAACCAAATTCCACTTTTAACTACATGCGATAAATTCAAATTTATTTATCTCATATAACCCATCCTATAATCTTTATATTTAAAGGTCGATACTGTTCACAGAAATAAATTCCAAAAAAGAATATGTAATATTTTAATCGTTTTAATTTGAAGGTTACGGCCCCACGGAGAGAGACATGTGTCGATTAAAAATAGTTTATTAATAATTAGAAATAAATAAGTAATTAATAACAGACATATTTTTATATGATTTTATTTACAAATTTTACTGTTATTAGCTAATACATATATGAAATACACTAACATACAAATCCGGGTATACAATTTATTAAGAAGATTGTAGAAGTTTCCTTATTAAAGATAATGAGATACTCCTTCATATTATATGTATATTTATTTTAATAAATAATGAACTACAGAAAAACAAGTTTGTTAAAAATGTGAAATAAAATTTTATTAAATATTCAAAACAAACAGCTTTGATACTAAAAGTCTCTATTTACACACACTCACATAAACGACTATATAGATGTTGAACTATTATTTATTATTTATTAATTACTTTGGTTAATTATACTTCAAGATTTGATTTTAAATATTTAAATTTTAATAATTCACATAAATTATTTATAGTGAATAAATAAATACAAATAAATTTTAATGAATATATTTTATTTTTTTAATAAACTAAACAATTTTTTATAAAAACTATTAAACAATTACTTTCAGTATACTTTTAAATTATAATCAATTTAATAATGAAATATTTATAAAAAATAATTTATTGTCGATGTACAAATATAAAAAAATTAAATTAAATAAAATTCCTAACAAAGTTCTATTAACGATTTTGTAGAATTTGTGTATAATCCACAATTACATTTATATTTAAAATTCAGATTCTACGTTCGTTTCAATCAAAACAACAAATTAAAAGTTTGATTGGATTCATTATTTGATAAAAATCACACATTTTTCAAAATAAACATTGGTTGTCAAATCGAAAATACATTAAACAAATGTGGTTTCGTTCAACATAACATAAGTTTATATATAAATGTGTGTATGTAAATAGACAAAAACATTGACTACAGTTCTGTAACAATGGTAAAATGAGAATTCCCAGCTGTCGAATCGCATACACTAAGGTTGGTGCGATATTCGCCAGATTAAACGATGTGGTTGTTGGACGTAAAGGCTAGTTTACACACAGTTCATTAAAATGGCATCCATAAAATTATATTATATATTAATTTAAACATTTTATCGATATGATCGTACTAGTTATTTTTTATAATATTTTATTCATATATTTTTGAAGTAAATGTTTTTTATTTTATAAATTTTACTAACAACGGTTTTATATTATTTTTAAGAAAAACATAGTGACTTATACTTAATAAAGAATTAAAATATGATTTTATAAAATGTTAATTTTATAATAGTGAATATTTTAATAATATAGATTGTTTATTTTTCTCATAAAAACTTCAAGAGAACAATTAAGTTCAAAAATTAAAAAAAAAACATTTATTATTATAGTAATTTTTCTATATTGAATTTAACAACAAAAATCTATTTACTAAATAGATTTATCACAAGATACGTGCAAATATCACGTTCCCAATAACCACAATTCACACGTACGTGTATTAAGTTCTAATACGGCCTTTCGTAACGATTCAATATGGAAAAATGTGTGTACGTACGTTATATAAAGCGAACTCATTTGATTTCCTTTTGAACATACACACAGTCAATACTTTTCGAAGACATGTTATGGCACTGTTCATTGAAAACGCGAAGAAAATTGAAAATTGATTTTTGTTCATTTTAACATATTTTTTGTTTTACAACAGAGTTTCGTATGCGGTTGAAGTGAACATTTGGAATTGTACAATGTTTGACAGAAAATGTAAAATATTCTAAACATGAATATATTTCTTATGCATCTCTTTATATACATAAAAGAACATCATATACATATACATATACATATATACATATATATATATATATATATATATATATATATATATACATATGTACAATATATGTGCTTTTATGTATATATTAAAGAATAGATATAAACTATATATCTTCAAAAGGAACTACACTGTAGTTAGTATAACCAAGGGAAAAGCAACTTTTAGCAGTGGTTTCAGTACAATATTACATTAAAATCTCAAGTAAAGTAATAACTATATACACCTATGTAATTCACTTTATATATATATATATATATATATATATATATATATATGCACCTATGTATGTAAGTATTAAATTATTAGTTCATTTACATCATACATAATTAATAATACTATTTCTTAGTTTACGTGTAACTTGAAACCATTATTAATTAAATATTATGTGAAGTTATAAAGTAGCAAAAATTAAACATTTGTTGAAAATAATTACAGTAATTTATTTCTTGAAATTAACTAAATCAAGTATGAAATAAAACATAACTTTAAAATTTAATTTACTGCATATTTGTACAAGTAAAATAAAAAATATTTTATTATAAAATGAAGGGCGTTAATTAATTAGTAGATATTAATCTAAAATATTAACTAGATGGATTTAAAAATTTATATATATATATATATATATTAAAAGTTCATCTATGAAATTATTTGATTATTGCAATATTTTTATTGAAATTAAAATTGAGATCATTTTATTGTATTTAGTTTTCTATGACTGATTTTGGTTTTAAATCCATTTCAAATTTTATTACCTTGAATGTGTAGATATTTGATTTAAATTAAAATATAAAATTAAGAAATCAAGATTAAAAAAAATTGTTCTTTCTATCATTATTTGAAATTAATAATTAATTATAAAAATAAAATTAGTTACAGTAATTAACCTAAATAGTAAACTATAAAAAATATATTATATTAGATAATAAAGGAAAAATAAATTCGAGCTTGCATCGTTATTCTACAAACAATAGCATCGATTCTGAAATAGTATTTCTAAGGTAAAGATTCGTTCAACCGTAAAAACTACAGAATCGATTCACCATTTTACACGATTAGTACAACAAAAGTTTCTATAACAGATTCATCGGATGCCTGACGGTGTTCAGTGGTGTTTCGGTATGCTATTGGTTCAGGTGTCGATTACGTGACGCCACGACGCCATATTCCGATAGCGTCGCAACGTATGTGTGCTTATACACTTTGAGAAGCCGATGTCAGCACAAACATACCAATGATTAAACTGGATACTAGTCAGTGTGGTAATGGATGGGAATTTGTTGGGCCGTAGCAATAAATCAACAACGGGGTTCGATCGAATCGTTTATGTAGGCTTAACTGGATTTAATTTGAATGATATTAATTACTCGGTCCTTTCTTTCAAATTGACTTTTTTATATTAAACGGTGTTTCAAATAAATGTAATTGTTTCAAATATTTAACACATCTCTATTGATTTTTTTAAAAATTAGAACAAAATTATTTCATCATAAATTAAATTGCATTTAAATACAATAAATTATATTTTTCACTTAACAAAAAAATTTAAATTTACTTTTTCTTGTAGTAGCTTTAAGCTTGAATTTCATTTGAGAAAAATAAGAAAATTTCAAAACATTTCTAAGAAATTTTTGTATGAGGAAAAAAGAAAAATCTGTTATCTACGAAAATGATGTTATTATATTTGAACAATTTAAAAGTTTTTCATACCGAACATTTCTCCTTGAAAGATGTTTCGAGATCTTGAAGATCGTTTAAAATTGATGACTATAATTTTATTCCAAGTTTCAAAAATTATTTTGAACACAAATGTAAAGTAGATAAAATTTACATTAAATAATATATATGTATTTTGCAAATAATTATATTTTTCAGTTTTAATTATTAAATAATTTAGAATCAAATTGCGATTTAAAAATATAAAAAAAATGTTTTTAAAATACATATGTTGATTTCAGGACTAAAACGAATATCAGTATAAAACCTATCAGTGTTTAAAAAGCACTACAAATGATTAAACGTGTAAAAGGATTAAATTTCCCCGAACGAAACGCACATCGGATACGTACAAATGGCGAGTGCAATAAACTATATGGCCACAACTAAAAACACAATAGAATAATTAACCCCTGTTGCCTGAATCAAACTCTGCCTCTGAATGATGTCAAGCAGGTACGACGCCCATTTCACGCAACCCGCAAGTTTATTTATCCCGGACCGCGGACCATGACACGACCGTCGTCGCGTCTGAAATTCCTGTCGACGCCTGACCGGGCGTCCCGGCGCGTGTACAAACACTACAATAGCAACACGACGACTCTCGACTACCATTCAACGTGGCAGATTTACCTTCGGTGTTGATTTTTGTTGACGGCAATTTGTATTGAGTTGATATAGCTGTAAGGGGCAACCAACCCTTCTGGAATATATATTAGCTCAAATGTTTTCGGACCAACATCCAATTTATCGCAACAAGATATTTACGTAGATATTTCAATTATTATTATTCAAATGTTGTTTAAACATTTGTATCGACAATAATGATATAAAAAAAATAATGAATCTTTAAAGTGCTTTGATTTTGAAAAATTAACTAGAAAATTATTTTTTACAATTTTTATTAATTTTTATTAAAATAATTTCAAAAAAGGAAATGAGAAATATAATTTGAAATTCGATAAAATAGCAAATTGTTAAATGTTATTCAGTAAAGTTCATTACTAATACTGTATTATATCGAGTGTAATGTTTCATAAACAGTTTACGTTAACAAGAATCTATTTTATAAACAACTTCTGATTTATTACTTTTGTTAAATGTCAGTTCTTTTCTTTTCTGTGAATACCTTTTTATTTATGTTGTACATACTCTGGCAGAGATACATGCATTAAATTGTCTAAAAAATAAAGAGAAATTCAGGAAATGACTAACAGACATTGAGTAAAGATATGTTGCAACGCGTCATCAACTTTGAACATTAATAAAAGAATTTAAAAATAGTTTCAATGAATAATTTATTTATTTTTTTAATTTTATATTATTGTAAACTGAATTTTGAAAATAAATAATTCTTTCAATACAAATCTTTGTATAAAACAGTTTTTTTTAAAAAAAATGTTGAACGAGCAATGCTTGTGGTTAATCTTTCTAGTTCTGTTTATAATCTCTAACGATACAAATTGTCCATTATGCAAAAAAGAATTACGCCGCGGGCTATTTTAAAAACAAATAAAAGTAAAAAAAATAAAAACGCACTGGCAAAAATTTACACGAACCAAGCGTCTGCATATATTTAAAACTGGAGAGCGGACGTTCGGGTAGGCTTCTGTACCTCCACTTTCATCATAAACACAATTTAAACTGCCTCGTAAAGTGTCAAAATATTTACTACCGTATGCTCGTAATACTTATCCGTTTGCGACACAGAGAAATGTGTTTTGTTAGAATTGTGTGGCTCTGGTACATTAACGCGTGTTTTCTAAATATGCCAGAAGCGAGGAAAGATCTATGGCCTACGGGTACACGACTAATGACTCCCAAAGCCGAGGGAATAGAGGGACATGCGTATAAGATGCGATGGATGCTGATCTCAAAACAAATTAGTCAGCGACTATGAAGATGCGGGATTAAGAATCATCTCTCGCGGGAGATTTGTTAACACTAGAAGATGCGTTTGCGAAATATGACTGTTCACTGTGTCGGAGCTTGCAATAAATTTATACGTGAATGAGATGGTTTAGATTGGGGGTTGTAATTGGTCGTAGACAAATTGCTTAAATAATAAATTATATACTTTTTATCTCCCTGCGTATATTTGAATTTTAATTTGAAAAGTTTTACACTAAACCATAACAATAAAGACTTATCAGTACATCATTTTTAATTTTATGATTTTTTACTTGCTTTAAAATATGTTTCATGTTATTTTTAATTATACAATTTTGATTATTCGAAAGATATAATAAAAAAATAATACCTGATTAATATCTCAAACAGATATTTTTTTTAATTTGAACAGTTTTTATAATTACAAAGAGAAAATTTTTTAATACTGAATTATTTAGATTTTTTTAAATGTACAAAATTATTTCGATCATAAATTAAATTGCATTTAAATACAATAAATTATGATTTTTATTTAATTCATTTTAAGCTCATTTTTAAATAATATTTAAAAAATACATAATTTAAAAAATATTATCTGATATTAAAATGAATAATATATGAATAATTTTCTTAAAAATCCTTCACAATAATAAATACATTTTTTTATAAATTGGTTTATATATCTATTATGATTCATATATATAGAGGATCATCCAAATGTGAGGCATAGATTTGTGTTTTATTAAAAAGAAACTATACACATTTTTTTTTAATAAAACACAAATTTAAGCGTCACATTTGGATGACCCAATACAATTTTCAATGCATTGATTTTTCTACATGAAACAATGTTATATTTAGACGAATTTATACAGTAAAACGATTGAAACTGGCTTCCTAAGAAACCGTATCCTATTAAATATAATTTAATATTTTTTTTATTACAAATTTTAAATCTTCATAGTTGTTAATCTATAATGTAAGATCAGTGTAAGAAAATTTCTGAACTAACAATATAATATCAGATAGTAAATCCAGAAGCTGAATGTTTTTATACAGATTACATTGTTATTTTAAAAGAGTTTCAGATAACAGTAAACATACTTTACGCTATCAGGCAAGATCTATCTTGTAATTTGAGCTCAGAATTCTGTACACTATTACATTACTCAGAGGGGGATTTAAAGATGTAACTTTTTCAAAGATTTTGTAGTGTGTATTTTCGTTTAGAGTACGTTTGGTACTTTATAAGAAAATAGAAATTGTTCTATATATAAATCCATTTTTATATATAAATTTTTATAAAAGGATGTACGAATTGTAATGACTTTATTTAAATTTATTATTCAGTAAAAAAAAATGAATAATTTGTGATTAAAAATTTATATTTTTTTCTAAAGGAAATGTATAAAAATTATGATAAAATTAGTTTTAATAATCTGTTTCATTTTTATATTGACGAATTATTTGTTCTAATATCACAAGATTAATGTTTATTTTTTCATAATGCAAATTTTTATAGCTATACTATCATTTTCAGACACAAATATTATTATATATAATTTTATTTTTTACTATCTTTGGTAGATCCAAAAAGAAAAAAAGTATTAATGTAAAACAGAAAAAAATATTTCCGCTAATAAAAAACTGTAAATTATTTTGTGGTTTTTTAATGAAGTGTTTGATGTGAAATATTTATATAAAATGTTTTATTTTTGAATCTAAATTTACAGAAGAGGTTTGTAAGTACATAAAGCATGTTTGTGTGTGTATGTATGTGTATATATATATATATATGTTTATGATCTATAAAGAATTCGAACATATATGTTTATTAAGAAATCAGGAAATTACACTAAAAAAAATTAACAGGAATTAAGTAAAATTTTAACAGCTCATAAAACAAGTAGTAAAGACACGAGGATGTTGTATTCAAATAGTCTGTTAGAAATTACACTTCGACAATATTGAAGCAATCATGTTGACGAGGCGATAATTTGACGAAATAAAATTTACATAAATTTCAACATTTCGTCGTACACGTTGCGTGCTGTTCAACATTTATATAAAATACCATTTTTTTTCTTTAATCACTATTTGCTGCCGTATCGTTGTCAACGAGATACTATTCAATCGAAACTAATTACAACTTCTCGTATATTCAATAATTACCGCTACAGTCATTCCGAAAGCGATCATCGGGAAAAAAATTACGTATGTATTTTAATATACGGTGCATATAGATTATATTAATTCCAACTTCTGGTATGATTAAGAAACGTACGATTAACAATCATCTATATTCAAGAATATCGGATAATATATATTATTTACATTTATTGGTTTTGCTTCGATGCGACTATAGAAGTTAATTATTCGATGATTAATTTAAAATATACATTAAACATCTCTTTTTATCTACGGTTCATATCGACTGGACGATAAAACAAAATTATATTCGAAAATTATGGATGAAAATATTTCAGTTTTTAGCTGCAATAAAGCGTTTAAGTACAATAACTTGTTCTATAAATCAGTGTAAAAGAATTTCTTCATTTCATCAGGCGGTATGTAACGGTGTACTATAATTTAAGCTGAATGAAAAGAAAAATAAAACATTGTACATAAATATATATATATATATATATATATATATATATATATTTGTGTATGTATATATAAATGTATGTAGTCGGAACAAGTTACTGTTGTATAAAAAGGTAATATATTTTCATAATTTTAAGATTTCTCTTAAGGCATAAATGTCGTTTTAATGTGGCCGTTGCTTAGAAATATTAAATTACTACACAGTACGGCTGTCATTAATCGTATTAGGTTTTTAACGCACTTTTAATGAACAAACTTAATGATATAACATATAATTTAGTTTCGATTATTTTTTTTCTGAGTGGCGTAGAATAAATATGATTATGATACAGGCTTTTTTAGTAACCTCTTTTCTCTAATAGTTTTTTTTTTAAATTATGGTTTTAGTTAGAATATATATTACAATGAAAGGAATGTTAAATATATTTGATGTTAAAATGAACATTTGTTATTAATAACAAATAATACAATCAAATATTGTTTTAATTTATAATCAATTTTTAAACTGAAACATATGGAAAGAATTAATCGAATACAATATTCATTGTATTTAAATTAATTCATTAAATGTATAAATTATATATATTTTCGTTTATGAAACATTGTATCAAAAGAATAACATGACTTATAAAAATTTAAACTGATACTTACAAACGAAGAATACCAAATTTATATTAAAAGAAAAAAAAACTTAAATAATATTGGAAAAAAGTTACATGCAGCACTTTTCTATTTGTTTAAAAAGTTTCTTATCTCATTTCAAAAAAAGCACTAAAGACGTGAAACTTTCTCGAAGACTCCTTAAATTCGCAATTTTTTAATTAACGTGCTTGAAACACACCATTGTATCGATTTTCAATTAATGAACTCAATTTAAATTAAAAAATATAAATTGAAAACACGTTACATACTATCATAATTAATCAGAGCTGGTGCTCGATACTTTATAGCTCGGCTCTTAATAATATAAAAGATTCTATGTAATGGTATCTCTTAGAGAAAACTGGAAAAGTTATAAATTCATTCCGTTAATTATAAGTTTCATGAATAAAACATGTAATATTTGACGAAACAATTTACTTGTAACGTATTTGGTTTCACTGCTTCGAGGTTTTTCACCCTCGGTGCATTTAATGTGGCGAATAACAATTTCATAGTGAATGCACCGAGAAAATGTGAAAATGTACTATTTGTTTAAATATTCCTTCTACGAACAGCACATTATTTTTTATCTATACATCACTTTTTTATTTCAAAAATAATTATTGAATCTAATAGCTGAAACTAATTTAATTTATTTAATAATTGACTCTATAGGTGGTCCATTTATTTTATCTGCATGCAATAATTTACTATAAAAAGTATGAATCTAAATTAATAAAATTGCGTAGTTTTATAACCTGTTTCTTATTAAACTATTTTAAATAAATGTCCTAATAAAAAAATTATATAAACGTTAAATTAAATATTAAATTACATTTTTAATATATTCTATATTTTATTTATCTATTATATTATTAATTTAATTTCAAATTAATTTAAATTTAATTTACAATATATTTTTTCAAAAATTTCATATTATATGAAATAACATAAAGTTGGATAATTAGGACTCTAATGCATTTTAATAATTTATTAATTTTGATAAAAAACTGAAATATTTCTAATAAGTCTTATTTGAATTTTATTAAAAGATTTATATAATACACATTTATTTATTTTCACTGACTAAAAATAAAATTTAAAAAATGACTAATATTAAAAATTATGTATTAAGATGTGACATTTCTCTGAATTTTATTTTGAAATATTTCCAACAAATTTTTGCAAATTACTTTCAAGAAACTGACCTGTTTTATAATTTTGTTCGAACAAATAAATATGCTTTTAAATATAGTTTATTTTTGAATGCTGTCAAAATAAACACATTCAAAATTTCAAATATTTTATTTCTAAGTAAAAAAGTGTTATATTTTAAGCCATTCATTTATAATCAAAATTCAATGATTAATATAAAACTATTATTTTTTAAAGAAGTAAGGTTTTTTCTCTATGAGTCTTGTTTCAGTTATTTATTTTAAATTCTATTAAATGAAATAAATATTCAATTATATACATTTTGTGATTGTATAAATATGTTTAATAGTTGGGAAAATTTTAACAGACGTTGAAACTATTATTTTCTTTGTATACATTTTTTTCTAACAATAAATAATATATATATATATATCATGTACATATGTATTTTATATACATGAAGAGTTGTTGGGAGTGATTGTATTTCACTGTTAATATTTATTTCGGTTTTGTATGTGCGATTTTGTACAAAAAAATTGGACACATGTTAAATTTACAGTCGTTACTACTCTGTATACATAATATTAAGTATCGTCGTCGAGTGAAAAGTTATGAATACGTTCAAATTAATATATCGTGACGGCAAAAACAGCACATAATTTGGGGCCATCAATCATACAACACAGCGGCGAAATATATGTACGTATGTATGTAGGCCGAATGAGTCGAGTTTTCAATGCTACTCCATTCATACTAATCTCTGATCCGAACACGATGCAAATAAATAAAATAATAATATAATATAGTACACTTCGTGTACGAGTCATGTGTCTCGCTAAATATTCGATGTCATTAGTGGATTTTCACTTGTATGTAATGTGTCAAAGCGGATGATTCCAAATGTATTTTATTAGTTTCGTCGTGGATAAAGAGACGAATTATCCGCGACAGGATTTTTTCGTATTCAACGCTCTCTGTCCCTTAATGAATTGGATACTGAAAGTTGCCGTATGTGTTTTATACGTTCGCTTGATCGATGTTGATTGCAGCAGGAGCCTGCTTTTTACAATTTTTTTTGTTGACGTTTGTTTTTATGGCCGAGAAAGAAAAATACATTTTTTCAAGGGATTACATACATACATACTTTTATATATATATATATATATATATATATAAATATATATATATATATATATATATAAAGACATAAGGGTATCAGTCAACAAACGTTTCGATACGTGACAATATTTGCATATTCGACACTTTGTATTAGTTCTTTTAACTACGTTATCATGTGTTAAATTACTAAATAAATATAAAATGATTATCAAATATAATTATAAATATTAATCTTCTTTACAAAGATAATTGGTAATTGTTAATTGAAAAAAATATAAGAAAGGAATATTTATATACTAACTACTTTATAAAACTTCATAATTAAAATAGAAAAATTATATATGGGGAGATTTAAAAAAACATGTTTATATTTAAAATAAAAAACAGTTCAAGATAAAATAAACATAATGTTCATAAATAATTCAGATGATATTTTGAGACACATACAGAGATAAAAATACACTAAACCCCAGATTTAAAGCCAAAAAAACGGTTGTAAAAATTATAAATAAATCATTTACGAGACATCACCGGAATTAACGAACCTTATTTATAAATATTTCCATAATTTATGCGATTAGAATTAATTTCACTCCACATTACATTCAAAGGAAACACAGTGAGACGTACAATACTCGAAATAATATTTTTTCCCGTTCAACATCTCCGCATTAGAGTCAAAAATACGAACGTAAATTTAACCGCGCAGCTGTCACATATAACAAATTGTCAAAAAACATACATCGGACACGGTTTTCATGTCTATTCGAACGAATATGCACTCAACAGAATGAATTAAATGAGACGTTTTATTTCGACGCCGAGATATGTCGACAGGTCGCTTGACGAATATTCGGCGTCGACGACGCTCGCCGTCCAAACAGCCCGTCGTTTCTTTCTCACTCATAACTCAATCAAGATGCGACGACGGTTTGTCACAACGTCTGTTACATTTTACTCCGTGTCGTTCGTCTAAGATATTTTTCGTTGTTTATTCGCGTTTCAGATGCGTTCGATGTCGTTTTAAGTGTAAAAGATGAAGTACTTTGATACCTGAGATCGTTGATTTATAATGTACTTGTGACTAACCTGTTTTAGTCTTTAAATAATGCACTTTGTTCTGATTACTATCTATGTGTAACCGAAGAAGATAGCACAAAAGATAAATACTTTTTTTTAAAAAAATGTAGTATGCGACTCAAATGAAAAACCAGATAAAAATACATTTAAAAAAAAATAAAAAATGAGATTGTATTAAAATTTAAAAAATATTACAACGAATAAAATATACAATCTAAACTAGAAAATATGCAAAAAGATACATATTTAATATTTCTGGTTGTATATAAATTATTTCAATTTTTTAAAAATTATTTTAAAAAATTATAATAGAATATATGATTCACATTCAGTTACAAAAATAAAATAGATTTATGATTTTAACTCTACAACACCTGTACATAAACCTATTTGTAATTTTCAAAAATTATTCACCGTTAAATATATATCACACATAAACAGTACATGATATCAAAGTATTCTAATTGATATGAAATTTAGCTAATGAAGTACTTAAAGATGTCTTCGCCGACATAAAGCACCATCTGTAATATGTTCTCATTTCGTTGAACGTGTTTAGTTCGGGCTGTCCGAGTATTTCTCTTGTCTAATTAATTACACTCATCATTACGTGTGGACAAGCGTCACGCTTCGTGAGCCAACACAGGGTCGGCTGTGTTATTTCTTGCAGACTTCTTCGCATGTCTGGCACGGTTCCAAACGTATCGCAGACCTCACAGCGACGACTAAATACCCGAATTAAATTTTTCTTCTCAAGAGAGAAACGAAAAAAACATCGGTCGTATGTAGAACACAAGAAATTTAACAGCGATATGTATACACATTTGTATAAACAAATAGAGGAGAATACATACATAGGTAGTATACATATATTTTGACAAGTTTCTGTTTTTTACATGAATTTATTTTCTAGAGATGATTTTATTTTTCAAACGAGTTGACAGGCTTTTTTGAAATTCATTTATAATAGAAAACTGAGGATATTATCCGTACACATGTTAGAAAACAAGATTTTTTTGTTGGATTTCTCAAAACAAATCAAGACATTTCTGTCCTCTCTAAATGAATATAGATTAAGACATTTATTTCAGCTTGTGAATTTTTTTTGAAAGAAAAAATATAATTATTAACCGCAGTTATACATACAAATATTTTTTATTAAAATATCTGATAAATCATTATTGTCTAGTAAATTAAAAAAAATAATTATTTAAATAATTTATAATAAGTTAATGTTACAAATATATAGACAGAATGTTTTTTTTAAGTATGATAAAACTTTCGATAGAAATTCAATTTAAAGTTTTATCACGCTTAAAAAACACCTATATATATATATATACACACATACAAATAGAATTAGTATGTTTGTACATTTCCAGTTCGAAGAGATTTAATCTCTTTGGGGTTGAAGAAATACGCGCTTACGGACAAATTTTACGATTCGTTTAAATGCGGTGTACAAATGTGATATTTTTAGACGACACACGGTCGTCTTTCGAGACAAACAGGAAGAAAGTAACGTTAATTTTGGCCACACACGCGCGTTCTTTGCTTATGAATCGGTATCGGCCTTTTAGATTTTCCGAGAAGTTAATGTCGACGTGCAAGTCAATCCTGCAGCCGTGCGAGATGAAAAGAAAATTGACTAAATATACTTTTTTTTTCTTCGATTTTAATTAAACGCATGTCAAGCATAATTTATTATTTGCTTATGTGAATCATAGACATGAGACATAGAGATATGTACTTACTTTGAAAGATTTATACAGATGAAGACAATTTATAGATTTGGACTTTGAACTTGTTTTAATTTTAATGTTTGTACAATTTTTTTCGCGGATTTTATAAAAGTTATTGTAACTAATATTCTGTTAATGTTATTTTTATCAAAAGATGAATCTTCATCTTAGATATTTCTAATTAAATAATCGTAAATTTAATTAATTGTTAGATATTAAATGTCCAGTATTTTTTTACAACCTCCATAATTGGTTTTATTTGAAATATCACTCAAATAAAACCATTAAATTAATTTACTCGTATAATTTTAATTAAATTTATTTAAAATCACATATTTTCGAAATAACTATATCAGCTTTTTTCATAATATATACACATTCATGCATAATTCATATATTTGTGTTTTTATGTACTCAATAATAAATTTAATGTCCATCACAACACTAAACATTAAACACGTTTCATATAAAAAGTATACATGTATATATATATATATATATATATATATATATATATATATATATATATATATATATATATATATTTACAGACCTGCAGACACCCACGTCGAACTTAAATCCCGTGCTGACCTTACTGAATTGATTAAAACCTTATCTTATATGGTTTCTTTTATGATTACAAGACGAAAAGCCGTCACTGCGTCTATAAAATGCACGATTATCTTCGAATATATCTTTCAATACCTTGCATTGAGGTGGTCTTATTGAAATCGTAAGTTTTATGAAGTTATCCAGTTGAGAGCTGAAGATCTTAAGTTGTACGGTTATATAATTTCCTTATATTTTTCAACACATTTGTCATTTAAAAAATCTTTTTTACAAAAATAAAAGATCACAATTTAAAGTCATTCTAATATTTTTAAAAATATTAATATAAATTTACAAGTAGTGAGCATAAAAATCAGTGCTGGTTTTATAAAATAATTGTTTTAATTCGTGATTTTTTAAAGTTTAATTTTATTTGTATTAATGTTAATTGTATTTTTTAATATTTGGAAAAATACGAATATAATTTACATAAATAACAATGAATATATAAATTAAAACAGTTTCGACAATTTGTTTTTAAATTATACTGACCATTAAATAGATAATAATAATAAATTCGTAGAAAATTCTACAAAAAACGTAAAGTGGAAATTACTAAATTATTTAATACAGTATTTGTTTTCCTAGAATTATTTGAATTCTTATAACAAAGACAAATGTATTTGTAAAAAAAATATTTATTACTTCTTTGGAATTTTTATTTTAAAAGCGTCGTCTTATTTTTAGCAATTCTTAGAATTTATCAAAAATTATCAAACAAGAATTGATATTTACACTCATACACATATCATAAAGAACAATTATTGACATTTTTATCGAAATTAAAGTTAATTTTAAAATTCATTTATCTGAATTTAATTTACTGTCATTAAATTAGTTGATGTTTTATATAATTAGTGTTATTTAAAATTAATTAAATCAAAATTATTATTATTATTAAATATTTATTGAACTTATAATCTAATCACATTTAAAATAAATAATGTGCAATAGAATCATGATTTTGTCAAATAAAATTTTATATTAAAGAAAACATTTTTTTAAATAATTTTTAATATTTATATATATATATATATATATATATATATATATATATTCGTGTAAAGTTAAATAAAAAAAATGTATAAAATCTCGTTGATTGATCATTTCTAAGCGAAAAATGGCATTGAGAGACTGAATAATCCTCAAATTATATTATCTTACAGTCAGGTTACTGTATATGTGTAGCTTACCGACATACTTCTGATGTCAGAAACTCAAATATAAAGTCAACTAACCGCACTCATCTCATACATCAAAAAACCGACGAAAGAAAAGAGTAAAACGTAATTCTAGCACATTTTAAAGCGAACTTCGATTGATCTCTGCATTTACGGCTCAATGCGCGACTTTAGTCGCATTTCTCGAGCTGTCTCTCAACGCTCGATCTATATCATCGAATTCAAATGTAAACGGCAGCAGGGAAGCGAAACATCATCTAATGATGAGTGATTAATCTCGTAAACTTCATTTTTTTATATATATTGAACGAGTCTTTATTCGTTCGACGACGGGATGTTTAATATATGTTTTCGAAGTTTCGTTCGAAATTTAATTTTTACAAAAAGTGCAGGTCATGAAATATGGATTTATTTTGTCGTGTTTGATTAATGATTATTTGTTTCAGTTTACAAATATTGATTTCATAAGTTGAAATTTATTATAGAAAAAATAATATCGTTTCAAAAAAAATTAAAGATTAAAAATACGATAAAGATTATTTCTCAGAATGGAGAATCTACTAAATTGTACCGAATTACTAATATGAGATTAATTATGTGGATAAGCATAAACGTAAGTGGTAAGAAAATACATTTCTCAAACTATAGAGCAACTATATCGATAGTTGATGGTGTGTGATATATATTCTATAAATCTTTATCTCCACTAACTTGAAAGTACGATAACGTTGGCAGTAAAATCCAGTTCTAGTACACAATTATATATATTATAGCGCATCTGATAATTCCCAATACGTGTAATATATACATTGCAAACGTTCACGTACAATCGCTATAAACTTTAGCAATAATCACAGATTGTGATAATAATTTCACACAATGTAGCGAACGTTGTACGTACGAAACATCTTATTGAAGTGACTGCATTGTTATTGACTTTCCAGTATTTTATCCGTACAAACCATTTTACGACCATGTTAATTCACTTTACACACAATTAACACATGTGTAAAATAACAAAGGGACCACGTTCTCGACATCAGTCAACGTTCGTTCGTGTGCAGTCTGATTCGAAAACGGTATTTCTTATGGCGCAACGTCGATAAATTTCGTACAAATGATTCGAATTTTCAGAACGTACGCGCCGAAAAAGTTTTATTTTATATCTTGTAACCTCGAGACGTGTTTCATCGACGACGGTTCAAGTTGCTTGACTGGCACGTACTGATGCGTTTTCGTGGCCATTTTACTTTTCCAATTATACACATACATACATACAACACATAGACACATACATACAACACATATATACATACATACACACAGATGAATATAGATCATTTCAGATCTGATATTAAATTCAGACCTTTTCAGAAAGGTAGTAAATATTTTAAATTGATTAAATTTGTATAAATGATGTTTTGAAATCAACTTAAATTTCTAGTTAAACCATAAATATAGAAATAAGATATGTTTATTATAAACCTGGAACGTATAAAATGAAATTTTCCTTTTTTTAGAACTGTTTTTTGTATAAAAAAATGATTTATACTCAATATACATACATACATACATACATACATACATACATACATACATACATACATACATACATATATATATATATATATATATATAAATTGAATCCTCATTGATATTTTTAACTTAAAAACATCTTTATATATATACATATGTGTGTGTATGTATATATAAAGATATGATAAAGGTGTTTTTTTTAGGTTAGATAGCATTTTCGATAGAGATTCAATTTAAAATTCTATCATGGTTAAAAAAACATCATATATATTAATTTTATATAAAATTTGTGATTAAAAAAACGTTTATTTTTTTTGAAAAATGTACTGTAATTAATAACAACAAATACAAAAAGAAATTAATAAAAACTATATAATTAATGTATTAAATTATATCTCTTGTAAAAGATATTTTGTAAACAAGGTCAGTATTGAAAGTAACTTTAAAAAAAACTTAATTTACATATTTCTTTAATCTGTGATATGTATTTTATTATCTAATTGTAGATGTTTTAAAAGTAAAAATAATTTATATAAAACCATAAATAAAAATAGATGATGAAAAATTAAAAATGTACTGAAAGATTAATCGACGAAGATTACGATACAAATACAAATATCTCCCTTCCGCCTTCTGGTCTTTTTGAATTTATATATATATATAACCTAATATATATATATATATATATATATATATATATATATATATATATATATATATATATATATATGCACATAATTGTAGTTGAGAGCTGATAAAAACTCACAGCCATTATCTAGAGAATATAAAAGCTCTAGATGCGTCTATAAGACGTTCTAAAACGAAAACAAATGATATATAAACAATAACCCGGAAATAATTCGAATCTTCCGGAAAAAAATAAAACACTATCCTCTTACGCGACTTACCGAATTCTTGAAAGGGTTTTTTCAGGGATCATCATATGATCTCAATCCCATGATCTTTTATGTTACAAAAGGCTTTTGAAATCCTATCTTGTTTTATTTATGTGATGTATCACACACGCTATAGAGGTGTCCTTATCTATAACGGTTTAAGTTAAACTGTCAACCTACATGCTATATATCACAATCCCGTTGGTCAGAGATAGTATAGTTGATTTATATACAGTGAGTGAACACCCTTACACCGTAGACGCATAGGGGTTGCTGTACGATTTTTCCGCAGAAAAATTGAAATACGTGTAGAAAGAATCGAACGTATGTATGTTTCAATTATGGTTCGTACGTGGCTCCTTGTCTTAATTGACGGCGTGTGTATAATTAAAGGCTTCGGACCCATCTGCATCGGCGGTGTGTGGCGTAAAACGACATTGACATTGGTTATTAAAGACAGATGTATGGATTTCAGAACGTAAAATGATCTTTTGTCACTCTTTTTGTTCGATATATGTTTTGTTGGCAGGCTATTTATTGTACTTTATATGTAAAATACTTTTAATGTGGTTTGCAGATCATTTGTTTTCGTAATAGACACATTATGTATATGCTTGCAGTTCTGCTTGGACAATTTTATAGGCTCTATTGTGGAGATAAAATTCTAATAATTGCCTCGTATAGCTGTATTGTGCAAACATATTTTTTATCTGGAAAAATTTTATAGGACGTGTAAGATTTTTATGGATACAATGTTCATTCATTCAGTAGCTGGAATTATGGCACTCTTTTTATGGCTTAATGTCATGGATTTTCAGTACGAAATCTCGACAGTTAATTTGTAACTCATTTCGTGTTACATGATTTAAATGATTTATGACACATATATGTTATATATTAATATTAAATTAACACTCTATTCAAATGCAAATTTTTAAATATAAGATCTTTTTGAAAAAATTAAAAAGTATAACAGTATGGAAATATTTCTTGTTATAATGTGATTCGATGTGAATACTCGTATATAAAGCAAACTCATTGAAGAATGAATTTCTATAGTTTCTATATCTTTTTTACTCATACATTTTATCTCTGAAGCAATGAAGTGTTACTAATAGTTGCACACACTAAATATCTAGCATCAAAGTGCTTCAAAGAATATGTTAAATGTCCATAGTGAGGGTGACAGTCTCTACCTATTAGCAAGTTGAATAATAAATATTTTTTTATAAATGATTGATATTATTTTATAAGTTATAATTGATGCTATATTTTTAATACTTTTTACAGAAATATTAATATGTAAAATTACATTAATAATAAATAAATTTTAATTTCCATTTATTTATATATAAAATTTTATTGGCTTGTATTAAAATAGAAATCACAATAAACAAGATAAAAACAGAGTAAATTAGATTCGTTAATATGTAAAAAACGTGTGTTTTTAAAATTGAATAAATATTTAATATTTTCATTACTAACGCATGAATAATTATTGTATTTTTTTATTAAAATAAATATTTATATTGTAGTATAAAAGTTTGAGCTTTATTTAAATTAATAATTTTTATTATGATGAATGCACTAAAATAAAATGTCAGTTAAACAGGAAAATAATTTAAAATTCAAATGAGAATACAAATCGAATCACGAATCATTCACAGATTTTTGAATATTTCCAGTACTTGCTAGTAAAAATATCAACAGAACACGTTGTTTATATTTTTATATTTTTTTTTGAAATAACGAACAGTATGAAGTGTTCCGCATATTTATTACATTAAAACATTAAAAAAACTTTTTAAGCTCCGTGTGCTTTTGCGTTGTTTCAATGTTAGCAAACAACAAGTCTGATATAATTATTGGAGTGAGACGAGAAAAAAATCATTATGTTTTTTCAATTAAACTGTCGACCGTTCTTTTTTTTCGCCCGTTGCACATTTTCAATCACATTTATGCCATGTTCCATGACAAAAACCCCACAACAGCAGATCGAGTATATACATGTACGTACGCACATACACACACCGGATTCGATTTCATAGAAAGATATCACCCACTATTGTTCGGACCAGTTCGACGGGAAGGGGTGCGGCGAGGGTGTGACTAGTCAATCAGTTGAACTGAAAGAGATATAACGCTGTACTCACTACGTGTTATGGGTTCGATCGTTTTCTATCCACCCTCATATTTCAATTTATACATGCATACAAACACTTATATACATACACACATGCAAATATATATATATATATATATATATATATATATATATATATACATACAAAAACATGTATATGTGTTTACACATTGTCTATTTTTAAGTAATAAGTTGAATGTAACCACATTATATTGTGATCAACTATGGTCAACTAGAAATTATAGTTTGCTTAAAATATGTCAATCTCGAATGGTTTATTAAAATTATTTGAATATTAATGTATCTATATACATATATTATTTAATATAAAATAAATTATTTACAACTATAATTAGTAAAATAAATATCATAGAATTAAAAATGAAATTCATTAAATATTCAACATAAATTTTATATACAAAAAATAACATTGATAAAATTTGAATAATAATTTTAAATGTTAAACTAGATATTATTATTATAAAAAAATCATTTCCTCAATGAAAATTAATATACAAAAAATAAATAACTGAATAATATTTTTTTATAGATAACTAACTTTTATATACACACAAAAGTACTTTTTGGTTATTTTGAAATAATTTTATTTTATTATTAATTAGTTAATTTTTAATTCAATAGAATAAAAGAATATTAATTATATTATAAGATATTATGACTCTATTGTTGTATATTACAATTAATAATCATTTAATGTAGTTAATAAACTCAGCCGCAATACATAATTTAATTCAGTTCTACATTTTAATAATACGTTTTAGTAACATCGAATTATGGTTTGAGAACAATGACGTAACACACAATTAGACCTCCGGTAATTTCTGTTCAACGTTTCTTTGCTTGTACCTTAATTATGTTTTTACCTGCGTTTAATTTATTTGATATGTGAAATAAGTTCATTTCTCTGAACACACGCACACAAATATACATTGAATATTTTTTATGAAATAAAATTTATAAGAGTTAATATTTTTTTATAAACGATTTATAAATTCCTTTAATAAAACGTTTCTTTTCCGAATAAAAGAATTAAATATCTCTAATCATATCAAGTGTTTCAAATTAGAAATGTTAATTTGTTGTAAATATTTTTAGTATTTGACATTGATTGAAAATATATACTTGGAAAGACATTTTTTAAATTAATTTTACAGGAAGTAGAGACTAAGTATTATACTTGACATAATCTTTCCATAGTATCCAGTTTCAAAAAGAAATAGATTTTAAGTAACACTTTTACGAAAACTAAATTAATTTTTTAATCATTTTTTCTGATTTTTCAAGAAATACAAACAATTATATTTAAATAGTTCAACTGAATAAATTTCAAAAAATTAAATTAAATATTTACAGAAAATTAACTATTCAAACGAAATTACTTGTTTGAAAAAAAGCGTTTTCAAATTTGATTTTCTTATACAACTAATATCATATAATATTCTCAACTATATTACACGCATATTCGTGTGTATGTATCTTTTCTAGTCAAAATTTTCCCTAGACCATAATAAATTTACGATGTTTTCCCTAATAAATTATAAACAACAATATACGTCCAATAGGTCTTCGTTATAGTGTTGATTGTGTCACATTATATTCATCTCTTGTGACAATGCGCAGTGTTCTATATAACAGTTAGTGTGGCCGTTTCTTGGATTATACGTATTTTATGGAGAACATATAATAAAATTTTATGTCATAATACTAGCGGTGGAACGGACCTAGTTTCGCTACTGGAATGGTACACAATCGACTGCATTATAATTCAACAGAAATAGGGTAAATACGGGATACTAACCGTTATTTTATACACATTTCATATGCAGTGTAATAAAAAAATGTTTTTAGTACAACATGGTAATACGAGCTATATTAATTATTCTTCATTTGCTGTAATCCATGTATTTATATACATACATATATATTTATAACAATATTTGGATTTTTTAAGTAACTACTTAGACAAATTCAATTTTTAGATCAAATTTAATATTTTCAAAATATATACATACTGGAAAAACTATTACTAGATTTAATAATTTTTTAAATCATTTTTTCTCACTTTATGAGATCATTTTTAAAAATATATTTTTAAAAAATACGTAGGAGCAAACAGTCTGACAAATTTATAGAATAAATATTTGTATAGTGAATTATTTTTCAATAATAAATAAAATAAATTAAAAATGTTTTTCAATTTTAATTTATTGTACAAAGGTATAATTTAAATTCCGATAAATGAAAAAAATATATTAATATTTTTTTCTTTACACGAAAAAAATAAAAAACCAATACATAATTAAAGTTTAAATGAATTAAATATGGAGAGTCAAGTCATTGTAATTTTCTTTCGTTTTTCTGTTTGGCTGTGGGTGTTTGTGAGTGTGAGTGTGTATATGTGTGTGTGTAAACAATATTTTTAACATAGACATGACATTAAGCTGAAATATACGAATTACTCGAACTACACGTAAGACTAAAACATGAATCTCAATAAAGTACATGCAACGATGTCCTAAAAATAAAAAGGATGGTTATAATAAAAAAAAGTAACAAAATCATCCGTTCGTAACTGTAATTCGAAAAACGAAATGCGTTTCAGAATGTTATTACATCTCGGCCTACAAATAAATAACTTTACGATCAAACAAAACCAGAACACGCACGCAAAATAATATTATTCAGGTAGAGGATATCATGTCGCATAAGAACAAATATCATTCTGTCTATTTTTAGGTTTCGTTCTTTTTCGACCAATAAATGAAACATCTTTCAGTATGGAAGTATATGGAGGGTATTTTATTGTTTAATATACACAAATGCACGTCGAGTGCACAAGAAAAGGTATGAAAGTTTGTTCAGTTTTGATGAAATCATTTTTTCCAAAAAAATAAATAAAAATAAAAACAAGATGACTTAAGTTTCTTTCTTATGAAATTTTAACTCGATGATTTAAAAAAAAATATTTGCTTTTTATTCAAAATTTATTACAGATTATATTGTGCTTTTATACAACTTAATACACTTCTCTGAATATGATTTTTATTTTCTCTAAATACATTTATTTTTTTTAAAAAAAAAACCCTGTATATATTAAGAAATATTTGTATATTAATCTATAAATTTTGTTTGAAAACTACGATTTTATTTAATCAAAATCCAGAAAAGAAAAAGAAGAATTATTAAAATATGATACACATTATAATTATCACAAAAAGTATATTTTTTTCGAAATGCAAAACATTGATTCACTCGATACATATATATCACATTTTGGCCATATTTCTTTCCTCATTCTTGTATTTCAGTAAACATAAACGTTCTTTATTTCCTGATGACATTTTTACAAACACCCAACATATTCGTACTTGATTTTTGTCTAGTATCAATGTCAATGTCAAATTAAAACATCCATCGTCAGTGAAAACAAGTGTATTGAATAAGGACAAGTAATACATTCATTCATTTCCTGTTCAGAAAAAAGTGTAGAACAAAGTGTCAGATTTGTAATTCAATATAGAGCTATAATGTCAGTTATTATCAAATACAAACGAAGCGTGTGGTAAATATTTCTACAGTTAAAAATTCAGTAAAAACATCAACGCCACGGTCTGCCTTCCAACTGAATAGATCGGATTACATCTAAAACACGTGTGGAGAACGTTTGTATGTATTAGAATTTTATACAGAATGACAAACGAGGACTTTTTTTGAGTATCATACGTCTGTGTGCATATTAATTGCGATTTTCGTATTCGCAATGCGTGTTTTTATTACTAGATAGAAAATGAACGTATTTGCCAATTAGAAAAATGTGCAGTTATAAAATGCAAAAAATTATGGGAGTTGAAATCGATTTTTTAAATAATGTTTTCAAGCTTTTAATGAATTTGATTGATAAATTAAAAAGATAAGAAAAAATAATGTTTTATTGTATACAAAGCAATAAAATTTAATATATTAACCCACAATGGTTGAAAGGCAACCCGTAATGGCGTATTACACTTTTGGTATAAAAAACGAAAGGAAAAATTTTCACACAAATAAATAATTTTTATAAGTATTGTTCTGTTTTTATTATCACGAATAATTTTTCTAAATTTAGTCAAGATTATTTCGTCTCTTAGGAGTATATTATAAAAAAATGACGATTGTTAAGGGTTAAAAATGGTAGTCAAAGTATTTTTTGGATTTTGATTTCAAAAATTTAAAAATAAGTCATAATGATATTTAAAATGTTGCAATGAATTTTTATTGTTAGAAAATTTAAAAAGAATACTGAATAAATAAAATGGTGGTTAAAAAAATCGATGCAATTAATACAAAGTACGTTTAATTATAAATAATTCATAAACAGATTTGTATTTATTATTTTATTTTACGAAATTTTGAGATTTCTATATGAATTCGAATTAACTGGAAAATCTATAAAAGTTAAAAGATACATTTTAAATAATATATATCCATTTAATTCTAACCATAAAATTAATTAAAAATCATTACTATATATATGTATAAGCATTATTCATATATTTTCATATTTATCAAGCTTTTCCAGTTCGGTTAATACCGCTATAGTGTTATTATATTTCTTTTGATGTATTTCATATTGTTGAGATATTATTATATGTTTATGTATGTATGTATTATATTCGGGACTTCATTTTAGAATATGTTGTTAATCAACTTTTAACAATTTTAATTAAATTGTAATGTATCGTCTTTTCGGTAGGATTTTAGTCTCGTATCTCAAATACGTAAAATCTATGCGGAAGTTTCAAAGAACATAAAATAAATATAACTACGTATATTTAACACTTGTGTGTTTAATTAAATTTGCTTGTTGAAGATGTTTTTTATGAACATTAAACATATGAGATATTTCAATGAAATGAAAATTATTTATTATAATTAAGTTTTCAAGTAAATGCAGGTGTTTTAAGAGGATTTTACATATATGGAAAATAATTTAAAATATATGAAAAAATAGTTTAGAGTGCATGGGGATGGATTTTTATCAAAAATATACAAACTGCTTGCTGAAACTTGTACAGTATGTATTATTTTGACATACATTAATTTCAATTCAACATTTATAATATACAGTTTGTAGAGAAAAAATCTTGGAATCAAGAAACATTATCTGTAGCTCGTGCCAAGCTTTGAACCCGTTCCAAGTAACAACGTCCTGTTCATGTTACATTGAAAATCAGTTTTGCCACAACAAGCTGTCTAAATTATACGAAACTCAACTGACATATACATACGTACAGACATTCGAACAGACATACACACACACACATTCAACGGATGCTGCGAGCCAGTGAGTTAGTTACTCACTCGCCTGTGTCAAATCGTCCGGCGCCACCTGTCGTCCACACGGAATGTTCATACGTCATCGTACATAATTAGTTGCTTGTCATATGCTAAATACTTATCCACTTTGTCCATTTTTCCACGCCTGTGTTCAGAGATATCAAGACGAAACGTCTGATTTTTATCTGAACGTTAATACGACTTGAATTGAAAAAGGATTACTGGTATAACGGTCGAATGCTGTTCGTGATCCATAATTATTCAGATTAATTTTTTTATGGCATGCACTTCAAATTATAGGGCATTGAAATATCAAAGTATAGGGGGCAACATTCTAATAGTTATGTAACTATTACTTTAACTCGATTATCGACATATAAAACGATTTGTGCACAGATTTTAATATTAATCGATGAGATTTCCGTTTACAAATGAATTGACATACTAAACGCCACAGTATTCATTAAAATAATAAATAAATAATTATTAGTATATATTTAGATGATAATACTGTAATATTCAGAATTTCAGATTTTGTTGTATCTGAATGACTAATGATTAATTCCCATTAAAAATAAACTAAAATTTATTGACATAAATAAATCAATTTATACATAATTAATGTAGATAAGTGAAAGTTTATAATTACATTTAAAATTTATTACATATGTATATAATAAAGATTGGAGTGAACGAATTAAAATCGATATTACATTTTTAAATTTTAATAAAATACTCGATAAAAATTAAATGTTGATTTTTTTTGTTTAAAAAAAACTATATTTAAGAATAGTATAATTCGACAACAATATCCGTATTTAAACGTTTTTTGTACGTTTAAGAGTCGCTGTTTTTTTTCTATTCCGCTAAACTGATACTAACATATTGATTGATGGAAAAAGGCCGTAACAGATAAGGAAATGAACAGATAACAGAAGGGATGATTGAAAGTATCGCGTGACGATATATAATAAAACCATCGACTCGAGAATCAAATGAATTCTTATAAGCATCAATAACGACATCACAAAAAAAGAAAATCTGTAATAAAAACGAACCGATTCCGATACGAAACTGACTGACATGAACAATTTTCCAAGAAGTAAAAAAAATATATGAAGTGCCGTCGAATGTGCACGGTAGTGGCGAGTACATTTTAAAAAGGGGTAATTTATACGCTGTAACGTAATGCAACACCGACTCGGTAAGAGAATCACTGGCTGTATAAATTATGACGCCGTAACATGTTCGTCCATGGCACCGAATATACACAGAATGAATGAAATGTCACATAAATTTTATAAATTAATATTTCCTCTTTTTCAACACGTTATACAGAAATAATAATTACACCGCAACGTTTCGTTTCAGTGTTCGAGAATAGGTGAAAACTATACGGTTTCAAACGATGAAATATGTTATCTGACTTTAACATGGTACTCGTATATTTCAGTTAGATACGGTTCAGAGGTTTTTTTTTTTTTTTGGTAAGTATATCCCTTAAATATTTATCAAATTATATATCTGTGGAAATCTTGTATATACAAAATACAGTTATTAGTTTTAAACACGAGCTTACTTTGGTCAATTATATTTAATAACTAGCTAACATTTACTGTTGTATTCTCCTTTTCTATTTTTTTCAAATACAGGTGCATACACACACATACATACACACACACACAAACACACACACACATTTATATATATATAGGGTTTTCCAATAAAAATGTAAGAGCTGATAGCTAGTGGCCATCAAGATCATGTGATCTAACTCTATTAGATTATTTTCTGTGAGGTAATGTGAAATCATTGGTTTATGCTAATAAAACACAAACAATAAAAGCATTAAAAATAAACATTGAACGAGTAATTCATGAAATTGGACCACAATTATTTGAAAATTACTAAAAATTGGACTAAACGAATGCATTATGTCAAGCAAAGTCGTGATGGTCATATGAGTGAAAATGTGTTTCATCATTAATGCCATAGAATATGCTTAAAAATAAAAACATAATAACTAATTAATTAAATACTTTTTGGAAAACCCTATATATATATATATATATATATATATAAATAAAGTGACTAAAATGAAATGTAATGATGTTTAAATAAAGTGATTTTTTACAAAAATCATATATAATTATAGGGATAGTTTAGTATCTCATAAGGGTATGTATTATTTTTTTTAAAAAAAGGTTCTCGATATTGAAACAATCACGTGTCTATATACAAGCATAGTTTTACGTGATGAGATTAGAAAATTACTATAATTTCGCTATTTGGATACATGAATCGATCTGAAAGGATTTATAGCCGAAACGGTAATAAATTACAGTATACTGTTTTTTAAAACTACAAATTGAATAGTCCAAATGTATAATTGATTATTAGTTTTGAAAATATGATAAAAAATGTGGATGTTATGATTGCAGGTTCATGAAAATTATTGCTAATAAATTAATTATATAAGATGTAAGATAAAAAACAGGTGATAAAATATAACTAATATTTGAACATTTTTTTTAAATTGTTGATCAAAACTCAAACAGTTAAATTTATAATAATTATTTTATAAATACAGTAATTTTTATTTTAACACATTTCTGAAATAATTTAGAATATTTTTTTTATAAATTAATAACATAAAAAAAAATTTGTTTGCATAATTATATATTTATAATATTGTAATTTTAATTTGTATATATAAAAAATGTAAAAAGTTTATATTTTTCAAATAATTTAAATAAACGAATCTGATAATTGATTTTATATATATGCTAATGAATATATTATTAATAAATTAAAAAAATAGTCTCAATATTTAACAGTAAGGTTTGAAAACGAAAAATGTAATAAAACTTTTTATCAGAAATACGAATTTAGTTTATCGTTCGAATGTTAGCGTAACGTTTTTAATTAAAATTATAATGTAGACAAACATTGTTAACACAAAATAAATATTATTTATACATTTCCCCTAAAATATCAATACGACACAGTATTTTCCAATGATATATATACAATTTATATAATATATAAATGTCGGATTGTCTACAATAATTTATTTATTTTATCGAATTGAAATATAATTATATTGGTATTTGTGAATAGACTTCATTGTTAACGCTTTTATTTATTACAAAAGGAGAATATAATTTCATTACATATATATATATATATATATATATATATATATATATATATATAGTATGTGTATGCATCTGGTAATATAAACCAGGATAGAATATTTATCATTATAATACCAATGTTACAGTATAGAGCTCTGTATATAATACAAAGGCGGATAACTGAAAAACGAGATTATCACAAATAAAAAAGAACTAATCTATTTCTTTACATTGACAATGTACCGTAGACAATACTGTTCAACATCGACTGTCAGTTATGATCGATGATCTATTCTGTGTTACTTATTGTCGTATGGTAATTTCTGGGACGAAGAATGATAATAGAAAAAAATGTCGCATCCATACGTGGATCGTTAAGTAATGCACTGAGAATAGAAGAATACTTAGAAATATATATATATTAGTTACCATATAACACTCATTGGAATATTTTAATTTTTAACAATGATGGATTTTAAATAAATAAAATAAATTATATAGTTGAGATCAATAAATATTTGAGAGAATAATTCAATATTTATTTAAATTTAAAATAAAAATATGATGCTTTTTTAAAATTTTATTTGAAACACAATTAGTTTTTATAGAATGAAATTAACATTTCATTTATTTATTTTAGTAAAAAGTTATTTTTATTACTAAATTAACAATACATTATTTTCATTAACAATAAAAAAGTAAATAGTGGAATATTATACTTAAAAAAAGTTAAAATAATAATAATTTGTTATTTTACAAATACTTTTTATAAATTTTATTATTGAACATAACTAAATAATTTAAATAAATATTCTATCTTTTAGTATTTTAAAAAGAAAAATAAACAGAAATATTTAAATAGTTTAAATGAATAACAAAATTATTTTCTGCTTTAATGTGTATAATACACAAAATGATTGAGTAGTTGGAATGAAGTTTTTTTTATTTTTTTATTAATTTCAAAGTATATTAAAATAAATTCATCTTTAATTAAAAATTTGTTCGTTTATAGTTTATAATTAATTTTGTATTATTTATTATTAATTTTCTGAACACTACATTTTTTTTTAAATTGTAAATTACTGATTCAATGTTATAAGATTTTTAAATAATCCAAAAATGACACGATGTGGTTATAAACGAAAGTGAAAATTACGTTAATATTTATACTCGTACAAATTACAAAATTCGTATGAAACAAATTGCCAAAACTTCCTATCAAAATTAGTCGTTGTTAATTGATAATTGCATTCGAATGATAATCCCAATTTAAAGTCACATATATATCAACATAAAAGAGTTACGACTCTGGCAAATTCCTTGAACTTTAATTACCTTTAATTAACATTTAATCCATGACGACCTTTCCTTTATATAATCCCTCCCGTTAAGACGTTATGTTATTCAACCCACGACTCCATCTTCTGGATTACACTAAATTAAAGACAATTATTAAGATCTTGTGCATGGACTTAGCCGAAGATACAACTTTGATAATACCCAGACAAACTATCTAACCCCCGCTACCGACTACGTTATCTCAACTGCTATCGTTCCTTTTCTCTTGTAAAATAACTTTTCGTGAGTAAATAACGCGTTGTAAAATAAATGTGCGTAATTCCGTACAACAGATTACAAATTTTGTTCGGCGCGTTCGTTCGAATTTTGGTTTATTTGCGACAAGGTTTCTTATTTGGTGTTTCCTTTAATTTACTTTTATACCGAGTGTATAATAAAAACTGTTTAAACGAGAATAAGTTTTTAACTTTATGTGTCGTATACGTAAACATGTACATTGCTTTATCTCGTTTTTGAAGCAACTTGTAACAATGTCACGTTATTGTCTAGGATTAGTGGACGATATAAACTTTATTCGAGAGATGAAATGAAAAGTTGAAACTGCAATTTGCGTTGTCCCAAGAAGTACGGTTGATTATCCGTGCAGAAAATTTGTTACGATGCTTGTGCATGCTTAAAACATATTTTGTAACACCAAGAATATCATTTTATATATATATATATATATATATATATATATATATATATATTTCATTACAAAAAATTCAATTGGAAATTTTATACTATTAATTTTTATACTTTATGTTAACATATCATCTTAATAAAACCTCATATGTATAAAAAAATACGAATTATTATTGCGTGCTGTACAAAATCTTTGTACAATTGTAATTAACATATTTTTAAAGTTCATTACACTTGAATTAAAAAAACTTACCGATCGAAAAGATAGGAAAAAATTCTTAAGTCAACTCACCTGTAACAGAAAATAAACATAATTAATAAAAAATATATATTATACACATATATTTAAATATAATTACTAACTAAACAAACTTTAATGTAAAAAAGTGCTTTTAATAATATTTAATGAATTGAAAAATAATTTTAGTGACTATAAATACAATAGTTTGTTTTTTTGGTAATTATACTGAAATGTTTATATCAATTTTTTATTTTTATTAGAAATAATTTTCTGTACTTATTAATAACTCATATTTAATTATAAAATTTGATATTAATAATTAAAGACTATTCTTTATTAAAATCTAACACTAGATTAATAATCCTAAACAGGCGTATTGTAGTTGTGATAATGTACTTGCTGAAAAGCTCAAGGGGTTTTAATAAGAAGACTAATTTTCACCGATTCCCCTCTACATTCTATTTTTAAGCCCTTTCACTGAAGAAGAGAGTAATTTTAAATATGCAAAAATAAGATTATTCCAAGCACGTGAATCTTCATGAGAGATTAAACATCTACCAATTAGTTTTTGTTTTTAAATATTTCTTTGTATAATTATTATACAAATTACAGTTATAATTTTTTTTCTGTATAATTTTTTATTCATTTGTGATTTATTTTTAAAAGCTTTCATTGACAAACAAAGTAGTTTCAATATGTAGAAATGAAAAACAAAAATGAATGGAAGTTTCATAAAAGATTTATTTTTCAAAAAAAAAAATCAGAAGTTGGTTCATTTTTTATTTTCCTAAATTTTAAATTGCACTTTTGTACCAAAACGTTTTATAACTTTTTCATTATGTAAATAAGTTCAAATTTCTCAAATATCTCTACTAATGTTCTGTTATATATCTGCATATATTTGTGTATGTAAGTATATAAAAGTAAATAGACATGTATGAAGATCACAAGATCTCATTGAAGATCGCACATACGAGCTTTCAAAGGAATCTGTGAATATATGTGTTTGTACTTTGTAAGCCACTGGCGTTAGGTGGAAAGTAAAGCATAGAAATCGAACAGCATGTCGTGATACGGCACACATAATGGGTGGGCGCGTATCTCAGACGCAAGTAGCCTTGCCCGGAGGTCTCGTGTCTGTTATGTGATATGCGTGTGTATACTACTCACTTTATGTTCAATAGACTGTGTAATGTTCAGTTGTTGAATGAAATATGATTTTTTTTCTTCAATATACTCGAACATCAAAGGCATGTAAGTGAATTTGAACATTACTGGAATTATATTTTTATATCTACTTATTTATTCATATATATACGAGTATTAAAAAGAAAAAAAAGTTTTAAATTATTTCAAATAATAATACAAATGTATTAAAAAAAATCCAATTAAAAATAAATACTAAGTCCATGTAAAATATTAAATAAGAAAACAATTCTAAATAAAGTACGCAGTGAGTAAATCATAATATTTGTTTAGTAATGAAAGAACGTTGAACGTGAATTTTTTTAAGAACAAAGTTTTGTATTAATTAAATGTGACAATTTCAGTAAAGAAGATTTAACGAATGCTGGCAAGATGTTTTCTTCATCAAAGTCACTGTGTTTTAAAGTTAACAGTAATTAAATAGAGACGTTTTAGAAGTGAAGATTTAATTAACGTTGACTTTTGGAATTTATTTTAGAATTGTATTTTTTTTTTGTTACTTAACATATATATATATATATATTAAAATTAAATTGTGTGAAAACCTTAAAATTATTTCAATAAAGAAGATTATCTTATCAAATTTTACATTTTCTTTAATTGAAATTATTGAATAATTCTGAGTACTTTTATACGTATCTATGTGTATATTGAAATATTTAAATTTAAATTCTTTCCAAATTAATTTCAATCCACATTTCTTATCTATCCTGAACTGATATAAAAACGTGCATTAAAGATAATACGTTAAAAACGCCATTATCTCAACGATGTCTTCATGAATAATTAATTTCAATATAAGGAAGAGAAAAAAATGTAAATAATGTTCGATAAATAAGAATTATTGAAGATTAATAACTTTTCAACTATAATCCTCCTGTCGCTGTGTCTATTCAGAACGGCGTAAAGGCTAGCGGTAATTCTTATCTTGTGTTTTTCTTAACGTTATCCCAGTTCCGTTGTTTGGGAGGATTATGAGCTACGGTATCATCTTCAGACCAGTCTACTAACAGACAGCTTGTTTAACGAACCGTATGGGTAGAGTAACGCGTACGTTCCAAAATACATTCAAAGACAGAATCGGGTCAACACAAAACAATATTCTAACACTGAAGAAGTTATGACAAACTCATCACGTCGGAGTTTCTTGTATACTACGAATTATTTACGGTTTGTTCTTACGTATACTTTTTTTTATGATTTAGTTCGATATTGAAGGAGCTCGACGTGCGGAAATGATTCAAAGTCTCAACTTGTTTTCGGAATTATTTTAAATAATTATTGTTCACTCTATAGACGATGATAGACATATCGTACGTTTCGAATAGTAATCATATTTTTTTTTTTTAAATATCGAATAAAAATTATTTATTTATATTAATAATAAATAAATGTGAATTATATTGATTAAAAATACAATGTTATGATAAATGATCCATTTATAGAAAATATTACTGCGAATATTTCAAAAGAAATTATTATAATTTTTAACAAAATAAATAAAATTAAATTAATATCTTAAAAGGGAGAAAGTTCTTTTGAAAAATATTTTATTAAAATCATTCTATTTATTACTAGAATATAATATATGTACAAAATTGAATAAATATGTATATAATTATTAAAATCCTCGCACAAAAATATATAGTATGTGTTATTAAAAAATGTATTTAATATCTTTTTTAAATTAATATATAAAAATAGATAAAATTCTATCGTAACATTTTATCAACTTCCCTTTTATAAAAAGTATATTTTATGAAAAGCATTAAATATGATTTTACTTCTAATGGAAAACAAACTATTCTAAAGCTAATAAACATTTCACATATTGGTTTTTTCCATATCAATAACATTCAGTAGATGTTATTCAATAATATTTATGTATTAAAAACCTTGATTTCAAAAAAGCAAATAATAAATTTGTTTACCAGTATAAATTCATATCAGCAACGATACGGATTCAAATTGACTACTCTACAATTTTTTTTATAAAAGAAACAGTTTTAGTTATTCAATAAAATTTTATCCAATCGATATCAATCAATCAACTATATATACATATATATATATATATATATACATATATATATATATATATATATATATATATATATCAATTTTTGTCGATTATGTCTTTTCGATATTTTCTTTTTGATCTACAAGCTAGCACGAACATTTTTCAATTTAGTATCATCGCCGACACAACAATAAACACATATTTTTTCCTCTTCAAAGCAATTCGTTTTTATGACCTTTCACATGAACCATCAATATATTGACGAAACTTGAGAACAGTTTTACTTCACGTATTTCGAAATTGGATGTGTTTGATGTGAATGTATTTTGTTTATACGAACGAATAAATATTTCATGATCATATTTCTGAATGAGATTTGTTATTACGTTAAACAGAAGCTTAAGTTTTTTTGTGTGAAAATGATTTTTAGATTTGTCGTTATAAATGAAAAAATATCTATATTTTATTGTATATTCGTTTTTAACATGAATAATAAATGATTATTGAATACTTTTGTTGGAGACTTAATTAAATATTTTATTTAAAAATATATAAATTGATATTAGACAAAAATATTATTCTTAAAAATATATTGATTCGAAACAACAGATAAGGATGTTTTATGCAAGTATTAATATTTATTGTTCTTAGGTTATTTTCTTGAAAGGTATGATTTAATAAAATATATATTCTATATTATATCTACGTATAATCTTCTATATTAATCTCTGTGTACTCTTATTAAGAAAAGTTGTCAAAAGAAAGTATAAAAATCTGTCGAGAGAAAAAATCGTTCGGGAGGACCGATTATAGGACACTAAAGGCAAAACGTGAACATTATAATAAAACTAAATCTTCACCCACACACCTACCTATAACAATAACACAACAAACACTACTATCGTTTCTTATATTTTCTTGTTTCCTTTAGCTGCTATCGCGTGCGTTCAAAAAGTTCGATGTTCCGATTTCATTTTGAAGTGATGTACGATATTGAAAAAGTTTTTGTGCCTTTCTCTCCACGTTATGATGATACACAATGTGTGATTTAGTGAGAACTTTCATCATCGCCAAACGTGTGTATGGTTGAATTTGACAGTTCGGTGATATTTCGTCTTTTCCCACTCAAACTTTTGATTTGTTTTGTTACTTTTGGGATATAGTTAGGTTCGTGAAAAATGTATGTTTTTTTGACTGGATGTGACAGAAAAAATTGTGATTTCAGTTCAGAGTTTCGCAAGTTTTATTTTCTTATTGATTTGTTTACATCGGATACGTGTTATGTTGAATTATACGTTTTTTCACACAACATTATTTCGATAAAATATATAATTGACAGGGTCGTTTATATGATCGCTTTAGTGAAATATTATCCTCATTGTCTGGAAAAATAATTTATATACGATAAAACTAATCGAAAATAACATAAAAAGACCACTCCAAGTTACTCAAATAATTTAATAGAGAAAAAAATATCGATTTACTGAAAGACATAAATATAATTCAACAATATAATAATATTTGAAAAATTGAAAATAAGTTAAGCAAAATTTATTAATATAAAAATGCTTATCAATAAATATATTAAACTATCAATAAAAATAATATACATTAAATAATAAAATAACTATTTTTAAAATATAACACAATTTATCCAAATGTACGTTTGTAAGTTATTTAACGATATTTTCGAAATCTATTCAGAAATTTCACAATGAAATTTGTATAGACAATGAGAAGATAAAAACTGTAAAATATGACAATAGATATACAATATTGTACATAACAGTTTATCTTTTCGAAATGTACAAATTATTTTCGTTGTTATTTGACCCAATGTTCCTTTTTTATTTTTATATCTCATTTACAATTCATCTATGCTCTTATACAATAATATAATCTGAGGTATTAATCTACCCTCGAATAAAAAGTATCAAGTTTAAATCTGATTACAGAATTTCTACTCGAATATCAAAGGCCATAGAATAAATTTCAATTCTATCTTATCAATTCTATAAAATCGCTTGTTTATTCCAAAGAAATTATATTTAATTAGATGTAATCTTGCCGTCATCACACATATACACCCTTATTTATATATATATATATATATATATATATATATATATATATATATATATATATTTGAAAAATAAAATTCGTTGTACATTAAACAATATTAATAACCTAACATCTTCAAAAAACAATAATATATGAATACAGGAATATGTATATTAAAAATTTAATAACTATATTCGAACACATACAGCGAATTTTCACATCATTACAGCAATATTTATTATACATTCTATCAGATATTAAAAGAGTAATAAAAATATACCGAACCGTATAATTATTGGATGGCACGTTAAAAAATCAGAGACGAAAATTAATAACACATTTATGGTTGTTTTTATAACCCTTAAAATATAACAGACACGAGATGGAACTGTTTGTTTATTTTAATCGACGGAGTAACGTTATTACAGACTACATTCAATTATACAAACAAGTATTTTTTTAAATATTTTATGACAACGTTCGAAATTAAAACGTATAATATAAATAATTGTTTATTTGTAGAGAAATCGATGTACGTTCGTTTCTGTTGTCATGTATGTATGTATTCTTGCGTGCGTGTGTTCAAGACTCTTTCATCTTCATATAAACATCTTAGTTCAAATGATTACAGCGGTAGGTCGACCGTTAAAGTATGTATACAATTTAATATTCTTCCTACTATAAATAGTATTAAGTACTTACTTTTGACTCTTACTTCATTCTAAATATATCTTTATTACTTACACCAAATATACATACATACATTCCTATGTGTACATATACCTACGTGTATTTGAAATATACCAATGTATTTTAGTTCTGAGTCAAATTGACTACTGGAGATTATTTTGTTCAACGAGGCACCAATATTTAGTAAACGTTTGCGTGGTTAGTACTTGTATACATACACCTTCTTGTTAATAGTTTATATTGACACAACAATGTGTTAATTTCTATTAAAATATAAATGTTCAGATTTGTATCAATAAAAATATCAATAACATGCATTCATCGAATAATATAAATTAAATATCTATTCTATTAAAATAAATTTAATCTGTTTTTAATTCATTATTGTCATGTAGAGTGAATATTGATATTTAGTCAACCAAATAAATTAACTGATTTAAACAAGGAAGAAAATGTTTGAAATAGTTTTTAAAAATTTAATATTCAAAAAATAAAATAAAAATGAATTGTTGAAAGACTCAAAATTAATAAAATCATCAATGGTTATTTTATAAAAATTAAGTTTTATAGAAAAAATATTTACTACGAAATATCTGACTTATATAAAAAGTTATAACTGAAGTTATTCAAGTGTAAAAAATCGGCTTAGAAGGTATTTACAGAAATTTTATCAAAAGTTTATTCATGTAACTTTATACGCCAAAGAATATAAACTTCAACTTAGAATTGGTTTTAGACAAGTTTAGTCGACATATCTAGAGTTCATTTATTGGTGGTTCTATGAGTGTATATGTATGTGTGTATGTATGTATATATAAGCTTCTTAAAAAAATAATATAGTAACTTTAATGATTAAAAATATTTGATAATAACATTAATAAGAAACCAACAACATATGTATGGCTGAGTATTCAATTTCACGTTTGCACTCAACTATTATATTCTCAATAGATCCCCCTTAGAAAACTATATTAAAATTATGATAAACGTTTCAAGCAACCCCTAGCTTTGACCAACTCCGTCTTATCAATCGTTATTACATAACGTTCACGTGCGATCCTTTATAAAAGTACAACAATAGAATCACTTTGTTTGAATATGTTCGTACCATATTGGGAATCTATGCACCATAAAAAAATGAAATATATATATCGCAACTACGTAGTGTAAAATATTTATGTGCTGGAAACCAACGACGTTACCAATTTCCGGACGTGACGTAATACCCGGACCGCACAGTTCCGGTTGCGCTTTATGTATCTCCGAAGGTCCTTTATTGTACTCGACCACTGGCTGGGTGTAATATGACAAGAAATCGGAAGGCATATTTCTATTATAATATTTATAATGTCATTTTTTATACTATAGATGAAGAAAGAAATTAGTTACAATATGCATATATATATATATATATATATATATATATATATATATATCTATATATATATATATATCATATGGCATAATTTTAAAAGTTTTACAGTGTACGTAAATAATTAAATTAGTCAGTTAGAATACAGTTATAATATAAATATGACAAAGCGTATTTATTATCTCGTTATTCAAATTATTCTCATTCTTCTTTATTCGTTTTCTATATAAAGCAAATAATTGAAGTATAAACATTTATGTATTTTTTATTTATAAAAAAATTCAGTTAGAATTATCAGATGCAGTTATTTTTAATTCAATGAAAATTTACATTTTATTTTTATGTATATTTTTTTAAAAAAATTGAACTTTGACAAACTCTGCAAAATACAAAAAAATATTAAAGCAATTTATGAAATAATTTAATTCGTATGAAAATCACCAATTGATAGACAAATGGAATTTGAATAAAATAGAATTCATGCATGGATTTCAACTGCGATTAAATAATAATTATATTAATTTTTAAAAATAGATTCGAAATTTAAAATTAATATCGAGATAGTACTTTTTATAAATTAGAAGAATATTTTTTAAAAATGCAATATTCCAAGTAAGATCGTTTTTATATTAGTAGATTAAGTTGAATTATACATTTAATATAAATTTCATCTTGAAAATCACTTTATAAACAAAAAGGCGGTCGTTATATATTACGAACCTCGTCGTATTATTCATTAAAAAATAAACCGAACAAACGATCGTCGATCCGAATCTTCTAAAGGCGTCAACCCGACGCCGGTACACATTAGGTCCAAGAATCCAAAAAGATTACACTGTCATCCGCGCTTAAATGGATTCTGGTTGGGCTCGCCGAACGCGAAACGTGCTCCAGTACAAACCGGACAAATAAAGAACGAAATTTTATTTGTCGGTTTATGAAACTAACTCGTTTACGTTTATGGCGGCAAGCTTTTCTCGAAGGAAACATTATCTGTCGCAAGAAATGTGCAATAACACGAAATTATCGTCTCGATGTTATGTATTTTTACACTATGGAATTGTTGGTAGATATTTTTACGCTACGAAAGTTCGCATTAATAATAAGATTGTTCGCATATTTTAATGTTTTATGGCGTTTCTGTAAGCACTTACTTGAATATTAAGTATACTTATTCTCAAATGATATATGGTATCGTTTCATTATACAAAATAACGAGTAATGTTTATAAGATGCTTCTGTATAGGTAAATACGACGTCGCGAATAATTTATTCGACAGAATTTTACTTGAATACTGTAATTTATATAAACCTCTAGCTTCATACATACATACATATATATATATATATATATATATATATATATATATATATATATATATAAACGTTTCTAATAAATTAAAATATAACTTCCAAATTTTTCATTTTTATCCATCACAATTTAAATAATATAAAATATATTTTACTTATTTATGTTTTATAATGGAGATGTAATTGAGTTTACTGATTTTTTTTAAAAAATTAATGTAATTAAAATTTATTTTATTAGAATTTCATTAAATTTACGTGTTTCTTTGAAAAGTTCTTCTCATAAATTAAAATTAATAAATGATGAGCTAGTAACTTGCTATGAACATTCAAGAAAAATAATCTTTTAATAATTATTTTTCATTAATATTTTATCTCTTGATTTTCAATCAATTTCTAAAAAAATCTTTTTGAAATAATTTCACATTTTTTTAAATAAATAAAACTTTAAAAAATAATTATTATTAATATATATAGTAAATTAAAATATAATTTCCAAATTTTTCATTTTTATCAATTATAACTTAAATATTAAATATATTTCACCCATTTATATTTTATAATGGAGATGTATTTGTCTAGAATATTGAGTTTTCAGATTTTTTTAAAAAAAGTTAATATAATTAAAAACTATATTATTGGAATATCATAAAATTTACAAGTTTCTTTTAAAAGTTGTTCTCATAAATTAAAAATTAATAAATGATGAACTAGTAATTTGCTATGAACATTCATTAAGAAGAATATTTTATCAATAAATTATTTTAATTATTTTTCATTAATATTTTATCTGTTGATTTTCAATCAATTTATAAAAAAAAATTCTTGAAATAAATTCACATTTTTTAATAAATAAAACATTAAAAAAATGTTTACTCTTATGGATTATTATTAACTTATATATATATATATATATATATATATATATATATATATATATATATATACACCTAACTGTCTTTAAAAGAAAACTTGAAAAAAAATAAAATTTAATTCAAGTGGTACTTGAAATAATTCAAGCATTCTTGAAAATTTGCATAAATCCATGTAAAAAGAGACTCGAAGCTAATAAATTTGTTAGAAAATCGTACAAGTTTTCGTTTACCGAACAAAAAATACCAAGTCGATTGTATTTATTATACAAAAGCAGTTTAATCAAGCGTTAATTTATTACATTTATGTAGCTATTTTTTTTTTTTTTTGAACTGCTTCCATGTGTTACATGTACACCATTTCATTTTTACCGATTCCCTTTAATGTGTTCAGTGTTGTGAACGTATCCGAGATTAGAAAAAATAGGAAAAAAGGTATAACATAAACCATAAAATCACGTGTCCTTTATTTCAAGTACCGTTCACAAACAATATGTTCCGCGCCTTTGAAATTGTATTGATAAACCACTCGCCATTGTCCTTGTATAGTTTATATGTGTTTGTCGACACACATACACAAATATATATATATATATATATACCGAAGACAACACTGAAAACAACAACAGGCAGTAGCAAAGAAGCTTTCTATTTGACCGCTACGGTTTCGATCACGAAAAGCACATAAGTTAGTTTCGATCATCTTTTTCTTATATCCGGTCACCGATTTCCGGTCCGTGATCGGCGACCGCCTTTGTTGTCGCTGTGTTTTCCTTGCCTCCAATTTTCTTTATATCGTTTTCCATTTCCACACCAATTGCGGCTCCAGTTCAATGTGCACCACTTGTATAAATCTTCTGGTTGTATAAAAGAAATAAATAGCGGTTTCGGGTTGCTGTTATAGTCGAAGAATTTGTTCCAAGTCGTTCTTCGTTGTCAAACAATATGAAAAGTAATTCGGAGTACAATATAGATTTTTTTTGTTAAACGATTATTATCATATATGAACTTCTTTGAAATAAAGAACGTCTTCATGTTTATTTTCATTTTCTCATAAATGAAATTATGTTGATATGTCTTGTATATTTTATTGAATTTTTTTTCCAATAGATTTTAGAAAAACATCACTAATAAAAAACATAGTTTTTTTAATATGTACATTAATTTTTATAGTAATTGTTATTGTTAAAGCAATTTTTCAAAAATTTAATTAAAAATTGATTATCTTTAATAAATATTTATTATTTTTCTTTAACAAAAAAATATTAAGTTTAATTGAATAAAGTCATACTAATAATATGATATATTTAAGCTTCAAAATACAATGCAACTTAAATAACTCACAAGAAATAAAATATCGAATAAGAAATAATAACATTCATACCACTATTTACACTAAAAGCTTATAAATTACGAAAAGTATGTCAGATATGTACACAAATGCATCAATCAGTATAAATAAAAACACATTTCCATAAGCACGTATAATTTTTCGTGTTCGATACCTAAAAACATCTATAAACATGCCGTATGAACAGGAATCCAAACACGACAATTTATCGATGTTCTCGAGTAATAACATAGAATTGACGGAAATACGTAACAATATGAAGTCTGTAATCTGTAAATATCGTCTTTACGAGCTCGTGCACTTAAATAATTCCTCGCATTTTCTTTATAACATCATAACTACCACCTCTAGTGTTATATTTCTTTTCAGCATGGCCAGTAAAGAAAAACTTCAAGTCGTAAATTTCAGAAAACAAATATCGAGCGGTAATTCTATTATAGAATTACTACTTTATATATATATATATATATATATATATATATATATATATATATATATATATATATATATAAATAAGGTTTACTTATATATTTAAAATAAAACTCTTATTAAAAGGAAAAAATTTTTCTTTTTTAAAAAAATATAAACTAGGAAAATATATTTCTTAAATTTTGATAAAATTAAAATATGTAAAAATATTTTTATTTGATATTTTTATAGAATGTGATTATTTGTTTTTTTCGATTTTATTTTTTTATAGAATTCTATGAAATATATATATTCATAAATAATGTATAAGCTTTAATGTGTGGTAATTCTAAAAGAAACCCTTAAACTCATAATGGCTTCTTAGAGAATCTTAATATGTGGATATTAACAGTTTCTTCAAGTCATGTTGTTAAGTTTTTTCATTGTAAAAGTAGTTCGTATCTACGAGATAAATGAAAATGTAGTTGGTTTCAAAACATGAATGTATTTTCTAAAAGCATATGGATATAAATAAAAATTATTAAGCGAAGTACATTTTTATCTATACACATTTAAGTATATATTCAAGTTCATTCTAATTTATCAAAACTTATAAATAAACTCTATATAAAATTATTTATATATATATATATATATATATATATATATAAATAAATTTTAAAAGTTGCTATTTTAAATATATACAAATCTGTATATTGATATTATTTGGAATTTAATCCAGTGTGTAATATAGGATTTATATATTTATAAATAAATTTTTAAACAGTTTTTCAGACATTTCATTATTACGATATCATGATAAAATGTTTAAATGACATCAAAGAGATCATTTTTTTTATTTAACATTCATATTGTATTTTTTTATACTATGTATACGTATACTCGTTGTTTCGTTTATCCAATGAAATAAAAACGTATATACGTTTCATAATAATAAAGCAAATGTCATGAAAAATTTACGAGCATCTTCAATAAACTGAAAAAATTGGCCACAAGTCGAGTGACTAGTGTTTATCGATATATATTTTCACATATTTTCATATGAAATTGAAACTTGATGCCAATTTTCGTCGAGGAAATCTTCGGAAAAAATATTGTCAATTGTTACATATTTGTTGTAAATTTGAATAAACGGTTTCTAAATTGTAAATGGTTTCCAATGGAAAAAATATTTTCGAAAAAAGAATATATAAATTTGATTCGAACTTTTTATATATTTTTAGATTTTATATATAATTTATATACGTTATCATGCGAATTAAAGATTTTGCTACAATAAACATGACAAGTCGTTCGATATTAATTCAACGTTTCAATATTTATTATACTATATTTGAATGTTTATGGGGTAAAGTGAATAACAAATGTGCTTCTTATTCAAATGATTCGGTTTTGATACTTTGTACCAACTGATACACTTACATTGATTTATTATTTATAAATCGTCGTTTTCAATATTTGAAATGTAAAAATTGCGATTCGCATATTTATACATTTTAGTTCAGTTTCAAATGCATATTCATTTATTCAATAAGCCAATTTGATATCTATAATATTTTTAATAAAAAAACAAATATTACAATTTTTTTACATATTTTAATTAAAGATGTTATTCTAAATATTCTATTAAATTTCATTTCAACAATAAAAAAATACTTATAAAATATTTAAGTTATTTAACAATCGATATTGAAACATAAAACTATATAAAAAAAATAATAAAAATAGAAACATAAAAATACTGTATACAGGTATTTTTATAAATATACTATGGACAAGTTAATCTTTTGTGCAAATCATATTTTTCAAGAATCTAAACTAGTAGATGTTATATAGTCCGTGTATTCCAATGCATATAATCCATAGAGGGCGGATTGGCTTTAAAAAACTTTACATCAGGTTCACCAGTCCGAAAAATTGAATTTCTGTAGTTTTAAAACTCCACCCCAGAATATCTACTGTTCTGATACTTTGATGCTGGTTTTACTGTTGCATCGCAACGATTCGTCAATTTATAGATTTTCGATTTTACATACACCAACTTTACAATAAGGTTTTGTCTTTATTACAATTTCAAAGTATATATTTTTAATACAAAATATCTGTACAAACATTTAGTATAAATTAAGGGCACATTCTTGTAAAATAAATATATATATAAAACGTAGATAAAAGATAAATGAATTACTTATACAATATATTTTTTAATAAGAGTACTTTTTTAATTTAGAAAACCACACTGGCGGCTACAATTGAAATATTTGATATAAAAGTGTATACAAAAGAGCACAGAATCAGTTCATATCTTAATGAAAATTAAGTTTGAAAACAATTTAGATTGCACAAGTGTGATCAGAAATAAAGAGGTCTCGTTAGTAGAAAAGCTGACGAAAAGTTTGTTGAAAGTTCGCAATCTAATTTAGAGATTACTGCAGACCATTCAATCAAGACACAGACTTCCGTGGCACAATTATGAGAAGTCCTGTTCAAGACGCGTGTATTTTTTTCTAAACGTTCATATGTTCGAATCTCATGAATACATATTTCATAAATTTTTCTTGGCGATGTTTCAACACAAGAGATTATTTATGTCTCTCGTATTCATTTAAAAGAAAGCACTTCGTGTTTGTTTTAAATATTTTTTTTTCGTAATTTATTTTTTTAAACTTACATATTTTATATTTAATTCATAAATTATTATTTTTTTAATATATTCATAAAATAATTCTTTAATACAACAGAATATTTTTTTCAGTAATATCTTCATAAAAATTATTTTATAAAACTTATTTCATATTTATCTTATTTAAATTTCATAAAATGTTATACAATAAAATTTATTTATTTAATGAAATAGGTTTCGACGCTTTTTTTTAAAGGAACATATTATAAAAAATGCATTTATATATTTATGGACTTAACTAACATTTATTTATTTATTAAAGTATTTATATATTTTCCTGACCAAACATGAAAAAAATCATTTATTTCAATGTAAAGTTTTGTGAATTTTTTATTGTTTGATTTTTATTTCTATAGTCCAAAAAAAATTAAAATTAATAAAAATGCATTTTAAAATCTACTGTAAAAATTCTACATGATTAAAACTAACAAATAAACATATATATTTACTACAAACTAAAACTAATTATTTCTTTTTGATTATTTCAAGTCATGATCTCAGATATCATGATGTCAGCATTTGCTATTTCAAAATTTTACAATTTCAACTATAACTGACAGATAAATAATATTTAATATGCATGCATCTCCAACCTTGAACCACAATTGACTAAAAACACAGCTGCAACTGCACTATCATTTTTACAGTGATGTATGAAATTTTCAAACTGAATCTCATAAAAGATAATTCAAAACGATAAAAACAATAATTTAAAAAAGGTACAGCAGTTTGCAAGACTAATAGGTACGCAAATTTAAACAAATGCCCGAAATATTAATATAAATAGAATGTTAACCGGCACAAATTCCCCAAAACGTACTGATTAACGATCACTAAATGTTAATTTTGCATTCTGTACAAGTGAGCAGCGACGCGCATTGAATTTCCGTGCAATTCTGTTTATTTGCACGTAATTATATTAAAAGTTATTTCCGATTTTCATACAATCCAGTACAGTTGAATGGTATGTAATGAAACATAAACAAAACTAATTTGATAACAAATACAGATACGATGTCATTTCTATAAAATATAACATTACATATTTTACTGAATACAATTCTCGTTTTTTGGTATCCGCATAACAACAGTGCCTTGGAACAAATTACAAATAAATCTTAATTAAAAATATCAATTAGCGAGATATATGTGGTAAAGTTTTGATTTATAACGGTGAAGTTTTCGTGCTAGGACGATGAGTCGATGTACGGACGAAAATATTTTATATAGGATTATGTATCGTTGTTTTCGGATCGGGTGACGTATAGGAAAAAAATCGAAAATAAATTAGGTCGAATATTATTTTTTTATAATTTATATTTCATATCCACATATATAAATTAAATTAAATTAAAATCTATATCAGTTCTGGTCTGTATTTTTCTCTAAATCATTATAAATCGTTTTTTTTCTTAAATTTATTTATTTTAATTTATATAAAACCTACATAATTTACACGAGTTATAAACAAATATCACTGATAAATTTCAAAATAAAATATTCAGAGAATTTCTTAAACCTTATTGTTTCACCGACGTATTTGTTTAAAATAAATTCAAAACTGTTTTATAATAACAGTTTGTATAAAGAGATCTTATCAAGCATTATTAAGTTATTAAATAAAAACAATACGTCGTACGTTTAATAATAAACGTTATTAAACTGTCTAAATAATTCAATAGTTTCAGTACTTAACCGAGGATTATATACACTGAGCTCGGTATTATTGTCCGTGAAATTAATTGAACGAGTCTATAGAGTGTGCAAGAGAGTAATCTTAGGGATGTTCTCTAGTTAGTTTTCAAGTAAAAACCATACAAGATAGACAAAAAAGCGTTTAGTTAGGAATAACTGCTTCTAGTATTTATACACGCACTGCAATACGCATAGAAACCGATATCATGATAGACCGTTTTTCCATTTCCATCGGACGGATCTCTCTGCGTGTTCGAGTGTACCGAACGTGATTACAGATTTCCGGGATGTTCGATGCGTGAGAATTAATTCACCCCCCGGCCGTACGTGGCGGCGGCAGCACCGTCGAAGCCGACTCGTATACTGAGTAATCCCCCTTCCTTATTCGACAGAACACACACACATTTATACACACACACACATATAGAGAAATACAACACGCACGAGTGTAACTCTCATCAAACATACATGCAAAAACAAAGATTCTGTCTTGTTCCAACACGCGATCTCTATTAAAACATCTAGTAAGTTCTCTTCGTCATTCGATCCATGGATTGAACAACATTTGACGTGCAACGAATCTAACACATCCACGTTCTCGAACGATATGTCGCGACATTTTGGACACAGGATCCCCGAGACGAGATTTGTGCACAAAAATTGTCTCTGTGTGTGTTTTTTTCTCTCGAAGGTTCGCGTTGTACGGAAGGGTTTCCAGTTGGTTGGATTTTCACGAAAAAAAAGAATGTAAAATTGGTTAACTTCTTCGAACGACGATATCGAAGGTCACAATTTCGTTGGATTCGTTTTTCGTTCTGTTTCCAGTGTATAAGGGAACTTTTTTGTACTAATATATCTTCGTTATGTTACTTCTTTGAATACACAGATTTTTCTTATTATATATTTTGATAACGAGGCCAGTAACCTTTCTAGGCAATAAACTCTGTTGTTGCCATTAGACATGAAGTGATATATTTTATACAATAGTTCGAAAAAGATTTTTAAAAAAAATTAAATTGATATTTGCAACAAAAACCAATTATAAAATTAAGAAAAAATATAACCTCAACATCTTATATTTAAAAAATGTTCTTAATTTGAAAAAAAATTATTATATCAAATGACAAAACAAAAAGACAAACAGTATTCAGGCAGTTGGTGCCGTAACAGCAGTATTTTTCACTTGACGTATTTTAAATTAAGTAAAAATTCAACGATACTCTAGCGAGGAGAAAAAGAGAAAACATTTCCACGTGCCAAGATATTTATTTCAATTTAATTCTAGCAAGAAACCATTTCTACGACAAGCAACCAACTACCCGACTAGCACAAACAGATTTTCGTGCTTCGAAATTGGATCGTAATTTTAAAGAATTGAATACTTAAAAATGTCGCACGTAATCGGAATTTGCGACTTTCAATTCTGTTCTCATCCGCTCGACTGGTTTTCGATTTTCAATTGATTTTATAAAAAGCACAGCAGCACCCAATAACATTGCGTTTGATTTATATATATATATATATATATATATATATATATATATATATATATATATATATTTAATATGTGTGTGTATGGGTATTTATTACAAAATTCTGATATACGAGTTTTTAAATTTTACATCAAAATATATTTCACATATATATATATATATATATATATATAAATACACACACAAGTATTTTATCCAGCTTATAAATTTATATACAACAGCAAAATTAAATCACTTTTTAATTATTTCATGCAAATCAATTAATTTAACTTTTTATGTAAAATAAAAAACTAATCTAAACATGATCACAAATTGAAAAAGAATTATTTATTGATGATTAAAAAAATTGATATCTATTGTGAACAATGTAGGTATGTTTCATATTTTTTTCAATATTTGAAATTTGTATAAAAAGTTATAGTTTATTTCAAAAATTGAAATAGATTAAATTAACAATGGATAATTCATTTTATCATACCTATAAATTTTAAAAATAGTTATCATGAATTTATGTCTATCTTTAATTAATTAAAATGTCATTTTTAGTTGAATTATATTTTATATAAAATTTACTTTAAATATATAATATGTGTGAATATTTATGTAAAATTACATAACAAGAAACATCTACATTCAAAAAATTAAATAAAATAAATATCATCCATTTATTTAATTCAATTCAACTCAGTTGCATTCATAAAAAAGAACGAATATAATTACACGAAAATTTGAATTTTTTTCCTCTTTACATATTTAAGTATATTTAAAATTACTACAAGAATTATGTATAATGTTTTTTTTTAAACATTACTTCCAAATTACATTGAAGAATGTTGTTGTAGAGTACAGTAGACAAGATCTCAGTAAACAAAGAGGTGGTAGGAAATTAACATATAATACATGGAGTTAGATCTTTTTTCTGTACACACACCGAGCAGTTTTTTCCAGTATAAGCATATTTTCACGTCCATTGAATGCATTTAAATGTTGTAGTTATTTTAAAATTACATTACTTTATAAAATATCATGTAATTTGGTTTTCATAAAAAGCGTGTTCTATTAAAGTGGTATTAGTGTTTCGGTAAATCTTTTCGTTTGCTTTTCAATGTGATTTTTTATTTACTCAACTGTAATTCATATGCATATTTTTATACACATTATACAATATATATATTACAACACTATGTTTAAAATTGAATAGAAAAATACTATACTAAGTGATTTTCTACAACATAAACTACAAAAACTATTTTTTATATAAATATCTAGTTTTGGACAATTTTAAATATTTTTCTCAATCAAATCAAAAAAGTTTTCGAAAAAAATCCTAATACGATCAAGATACAAAAATATGAATGAAATATCTCGTACAAGAAATAAATACGTGTATTTTTTTATTTATTGGTAATTTACTCAAAGAAAACTATTAAGATTAAATACAAAGTTAACAGTTCAAAAATTCGAAATAAAATTATATACCGGTTAGAATAAGAAATAAATCTCTTAGAAGTCAATTATTCAAAAGAATGTCTTTATTATACAGCGTTTAGAGTGTGTTTTATCGTGTAATGATAACATCGATCCGCAATTTACCTATGGGCGTGCGTTTGATATTAGATTGTAGTCAATCTCACAGGTCTCATTAATTCGAACTACTATTTATTTTGTATATCAAGTCAATTAATTGTGAAATTTTAAAAATTTATATATATATATTTATATTTGATCAACTATAATGTAATGTTTTTATATTGACAGCAGTTGTTATCAGTGAAAATCCCAAGTGGTTATATTAAGAAAAAATACAGTACTCATTCCATTGGACAATCTATAATTCATATCAATTATGGGCGATAATTCAAAGTCAGTTCGATTTTAAATTGCATCGAGCGGCGGTTCTCGAAATTGATTACCAATAAACAATTAAACAGGTGGTTGAATATTAAACACCGTGTCGATTTTTTTTGACCCACGTGAATGTATAAGAGAGACAGCCACATGTACACGTACTATGACTAGCATACCAATGAGATGGACGAGCACGCACAATTAATTATTTCTCCTCTCTATATTTTGTATACGTTAAATTAAATGTTATGAATATTCAAAGAACGTAATCGATATTCTGTTCGTTATATACATGTTATAAAATAATACGAAACGTCATTAGACATTAGTGAGCGAAGAAACATCATTTTGATGTGTGTAATTTTTGAATCAGTATGAGTTTTATGACTTAATATACACATATGAAAGGTCGATGGAAGTTTTTTTTTCTTTATTGTAGAATTAGTTAGTTAATTGATACCTACATCGATGTTTCTAATTTACTTCTTTGGAGATTTCGGAGAATTGTGCAATATTTTCTAAAGGACTGGTTTTGTAGACTTCAAAAAGCGTCAATAGAACAAGTTATTAATGATCGAAAATATGTATGTCGTGTTTTTATATTCAAAATATCATAATTTAGGAGATTTTTTTTGTTACATTATCATATCATTTATTATTTGTTTAAAGAGCATATTTTATACATGGAAATTATTTTATTAAAGAAGATGAACAATTTTCAAATCAACTGTTAATGAATTTTATAATAAATTAATTAAATGTAACTGTTATTTATGTATATACTTAAGCAAATGCATATAGTTTACTGTATTTAATATACATAACAGTACATTCAGTGCTTAAGTTACAGTAACTTCATAAATAAAGACCAAAAAAAGTACTAAACATATTTAACAACATTAAAGTAGGAAACAAAACGTACGATGTAATAAAAATATTTAAGTGCTGTGTTTATACCTTACGTTTATCGCGTAAATATGCAAAACGTAGTCATAACAAACGATGAATTCAATAAATTGGAGACAGCAGCGATAACTGATTTTGACAATATGATTGTAGTCGCACGGTGGGTTGACTTTTATAGCCGGTCCGCGTTGTAATTATTCTGTCAGAGAAGGAAATAAAAACATGCCGGCGTTCGCTGCTCTGGATGTTTTACAACGACCTTGCGTGGTGTTGTGGCCATGAAAAAAATTCAGGTACTTTTTCATGTGTATCAGTTATGTACGGTAAAAATATCTTGAACGTATTTCTGTACTGTGTTAAGTGCTTTACAGGTGATTGATGGTTGTCGAATAATCGTAAAGTTACATACTACACAACTCAAATGGATATTACTTCTTTTATGAGGTCAATTTATGTAGGAGTACGTATATTGTTTTAATTTTGATACAATGAAGATATTTTAGTTAGTACGAAAGGGTGTGGAAATGCTCTAACGACTTTGTCATACACAAGGTTATTTGATAACGAAAGCGATAAGGGTCATATAATTAATTTATTTACAGAGTGGAATATAAGTCAATATTAACGTAACTTATCATAAAAGTCTTAATAGAATTTTTGGAAGTAAGATTAACGTCTCAAAAGATAATTATATTTTTTTAAAAAATCAGACTAAGATTGTTTATATTAAAATTTCAAAAACAAATCATATATAATCATTTACTTAAGTATTAATTATAAAGATAACTAGAAATTAAATAAATATAAAAAAAACACATTTTTAATTTACAAAGCAACAAGAAAGACAAATGTGTTTTTTTTTAAATAATAAATATTTTAGAAATCACTATACATTTTGTTAAATAGACACATTGTATCAATTTCTGCTATAAAAATTCAACAAATCCGTTGTTCAGTTTAAAAAACTATAAAAGTTTATAATCTGACAAATTTTTACGATTTTCGTTTCAGATTTAAATTTATTACAACATTACCAATTTGCTAATCTGACTTTAGATCTACACAAGATGTTAATAAATGTTTTAAATTTCTTTACTGTTCAAATATAAAAAAAAACAGTACCCTAAAGGTGTTAAAATTATATATAAAAATTTATTACTGAAAAAACTGGTTAAACGACATCCAAATATTTATAAACAAATTACAGATTAAATAGTAATAAAGTATAATCTTGAAGTCAAGAGGCTATTATTTTTAAAAGTATATAATTTAAATAAATTTATTTAGATAATATGAAATAACTGGGACATGTTATATTTTTTATATTATAGAATAACAAACTGTGTAATTTTTAAAAGGTAAATTATTTTGTTTATATTTTTTTATATTAAGAGAATTTTTAAATTACAAGAATGATGTTATTTATTTAATCTATATTTCTAGAATAAATTTAACACAAACAGAAAATATTTTTACAGGAAATAATATAGTTATATTAAACACATGGAAGAAAAATTGATTTCTAAAAAATCGATTTCATTAGAAAATAATCGATTTTATTTAATTACATTCAATTATATCAATGAGTTGATTAATTGTCTAAACTGTCTGTATTCTCTAAATTTTGAAATCAAAAATTTTAAAAATGTTTACAAAATTAAATAAGTTAAAATATTTTATTCATATGAAATTTTAGAATTTTCTAATATTTAGATTTTTTTGTAATCAGTTATGGGAAATAAATTGTTTGTATATTTAGTGTATATATATATATATATATATATATATATATATATATATATATATTCTTCGAGAATATTACATGAATAATTGATACCGCCTACATAAGAAACAATACAAAATAAATATGTTATGACATACGATTCTTCCGTCCCTATTTTAAGACAGACAACAACATCATAAAAAAACGATTTCAATCTCTCGAGAATATAATTTATTCCAACATCCCTCAGAACCAATTTATATCCGATATAATTTGTTTATGTAAATGTCGTTAGATATGTGTGAAGTGATTAACCACCATCCCTACATCATTTCCTACGTACCACCCTTAAATTAAAATGCATATGATCGAAACGATAAGGTCACGAAGGTGTATAACAAATTATCCCTTTAACTGTGCGGCGTGTATAAGAAAAGTATGGTACCTATAGTACGGAATAAATATTTTTCGTATAAATTTTTATGTTGGACGTGATTACAAGATCTCATTTCAGTGATTAACATTTACTGTTTCCATTTACTGAGTAGTAGGATTTTACAAATTTATTAGTTGACGGAAATGTATACACATTTTCTGTAATATTTATTGTTTGTGAGTTTTTTTTAAAGAGCTTTTACGTTGTTATCGTTTAAATAAAAATTAAATGAAGTTTTAATATACTCATTAACAGTAAAAAAGAACTTTGTTTTACATAAAATTACTTATTATTATAATAATTGTATTTGAAAAATAATTAATAGATTTTTGAACTTAATTATTAAATAATTAAATGATAAAAATGACGCGATACGATTTTAATTTAAATAATAAAAAATACGTCTCATACTTCAAATCAGTATTGTTCATCATATTGATCAAAAAATATATTAATACAATTCTTCAAAAATACGATATAACAAACATCATTTAAATTTTTATGAAATAAATTCTCGACAATATACATAATATATTCAAATTTATAATATTTTCATGATTCGCATAAATTAAATTTAATTTGAATATCTCAATATAAAAAAGAAAAATAAAATGTTTTTAAAAGTTTTACGTAACAAAAATTCAACTCCAATATGATGATTGTGACTAATTCAATCAATAATAAAGTAAATTCATCGAAGTAGAGTAAAAGTTTTGAATATTTCTTAAAACAGACAAAGTCTATCGACTTAAAAATACTGAACGAAAATTTTTAAATGAATCAACAGAACAAGATGTGCACTTTATTAAACTTTTTAATACTTATAATTTATTCTGAGGTAAATTCATAAAAGTTAAACATATTTTATATACTCATATATATTTAAATATAATTTCACTCAAATTGATTAAAGAATAAACTTATTAAATTACACAAAATATTATAGATGATTCAATGTAAAATTCTAAAAATAGTTAAATAAGTAGATATTTTTTAGGGGGAAAATCTTGTCTATATGCAATTAAATATTGCAAGAAAAATGAGTTAATTAAATGATGAAACAGAAATATTTATAATAAATGGTGATTTTTCTTAAAATGAATACATTTTTTATAAATTTATTTAATAAATTTTTATTTTCATAAGTTAATATTTTTTCAACACTGCAAATAAGGTTGTAAAATCTATATTTTTTATTTTATTTATAAATGAATCAACCCAAAAATTTATTAATTAAAAAAATAAATAAATTTGTAAAGTAATTGTAAATTTAATAGAATTTTTAAAAGTTCATTGATCAATATTTTCAATTCCATTGTAATACTAAACAAGTTTATTTTTATTTTTGTTTGTTCTGTGAAAAATATACTAAAAAAGAATAATGCATATGATAAAAAATAAACAAAGTAGATAACGAATATATGACTGCTACCCAAAAAATATGATAATTTTTTATAAAAGTTGAAATATTTTACATAAATAAGAAATATATAAACAGAAAAAAACTAAATAAAAACTAAGGTGATAACACAACGATGAGAAAAAAATTGACGCTGATTGTCAGAACAGGTGCAACTTGAGATAAGTTCAAGATAGATAAACAGAAGTGGTAATTTTTACTGATGGACGTTTTCTGCGCAAAAAACGTAAATGAAGCTTTATATATATATATATATATATATATATATATATATATATATATATATATATATATATATATATATATGCATCAGTGTCCTGTATACACACAGAAATGTAAAACAAACCACCCGTTCAATTTTCTTGTATTTGTATGTGTGAAAAAACACAGAAATAAATATCTACATTTCAAATATTTACATTAAGACTGAATATTATGTTTAATAAACATACATTTCAACTTTTATATAAACCTTGTCAAAACGTACCCATGTAAATGATTTGTGTTGATATCTAGCATCCATCTTAAAAGCAACATGTCGAAAGATATATTCATCGCGAGTGTTTATTTTTCAAAGAATCAGTAAAATATACATACATATATACACACATAAATAATATATATATATATATATATATATATATAAAATATTTATGTATTTATATATAAAATAATACACTATATAAAGTCCTTAAGTTATTTACAGTTCGTCTATGAAATATAAATACAAAACACCAGATGAAAATAATTATTCGCAAATATCAACACATTGTTATTGAGCTTTTACACATATGAATTCTATCATAAATGAATACTAAATCCCTATATATATATATATTTATATGTGAAGTAAAAGCAGTCAATTATATACGCAAACAAATATTATTAAATATAAAGCTTTATTTCGAATGAATAACCATATGTATGTGTATATAAATGTTTATTCCATACACGAGGTAGATAGACGGAACAATAATAAAGGCTTTTCATGTTATATTTGGTGTTGATCTATTTATAATTTGATTAATTACAAGCATCATGTACTGTTTTAATTTTTGATTATATTTTATTACTTGTTAAATAGTTTAAATTTAATAACAAATTTGAAAAAAATAAATAAAACGATATTGAAAATTTAACAATAAAAATGAAATTATAAAAATTCTCTGTAATTTTTTTCATAAAAAAGTTATAGTGAATTTTTGTGTAGTAATATAAAATTTACGAAAGTTTCATATAAATCCAACACATTTTTTCAATTAAAATCTAAAGTATAAATTTACTAACGTTGAAATTAACAAAAAATAACTAACATTTAATTGACATTTTTATCGTTTATAATACAATATTGTGAATCAAATCCTAACACAGACACCAACAACATGATATTTAGATTAAAACATTATTATTATTGAAAATTTAATCACTTCTTTTCTGTCTTTAAATTTATCAGCAGCCAACGTCAATATATATTTTTAATATCATATTTTTATTTAAATTACTTTACGACTCAATCAATATCCAAGCTTATGATAATCTCGAAACGACTATAATTAATTTATACTTTAAACAAACTGCAAATCGCTACTTCATCAATTACTTTTAATTATATGAAAAACATATCTTTTATCTGAAGCACTCGAAACAGGTAAAATATCTATTCAGGTCACGTGAGACTCATCTGTCTTCATGTCATGTATAGAACTGCAGTGCAATTCTACGCAGATATAAACACTTTTATACGTTAATTTAATATGACTGACTGTATATCACATCATATATACATATATATATATATATATATATATATATATATATATATATATATATATATATATATATTTGTGTAGTCATTCTATGGTCAAAGTTTGATAAATAAGTATTTAAATATTTACTCTACAGAATATCCAAACGAAATATTGAAAAAAAAACATCACAGTTAAAATGATTGTAGGTTTTTTTCGAGATTATAGGATTATTTTGACAAATTTAGTTATGATTTAAAATAGTTTCAAGTTCTTGAATTTTAATACACTTTATAAGCAGCTTATTGTAAGAACTCGTAAAATAAATCAAAAACTATGAAAGCTAGCAAAGAGAAGGACGGGTATTGACCCTTTGAATCTGAGAAATTGCATTGAAGTAGAAGGTACTTGTAGTAGCCACTTTTATGGTTCAAAGTTTAATTTTGATCATTAGTTTAATTGAATTTATTTAATAGATTGTGAATTGAAGGAAATTTATAACTTGATAATTTATTTAATACTCATAGAGATTTCATTCTATATTTTTGTATAAAATAAAAAAAATATGGTTGTAATAATAGTGAAAATAATATTTGAATTTTATATGCTGATTTAGAAAGTATGAGTAATAAACAATAAATAAAAATTAATATAGCTGTCTTTTTAAACGTGATACAACTTTAAATTGAATCCCTATTGAAAGTTCTATCTTATCTAAAAACACAGCTTTATCATATATATATATATATATATATATATATATATATATATATATATATATATATATATATAAAGAATGTTTTTTAAAGTTAGATAGTATTTTAGATAAAGATTCAATTTAAAGTTATATTACGTTTAAAAAACACCTATATATTAGTTTAAAAAAAATCATTTTGCAAAAGAATCTATGTACATAATTTATTTTCAGTACTTGTTCACTCATGTCACGTTGAGTTACACAAATCGTTTCGTACCTGAGTTAAAGGTATTGTAGTAAATTTAATACCTCGTCGATTGTTTGTTGAATGGTCTTGTTTAAGGTCTGATGTACAATCTAGAACATTATACATTATTTACACAAATATTTACATGTTTATTTATAAGTACGATACATTACTACAAACCGGTAGAGTAAATCTGTTAAATATGGACCGCATAACAAAATATATTTGAAAAAAACATCGTATCGAGTGTTGTACAGAGGACACGATGAATGTTAAAAACGGTTTCAAAAGATTTATTGTTCGGTTTCCGAAAACTGTGTTTTACAAAATGTGACGTCTTTATTATAATAGGATATTTGACACGCGATATAAATTTCTGAAGTGCTATTGGACGTAGGTGACCAACGTGCTAAACGACCACACATGAACTGATTGTGTGTGCGTCCAAATATCGTGAATTCGTCGTTATGTAATTAAATTGTCAAAAAATTCGATTGATTGACGTACACCTCGAGTTATGTTTTATAAATTGTCAAAGTGATTGAACACGTTTCTTGTCCAGATATTAATTTTATTATATTATATATATATATATATATATATATATATATATATATATATATATATATATATATATAAAATTTAAAACTAAATATTTTATCATAATATTTTTTTATATTGAAATTGTCAAAAATTCTAACAAAAGAAAAAATACGAATTTAAAACATAAAAAGATGAAATAAATATACATACTTTATATATATAAATTTGTTGAACCATACAATTTCTAGTATGTACTTAATGAAGATGTGTTTCTTTATTTACAAACGTGAAACAATTTCAATACAAATATTTAGAGAAATCGTCTGTTCAGTCAATATTTAAAAAACATACATTTTTTAATACATATTTAATTGCTTGATATTTACTTTTTAACGCTGTTGAAAACGAAATTAGATAGTTGTACGAGAATATCTTTAAAATGACTAGATTAGAATTTAGTTTAGTAATTATGATAAATGATCGTAAACTATTCAAAATGTGTAAATACAATAATGATATAATTCTTTGTAAATATTTTTTTTCTATTTTATTATCATTAAAAAAATGTATTGATTAATTATAATAACTGATTTAAATAATTACTATTTTTTTCAAGATTTCATTAAAGACAATTAATTGTTATATTGGGTTTTCCAATAAGCGTTACTTCAAAAGTTTAAATGAAAATAAAATAAAAAGAAAATTACTTATTTATTTTTTTATATTTAATTCTATGGCATTAATGATGGAACAAAATTTCTCTTACTTTGCTTGATATAGTGCATTTATTTAGTTCAATTTTTACTTATTCTTTCATATAATTGTGGCCCAATTTCATAAATTACAAGTTCAATGTTTATTTTTAATGATTCTGTTATTTGTAGTTTATCAACATAAACCAATTATTTCACATAACTCCACAGAAAATAATTCAATAGAGTTAGATCACATGATCTTGGTGGTCAATTGATACGTCCATTTCGTGAAATAATGGACTCATGAAATTTTTATTTCAATAAGTTTATTGATGTTTTTACAATTTCTAAACATTGCTAAGATAATTTACAAAACTATACTGAGTTGAAATGTCAAAATGAGCTTAAAAAAATTCAAAATGGCTGTTTTCAGCTGTCAAAGTTCTAACATTCTTATTGGAAAACTTTAAACTATAAATAGAACCAAATAAATTATTATAATTAAAAATTATTGATTTTCACACACAAAAATAATCAAAAAAATTGTTCAGAGTATAATATTTATCTGATAATTATTTATAAAAAAGACAACTAAATATTATTTATGCAATGAAGTGTTTATATTACAAATATACACATTTATGAAATAGAGGATGAAAGTATATGACGTACAACACTTGTATATTATCCTTATCCAGTCAATTCCTGAAAAACATAAATAAACAACAGTTCTTTGTGTTGTTTGTACGTTGATAATAATGTACATGTATACCTATATATTCCATGCATCAGTAAACACATGTTATGTGTCTTTCAAGAATGGGCTGTCAGTTTTGAGAGACATCTTGCATAACAACGTGTATTCGTGAAAACTGATATATGTGTGTAATATATATATATATATATATATATATTATTAATTTTCTTGTATTTTGAAAAATCTGCTTTCAGAAAAAATCGTATAAACATATATAAATCGTTCTTTCAAAACGAACAATAAAAATTATTCATATATTCTGTTAGCCATTAACAACGTTGTTTTCAACAAGATGTACTGATTACATGTTATATGTTCGCTCGTTTCATTGATCATAACGTTTATGAGTTGGTTATATTTAGCTCCTGGTGTTTATTTTACAATTTTTTTTAATAGTGTGAACTTAATAAATGTATTAACGTACACAGACGGATGAAAGGGTCGAAACTCAGCTGAACATAATATTTTATATCTGTCAAGCTGTAAATATGTCATTAACTTTAAATACTTGACACACGTCATTCAAAAAATATAACTAGAATATAGGATGGGTACGATGTTGAAGCCGAAGATGATTATGTTGTTTTATTAAGAACGGATGGATTATTTTAGTAAGGAAAAAAATTGTAGTTTAATTAGTCACGTCTGCATTCTTGTGTTGTTATTTCAGATGGTGCGAAAATTTGAACATTTTTCCGAAAAATAGATTGAGAATATAAATAGATATAACATAGTATTTGTTTAATAAATGGTTCCAAGTATTTTGACAGCTTTTTTAGAGAAAATTCATTTTATTTAATGATTTTGTAGAACTCACTTGACGTGTTTACGAAAATGGATCGTTTGTCGTTAAAATCTACGACATTTATTTAAATTTTATATATATTATACTCGATTCTCCAGTTGTATAAACACATATTCATATTTATATTCAGATATATATATATATATATATATATATAATTATAATGTGTGTGTATGTATGTAGAGGTAACATATGTGTGTTTTTCTCGGTTCAAATTTTCAACTTGAAAAATTAATCTGCAAAAATATATATAAGACAGTAAATAAAATAAACCACAAAAAATGGCAGATGAATAAAAATGTTTCACAGCGTCACTGAAATTAAATTTAAAATAAATATAAACATACTTGATTTGCTTCATGCATGACAAAGTCTTTTTAAAAAATCAGTAGGAGTCTAACGTTAATTTAAATTAATGAAATTTTATGTTTATATTTCCACTGATATATTCGTATATTTTTGGAAAAAATAATATATTTTTATTATTCATTCATATTTTATTTATAAAACATTTTTAATATTTTTTATAATAAAAAATTGTTTATATATGAAACACAACTGAAATAACAAATATTATTTTAGTAATAAATTATTTATTACTATTTGAATTTATTTTTTAGAATTTCAAGACTGAACTTTTTTATATTGAACGAAAATAATTAAGCATAAATAATATAATTAATAATTCTTATAATCAAAGAAATTGAAATGACAATAACGATAAAAATTTCAATTCGAAAAAAGTGTTTGAATTAACAAAAATGAAAATACAAACGCAAGATTCGTAAAAAAGAAATCAAAACGATAATGGAATATTTATTAACTACTTAGAAAATTCACAGAGTTATTTCAATCTTTTTAAATTCCTACGAATATCATACAATAAAAATATTTTTTAAATATCATAAATAAGAATAAATACATAAATTCTTTATATTAAACTATATTTCTAGACTGTAAATTTCTTTGCTGGAATAATAAAGTTTTATATTAAGATTTATATGTTTATACTGTAAGTCAAAGAACATATTTTATAAATATACATATATAGAAATAACAAAGTTAACGTTTGATGTATATTTTTATTAAGAAAATTAGTTGTTTAATAAACCTAAAGAAAATAATTAAAAAGTAAAATTAATAAATAATTTACGAAAATTTTCATTTAATTCAGAAAGAAGATCGAGTAAAAAAATTGATCTAAGTATTACGAATGAAAACTATTCTGCTTTTTAAATTAAACTATATCTCTAGAATACATATCTTTATGTTTGAGTAATGAAGTTTTATGATAGATATTTGCTTATTATTTCCAGTAACCATGTTCTTGAAATGAAAAAGTTTCCAGTATACTTTTTTTCTTTTATATATACAAATCTTAATTAAAATACAAATAAGTAACTATATTAATAAATCTAAGATGAAATAAAATATATTTTTAAATCAAGGTAACAAAAAACATCTTTTCTCAACGAAAATAATAATTTAATTTTTAAAAATGAAATGTAAATGAAGTTACTATTTATAAAAGAATATTCAAATCCCTGTTATGAATAAAAATAAAGAAATTCTTTATATTCTACTAGACTTTTAAAAAATGGATTGGTGTGTTAAAGTAATGAAGTTTCACAATTAACATTTATATATTTTTCTAGAGAGAATAATATATAAATGAAAAAGTTTTTTATTTGTTTACTTGTTCTGGAGTTGTGTGTATAAAATAAATTAAAATATAAGTGAAATATTTTTGTAAAAAAAACTAAAAACAACATATTTGAAAACTGTAATGTTTTAAGGATTTTCTAATTGAATTTCCAGTGAATAGAGAAAAATAAGAACTCGTAGATAATAAATATTTAATTATTTTTGTTATGTAAAACAACAGGACAAATTTTATTTATCAACTATTATTATATAATTTTTATGTATGTAGTGTTTAAATATAGCAAGAGAATTAAATGCAATAATATTTATATTTTCTTTATTTGTAATAAATAATTAAAATACTAAACGTCAATCATTTCAATAAGTAATAATGATTGAGTGTGTATGTATGTATATATATTGATAAAAAAATAATATAGTTGTTTTTCTTACTGCGTTCGTCGATATTAAAATGATTTAATATTTGCATTAATTATGGGATTTAAAATCCAGTTTAATAAATATATTAAAAAAATATTTTGGTTAATATCCGCGATAAATTTATGTATATACAGATACATCGATCAAGAATAAATCAAATACCCGACACGGAAACTTGCCGAAACATAAAGCGTATTCTAAATTCTAAATAACCTTGTCAAGAAGCAGGAAATCATGACAGAAAAGCTACCGAAGTATGGTATGTGTCTGACATATTTCCAACACTAAATTTCAATACAGCTATTCGTTACGATAGCACTACACAGCAAGGGGTCGTATATAATAAGAGAAAAAAATCCTTCCATACAGGATCAGCTCTATCTAATACAGATATGCACTTTGATAAAATATTCCTTAAAGCCAAGGTCGAACAACGATCCAACGTTATTTTTCGAATGTCGTCGACCTCATTACGTACATTTTTTTTATGATACCGGGATATACTTTTTTTAAGAACTCCAAATCATTAAAATTCAAGACCGAACGTCGTTCAATTGTAGCAAATGTATATGAACTGTGTGTTGGTGCATCCGCAGTGACGATATTTTTGTGCACATTTAATTGGTTTCAGTGCCCTTATATGATCATTAACTTCTTCGTGACTATAGTTTCGTCTCTGTCGATCGTTTATGATTTGTATGCGACAATGTCGTTTTTAATTAACAGGTATTTATGTAGTAACTTTTGGTTTTAATTTATTTACTTTTTATAAAGAATTTCATTAAAAAATCAAATGAGTCTTTGTAATAGTTTAATTATATACTTAATTAATATTTATCAACCATTAGATTTAATAAATCAATGCAGTTATATATTTTGCATTATTTTTATTCTAATATACATTTATATATATATATATATATATATATATATATATATATATATATGTATGTATGTATATATGTATGTGTGTAAGTGTATTTACAAATAATATTATATATTTGTATATAATGGTCATGTAAAGGAAATATTCTCGATCTTAATACATGAAGAAAAGAGATTCTGAGAGTGGAAAATTGGAAAAGTTTCATGAAATGTTAAACCACATGTTCTGCATATGAAGTAGTTTAAGAAAAGACTGATGCAAAGAAAATGTTAAAACTTTTAAAGCTGCGTGACGTATTTTGCTTACTAAATAGACAAATACGATTTATAAATGTTTTAAGAATAATGACGAACATGCTATAATGGCAGATTTTTAATAAAAGTTTGTGTCTGAAATTTGTTTTTAATACAAATTCTTTTACGTCGTTCTAGTTTTATTAATTAAACATATTATTCTGTATATTTGTAATGTTTTTTTTAATATATGATAATTTTTTTATTCAATTTAATTGAATGAAAATATTTTAACATCTTATATCTGAATATAGACATTTTTAAATTAAAAAATAATTCTTAATTTTTTTTTTCATTTTCAGTGATTATTAATTTAATATATATTCATGTGTGATTTTCGAAGGAGCTACAAAGATCAGTGATCTGAACAAATTTCTTGATTATCTCTGCAGAAAATGTGTGAAGAAAACTCAAAGGACTAACGTCGAATGTACACAAAACAAACACCGAGTGTGTACACTCAATGGCACAAAGAGCACGTCTGTCTGACAATGCGACGGAATCTAATTTTCTTAAATATTAATCATATAATAGCTTAGACATAAAGACATAGTAGTATGTAGACGGAGAGAATCATCACGGTCTAACAATATAGTCTGCCGTAACGCATAATCTTGCAATTACGTAATCACAGATATGTAACGAGTCTACATAATAGGGTAATGCGCTTAACGCAAGATACCAGACATATGATCGTGAATAGTAACGCTGCTCTCTATGTGATACAATTCTATTTTGTGTGATGTCAGGCATAGTGCGGTCGGACGTTTTAAGCCCGGTTCAGTTTAAGCTTATCCGACATTGCTTGTATAAGCAGCTGGAAATATCTAAATGTTGCCATTTCGAATAAACCAATCATCGATTGTACTGGTATTTGTGGGAGAGATCTAACCATTTGATATTCATTGCAATTATGAGCTAAGAAACCGAATGATAATAGAATTAGAGACGCATAAGATTACTAGGACAACTTTATTCTGAATTTAATAAAATGAACATAAAGATCGAATCTCATATATCTTTATTTTTTCTACAGCTCTAAAAAAATTAAAAATGTATCAAACTATTTCACATATAAATACATTTTTTTAAAATGTATATACAAATTTTGTAAAATAAATTACAAATTGAAAAATACATAAAAAATCAAATTAAAGAAAACGTGTAAAAATTAATGACGTACTAAAAAGTTACTCATATTACTTAACGCTATTTCGTCAGTTCGATACTTATAAAAAATTTCAATATTGTTAAGAAGTTTATTACTTTTTATATTTGCACAAGTGCATTCGTCGACAGCTCGTAACAACAATACAATGATTTCTCAAGGTGGGTCGTTGAAATACTACTACTACTACCGCATTAACGAGAATTACGTGCTTCGTAAGAGAATGTGATAATCGAGAAAAATACATAGAAAAACAAGTACCAATACAAATTCAGGATTGTGGATGTCATTAAGGCTCGTTAAAAAAAACTATTATACATTTTTGTATTGTATACCGGGTGGTATAACAAACATAACATATCGTTATAAATAAAATTTAGGTCAAAATTATTTTAATTTATTGTATATCAGAATTAATTTATTGATTATTCTAACAAAATATTTTTGTTCTAAAATATTTATGGAACATTTTTTTGAAAATTAAATTTGTTGAGTTAGAATCAAAATGTTGATTTTTTCCATAAATGAATAATGTGTAGGTGAGTAAAAATGTAATTTTTATTTTAATTGAAATTAAATCGTAAATAATTCAATAATATATACAAAAATAATTAAGAGTTCTGAAATTGTAGATTTAAAATTAACATTACAAATTCACAAAGCAATCATTGACCTATTTGAATATTATTTATAATTTTTTGATATGATATCGCAATAAATTGTAAAATTATTGTACAGAACTTTTGTAAAAAATATGAAATGAATTAAAGTGGAATTTATATTTAAAATAAAGTCATTTATTTTCAATACAGGTATCGATTTAGAATTTAGATTTATGATTGCGAGCGTAGATTTACGTCGAATAAAAAAATATTTTTTCATTAGTATCCTCTTTGTTTCACTACTAATAACTGTATATATATATATATATATATATATATATATATATATATATATAGATATATAGATATATATATAAGGAGTATATATAAAAGAATTCGCAATTTCATGGTTTATAAGAAAGATTTATATTCTTATTGACCTACGGCCCGAAGAAATAAATCGTCGTACTAACCACCGAATTACTTTACACGCTTCCGAACCAAAGAGAAGTGATAAATCTCAATTTTTACAATTGTAGTGACGAGGAATGTTACCGAGAATATAATCCTTATATAAAAAATAAATCTTCGACAAAAGTGTCTCAGAGATCTACATAATCCGACGACAATGGGTTTTAAAAAAATCATGCTGAAACACCCATCATCGCTTCGCTGGACATATTTTTTTTCAAGATAATTATCTGGTCTATTTTAAAGGACTCAATTTGATTGTTTATTCTAGAAAAGGATTTGTGGATGTTTGTTAGTCTTAGCTGTGCGACTTAATAAAATTTTATGTTCTTTATGTATAGATTTTTAAATTTTGCGGTTTTTTGAAATTAACAAAAAAATAATTTTAATGTATTAAATAATTAATAAAAAATACAATTATGTTTTTAATTTAATTTTTAAAAATAATATGAATTAAATGAACATAAAAGATTATGAAATATTTCATTATCGAAACATTTTTTTTTATTGAATAACAAGGAAAATATTTGTTATTTAAAATACTGATTACTTAATGTTGTGATGCATTTTTTAGCGATAAAGAAATAACTTTAATAACAATTATATTTGTTTGAAAATAATGTAAAATTTAATCAATTTTTTAATCAGACCTGAACGATTTTATGTACATAACGTAATTTTTCCAAATCATTAAAATCATATAAATAACTAATAAATGTACTTTTGGAAAAATCACATATCTGTAAAAAAGACAATTATTTTCCAATTAAATAAAATATTAGAACATTTTTGTACATATAGTACAAAATCATTCAATCAGTATAATGGAATTTCAGAAAATGACAGAATTGGACACATAAATCTATTTAATGGAATTTAATCTAGACAGTAACAAATTGATGGCGATAAAAAGGTCATATTTATTAGTACAGAAGTAAATATGTCGAACATCGGAAGTGTTTTATAAATATTTTGATAAGACAAGTTTCGTGTAGATAATAATTATTTGTTTTGTTGTTTTTTAAAGAAAAAATGTTTGTGAAATGCATTCTTAAAAATACTTCAAATTTTATTCATAGTATTTAATTATTTAAACAAATAAAAACGCGTAGATATATTTGGAAATTTATCTTGTTTTTGACTACTTATTTAAATTAATTATGTAAATTTTAATTTTGACTAAAATATATTTACATAATAAATATTCATATCTTTTTTATTATACACACATATATATGTGTGTGTAATAAAAAAATGCGAGTTTTTTACAAAATAAATAAATTTCTCAATTTACTTTTTTTAAAAAAAATGCAACACTTCCAGATATCCTGATATCGAATACGTTCTAAAAACTCCTGATTTCAAAACGTTGCATTTCTATTTATAAAATTTATATTAATGATATAAAAATATATATTATAAATTTAATCAAATGCAGAATTATATACATTAAAAAATAGTCATTTTGAAAAATTCAACACGGCTGTATAAATTATATAAATAAATATATATAACGATTTTTGGGGTAAATATTAGGTCTTTTTAAATAACGTAAAACTATTTTTTATCTTTAATAATTTTCTTGTAATCTTGCAACAACCGTAATTCGATATATCGATTGTTCAGTCACAACAATATGGCTTATCGGATGATTTGGTATCGTTCGCCGGAATTTTAGACTCCGATGAGTTTCTAACGCTTGAACGTATAACAATGTGATTTTACAAAAAAAATACAAGAACAAATTTTTGCCAAAAATTTAAGGTAATACCCTTAATGTTTTTTTGTCAGTTTTTTTCCGAAATCGACGATTCTAATAATTATAGGAAACTATTCCAGAGACCTATTCTAATTGTAAATTTTAATTCTACACTTATTCTTATGAATCTTGGGTAGAGGCGGTTTTAATGGTTAGATTTTTAATAAAAAAAAAATATCACAATCATACAAATATTAAATACGATCCTGGATATTGATTCAACTCTGAAATATTATTTAACAGAACCGTTATGATAAATAAATGAATTATTTAAAAATTCTTAAAATATATATATACATTCGTTTCAGTTCCAAAAAATTTATGAATAGCTTTAAACATAGTAAATCAAACTACTGTATTGAATATTATGAAAAAAACTTCGGCATTGAGTGTTCTGAAGCCTACGGAGAAGAATAAATAAAATACCGGTTTTCAGTGTTAAAACAGACTCATCTTCTGAATTAATTAGTTATCGCCATTTATTTTTTACGATTTCACACAATCGGTGATACGTTCTTTTAAGAGGAATTTCAAATTAATGTTTATTGAAATAATGAGTAATGTTTTGTTAGAAATATTTCATTTCTTGTTGATTTATTTATATGATCAGAAATTTATTTCAATTCTAATTTTTCTTTATATATAAAGTCAAATAACTTTAGTTAAATTATTTCATGATTTTTGTTTAACGAATTCGTGTTTATTAATCCTTGTACAACAAAAATGTTTTTTAGAATTTATTTTTGTTAAAAAAATTTGTATTTGTTTTATCCAGTGGATTTATATTTGTAAATGATTGATATAATAAGTACTTTTTTATAAAAATATTTTTCAATTTGAAATAATTTTAAAAAATACACGTTTAATTAAAATTTAGAATATATATTTAACTTTATATTTATTTACTGGACCACTTTGTCCCAAAGTTATTTTTTATTCAATAGTGTTTACGTGCTAAACCCAAACACATAGGGAAACCTTATGAAAAAAAAACTGATGGTGGGAACGCAACAGCTTTCATTACGCAGTAGATGCGAGGAACGTGCAATCACAATACCGTTCGTGCAATCCCTTCTCTATTGCATCGGACCAACCAACCCTCTGTTCTATCGAATGTAAATGAAACGCAAGTGAATATAAAACATGACACGTGAGGTCACTAACCTGGTGGACACACACAATCGGGTGCATCTCTGGCAATCCTATTTCGCGCCTGCTGTTCCCGATGTTCCTGTTCGTACGCCTGCATGACAAAGTGCCGTCCAGTCGCCTCCAATTCTCGATTCAAACGCGACTGGAATCTGGTCTCGACCTCACGACGCAACCTCTCGATCAAAACATCGCCAGGAACGACAGAAGTCGGTGGCGATCTGTCGCCAGATCCTTGTTTCTTGATCAACATTATCTGCTCTTCGAGGTAGTTCACACGATTCTCAAGCGCGTTCTCACGATATGACGAGTAAACACTAGCCATCACACTGACTACACATAATACACACACTAAGAAGTTCATAGGCGACGTATGACCTAAACTTGTTACACTGTCTCCGATATTATTTGATGTTGTGGAATTGAACAACGAATGCTTCTTCTTATCACTCTTTGTAGTCTTCAGTGGGCCGGCACACACGCCGCTATTAGTATGTACTGAAGATACGGGGGTCGGTTTCACCCCACCTTTTGTATTTTGGGAACCAGTATTGAGATCGGGTTCCATTTTGACGAAGAACACCTCTCAGGTCAATGCAATTCGTTAATCGGACCAATCTTCAGATTAAATCAATCGAATTTTACACGTTACGTACTTCTTATAATCTTAGATTGTTGTTTTCGTACTTGCTTCGAGTTGATTTGTAACATTTTGAACGGCGTATCCGTTTCGTCATTACTGCAAATTATTCGATATATTTTTAAGAGTAATACGACGTGTATCATTTACAGTTAAATATATTCATATTTTCTTTTTTCTTTCGCCAAAATTCACTTCTCAAACTCTCTATAAAAATTAATAAAATGATATTTACACAGTTAATTGATTCAGAAATTGTTTGAAAAATATATGTATGTATATATTTTAAGTGTTCTGAAAAAAGAACACTTCTAGAGTTAAAATGGAAACACTGTTCCGAGATTAATTCGTATCAAAAATCCATTAATGTCTAGTTTTCAAATACATATAATTGTTAAATAAATATTCGAAGAAAAAGAGAAATAAACGTACTGACTTAGTGACACTTACGTATTTTTTTGGAAAAAGAAAACACAATCCACTCACACACGCTTATGAACGAAAAAAAACTGTCGAAAAGTATATTTATTTATTACTAAATAAATTATATATTCACCGATGCACGTCACATGTATTTTTCATAAGTCAATATTTTAACACACTTAAGTGATGTCAAACTCAAAAAGTGGGTTCATGACGAGAAAAGGTCATTTAGATGCTGGGTGTTCGATATGTCTATGAAACGCGATGGGTTTTAGTTAGTTGGATTAGTTTTATTTTTTTTTGGAAAAATGCAATCGGGTACGATTGCGTGTTGGTTGACGAGACTTATTGTAGGTGACGGTGATAGCAGCCTCACTCGACAATGGTCAGTAAACAACTAACCGAACGCAGGGTTTCCGTCTGCATACAAGGAACATTACGTTCGGTCGCAATCGGCACTTGTCGTGCCGAATTGACATCTAAGCTACCTATAATTCCAATCAAAAACGATTGGTTGAGTTGTGATTGTATGCAGACAGTTTAGGATGTTACATAATTATTACATAGAAAATAAATTTAAGTCATATACGCTCAGCAGACAGCACAAAAGAATAGTATATGAACAATATTTTAGTGTACTTGTACAGTTTAAAACAACAATTAATGATACTACATATGTAAACAGATTTATCTTTTTAAATATAAAATTTAATTTTTCATAAATAAATTACTATCAAACATAAGATTTTTTTTAAAAAAAATGTGTAATAATCTCTTACTGATCTATATTTTTTACCTATACACTTTACAATTAAATTCAATCTTTGTTTTAATTTCATTTATTATCATTATTATCAACCATATTATTTATTTATTTCTTTATCTATATATATATATATAGTTTCTGGAATAATTTTTGTCAAGATATTTCTCAACTTCTATAGAAAGTTTTTTCATACTGATATGATATTTTTGTTTTATTTGACGTATTAACAACGTTCTTCTGAATTTGTATTTGTTTTTAAAGTTTGGTATTTTTAAAACGTTTTATGAAATTCAATGCATTTGAGGGGGTCCGATTTACAATTTCTACTATTTGACACACAGTTTTACTATTATCAAAATGACTTTTCCTAACTCAATTGAAATTTGGGAAAATGTAGATGTTATATTATTACAATTTTTTTTTGGTTTTTCACTAATAAACACAATAAATGAAATCAGAATTCTTCTTGAGGATCCAAATAATCATTTGATTTAACAAAGTTAATTACAGTTCAGTTAAAACATTTATGAACATTAATGATGTCTTTCATTGAAGTTAATTTTTAATAATAAAAATGTTGACTCAAATTTAGCTATTTTATTTTTTAGAGGTAACTAATAAATCTTTTAAAATTAAAATTGAAAATTTTATTTGAATACATGTATGAATTATTCTTCAATTAATTTTTTTTTATCTTGTCCCATTGTAACTTTGAGCCACTGTAGATATAAGTATATAGTTAATATATTCAAAACTGTTATAAAATTGAAATATGAAACAATAAATTTGTATTTAATAAGCGTATTTATAAGCACGAATAATAGTTGTACAATCAGTTATTGAATATTTTATATTAATAGCTATGTTTCAAAAGTTGTGACATACAACGTTATTTTTTAAAGAGTTTTTCATTAAACAACTTCAGTTTAATTGATTTTCAATTACTCAAACTGCAATTAAAAAAGATATAAATGTTGACAGATGTTTTACCAACTTTTAACGATCAATAAAATTATACAATCTATAATATTGTGAAATGATGTTAAACAAATCGAGTTTCTTTATATACATTTATGTTTTCATGGAGATCGTTCATTTCGTTCCACATAATTTCATATTAATTACATGTAAAGATATGTGGTGATTTATGTTCAAGATTTTCAAAGTAGGTTGTTGTAAAAATATTGCACAAGTGAAACAATTGTATCGTGAAGTTTCGAAAAAAATTAGCTACTGTTTTATATGCTCTTATTTGATGTATAATTCCTAATATGTAAATATTTAAGTAGAGAGAAGTACTTGTTTGTTTATTTGTCTAAAATATGATTTGAAAATAATGACCTATTGAGTATAGATCTTTTTTTGACAGGTAACAATTAACTTAAAATCTACTCTACATTGATGTATAGTTCTTTCAATGGTTCAAAGAATGTTGTCTACTTTCTTTGAATGTAGATATCCATTCATTTCTTTTCCACCACTATGGTCTTTTGTCACATGTAAATATTGACATCATGGGTGGTCGACTCCTATTGATATATCACATTTATAAATGTATGTGCATACATATTATCAGACAAATAGTACATGCTGAATAAGAAAGATCGTACAAAGAAATCTCGTACGCTTTCGAATCCCAGAAATTCTTCGGTTATGATTTCATTCGGTTTATAATCTGTTGAACTGCTGATTATCACGTAAAGAATTCATTGCATAATGTGAATAGATGTTTAAGGGAATTTGTATGAAAATAAATAAACGTGTATTGTACTCTTTTTTAAAAAGAGATTCGAGTGTCGTTTAACAATCTTCAGTTTATATTTTTATATCAACATGTTAGCTATTTATATGCATTTACAATAGTTTTATTTACATTTCAGACGGTTGTAGTATAGAAATTTATTTTTATAGCGAATTCAAGAAATAGTATTCAAGCACTTATTTGAATAATAAACAAATTTGAATGAGTGTACGACGACATTTTGATATTTATTTACTTAATAAACTAATCGTTATACATCTTGTTAATATTTAAATTATTATAATTTCTGTATATTACATAGAATATTATACAGTATAATGAAATTTATATCTATTTATATATATTTTTTAATTTCTTCGAAAATATTTCATGTATATAAAAATATACATCCATTAGATTATTCTATTTAAATGTTTTTAAATAGTTAAAATATACATTTTTTTTAGATGTAAAACTATTTTTAAATTAACTGTTCTTCTAATGAAATTTTGATTACGACTAAATCATTCAGTTTTTTAATCTGATTTGATTTTAAGCAATAAGTTATTTTTATGATATTACCTTAAATTTTTAATTTGTTCCATTGTGACATAATGTATTAATATTTTTTGTAAATTTCAATTAATAAAATGTAATTTAAAAATCTATATGGATTAAAATAGTATATAACAACTAAAATAACAGAAAAACACAACAAATATTTACAATTAGTGAAATAGTGAATAAAAAGTAAAAAAAAAACTATATTTTATTTTTTTACTAACATAATTTGTTATAGGATAAAAATTTAATAGAATGAAAAATGAATACGAGAATTTAATTTTTCTATTGATTTCTGAATAAAATCTTCAATAAGGAAAATGTTTTCGATTATGAATTTCGTTTTGATTCAGTGTGTATATATATATATATATATATATATATATATGTGTGTGTGTGTGTGTGTTTGAATAAAATATATTTGTATAAAAAATTAAGCAGTATAGAAACAAAGGCACATTTTTATAAAAATCACATACAATAATCATAAAAGAATGGAATTTGAACTTGAGGTATTCAGAATTTGAAAATCATTGACCTTTTTCAGTAAGTTTTAATACATACATACATACATATATAAATATAAACGTATGCATATTTATTGTGTAGGTAAATGGAATAAAAAAACATTTAAAAAAGAAACACTCTGACCTAAAGAGATCATGTGTGTTACAGCTCAATAAGAGTAAGTGAATATTGTATAAATGTATGTGTGTGTGTGTGTGTGTGTGTATGTGTCGGTCATGGCCAACCACAATATATTCAAAACTGTTTTTTTTCGTATTCGCCATGTCGAACACATTGAGTGAACAAGGAATTTACAAAAATCCTGACAGCGAACGTCAGACAGCCAGCATAGAATGACAATTCTCTGCATCGAATTGAAAATATCGTCGATTGTGCTCCGATCGTGTAGACATCTGTAATCCAGACACGACACCACTCAAGTCGGTTTATATAAAGGAGCCTATATAAAGGCCTAAAAGACGCACGCACTCTCAAAAAGGACCTCTCTCACGATCTCAAATCATATGCGCATTGGTTAGATTCCTAAATACGCTCTACCCCATAACTTATTGTCAAACATACGGCGCGTATCGAACATAAATTGAATATATTTTGTCTCTGTCGTACAATCATCTTGTTTCACTACTTTTTTTCTTTTTTCCATTTTCGTTATGGAATTTTTATCGGACCGATTTCGATTTATATTGTTTCAATGAATACAATTTCGCGATTCATTACTTTGTTTGATTTACGTTTCATTTGATATTCTATGTACGACAAGTTATTAATTACACATTTGGCACATTTTTAGAATTTTTATTTACATTATTTAACCCTTTATAAAACAATATATCACTGTATTCTTCATGGAAACGATTTTTTGAAATATCTCAAACATACATCATAAATTCTAAGAAAATCACGAAATATATTTCATGATTTAAGAAAAACATACAATTTTAATAGTTAGTTCTTGAAATGTTCAATGAAATTTAAAAAAATTAATAATTACTTTTAAATAGAAAATTAATAGAAAAACAGATTTTATTGTGATATAAAAATAACAAATCTATTATTATTTTTTCTAATCTCGTTTTTTTTTTTTTTTTTTGAAATATATAAATTAATAATTGTATCAAATATACTTTTTTTAACATATTAAAGATATCGATTTCGTTTCATAAATATAACAAAAATAATAATTTGTAAAATTATAAAAGAATAGTCAACATGAAAAAAATGTATCAAATTAATTACAAAATTTTATTTGATCTAGATCCTTTTATATAAAACTAATATGGTCATACAGTCTAAAATCAAGTATTTTAAATGTAATAATAAAAATTTCTACAAACGGAAATAATAAAAAAGAAACTATGTTGAAGTTTTATAAAACTATGTCACTACGTGTTTGTACGGAAGTGAAATATAAGTTATGAATAAAACAGACGGAGCAAGAATACTGATTAGTCCTGAAATAAGATTCATCAGATGCAAGAGTTATATGGGAGTAGATCAAGACAGAAATAGAGATAAAAATGAACAAAGAAATCGTTCCTAAACTGAAAAGTAACATTTTATTTCATATTTTTGGAATTGATATCAAAAAATATTTAATTAACGAATTTATTCAAGTAAAACATCTACTAATATTTTGAATATATTTTTTTTTAATATCTCGAACGAAATGAAATTAAAATATAACATTTTCACCGTGACTGTTAATTATATATTTTTAAATAATTATTTTAGATATTTTTTTTTAAAATATGTTTGTTAAAGAAAATCTCATATTTTTTATTCACATTGATAAATAAACATTTTTTAAATATATCTCGATAATAATTTAATTAATAAATTCATATTTGAAAATAAATATCATATATGGTAATATACACGGATGTAGAGAAAAAAATATATTAACATTTTTGATGCTTTGCATTGGTGATGATTAAATATTCTTCTAACATTTTGTATTGGAATATGTAAAATAAAATTGAATACTAATACAATTTCAACTTCAAGTAATCATATATATATATATATATATATATATATATATATATATATATATATATATATATGTATATGAATATATGTATGTATGTGTGTATGTATGCAATTTAAATGATTTTCTATCTAATAAAAATCTGAATATATAAGTACAGAAATGAATTTATCCTATTGTAAAATATTCAAAAAAGTAATCGTACAATACGAAACATGAATTTTTAGTGAAAGAAATACGAAAATTAATATTTTAATCTTGTATACAGTACAGTATCTAAAATGTACAATCTTCCCATTGTCGAAGCATGTTATTAGGTTTTATCGCAGCTGATACTGGATTCCGCACCTTTTACGGGATCTAGTTGCCTATGATACGATTCTGAAAACAAAAGCTCACTGTACACACACACACACACAAATATATATATATATATATATATATAACAAACGTACTCAGTGGCCCAATTAAAATGATACTCTACTTTTGGTTTGTAAGAACGCCTAAGATATTGTCGTACGGTAGAAGAATGTATTGTGTTTTGCTAATTTTTTTCAGTATTTACTGTTTTATCTCGAGATAAAATTGTATATAAACTTATACAGGATGTTCCATTAACATTAAAAAATAATGTGATATAAAATGTGAGATTTATAAATTTTTTTAAAATAGTATTAGAAGAAAAGTTCATTCAATCCAAAAATAATTTACAATATAATTTTGTTTCTAATTATTGGACAGAAGAGAATTATTTATCATAATCTAGATTTTAATTCAAAGATCAAAGATGTAAGTTGTGATATAGCAATTACTAACAAAATAATTTATAAATTAATTAATAGTTATTAGAAAATAATTCAGTTTTTATATAATTGTATAGAAATTTTCGAATCAATAATTTATTGAAAGCAAAAATTAATTTAAAAATAATAATATAGAGTGAAAATAAATATGATTCTTTTTATTAATTTTTTTAACAACACTAAAAGTTAGGTTGTATTCTCAGATTGTGCCTATTATGGTTAAAAATTTATAAATAAATAAACATTAGTATATTATTTGATATAAAAATATATAAATGTTTACATTTATATATATTTTTATTAATTGTACAGATACGAGTATATAAAGATTTATTTAAAGAGACTATAAACAAAATATAAGTATTCAAATGTATATTTATTATTTTTATTTTTTTGAAAATAAAAATAAATAAATATTATATATGAGTTGGTTTAAATATTTAAATAAAATGTGTAAACACTTTTAATCTTAAAAATATTATATCTTTATGTGGTGTCATTTGTACATCTATATATACATACAGATTTTTTAAAAAGAACTTTATTAAAAATATATTTTAATGAAAATATACACACATACACACACACATATATATATATATATATATATATATATATATATATATATATAGTATATAAAAGATAACGTGTTCATAATGGTTTGAAGAATATTCGAATTTTCTAAAAGCCTTAATAATAATAATACAAGCAAGTGTACTTCTGCACATTTACTTATAATTTCACAGGTTCAACTCTATATGTCTTTGATATGAATGTGTGTGTGTGTGTGTGTCTATGTATTTTTCAAGTTGAGTAAATGTCAGTAATGAACCAGCTTGTTTCTGTGAAGTAATTTCTAGAACGTATCGTGTAAAAGAAAACACATGAAATTGAACATTGGCGTACGAAAATATTTTCCTGACAACGATATACACTCAGAAAAGCGAATAGAATATTATTGTTAAATTCATACGAAAGATTTTAAATTCAATATATATATGTACAATATATAGATTTTCTTGTAAGATTTAAAATAGAAATATCAAAGAAGATACGAATTTCTTATTTTTTACAGCTTTACTTACAAAATCAATTTTATACATCGATCTTCTTCAATAGTAGAAAATTGAAAAAAAATTTTAAATAATTATATTTTGAATTGAAATTTAATATTTAAAAATATCATTCAAATATTTATTAAGGTAATAATATGATAAGAATTAAAATAATCAAAATAATTGTTAAATTTGAAATGAATATAAAAATATATTTTTTATATTTTCACTTCATAAATTTATAACATTATTTAACAAATGTTATTTCTTGTGAAATTTATAAAATATTATTTTCTTTTCTTATTTCTTCGACTTATATGACACAGTTAAAATAATTATACTTCGATATTAAACTTTTCTTTACGGTTATGGTATATAATTTATTTTCATCGTTGTTATTATTATTATTAAATGTAGACGATTTAACGTAAATAAATAATCGACAAACCATTAAACATCATACGTATAAACCGTGTACTGGAAAACGTTGATTTCCACACCACTGTTCACGACAAGCATTTGCGGACACATCTCGAAGAAACATCCTCATTGACTTTTGTCCCTAAGCCATGCTCCCAATGGGCCTTTGTCTGCCGGTATAGGGGGCCCTAGACAATGATCTTTCAGTGATATTACACTCCCCGTTATCCCATTACGTTCTACTCACGATAAACATAGACAAGTAGACATTTCCGTACAGTGAATGTTGTGTTGTGTCTTCGTCTGTTACAAGTTTCAGTTACGTTCATTCGACCGTCGAAACAACTAATGTCCGCAAGAAACAGAAATGGTGACATCATTTAACAACAAACCTACATTGACTCCATTTCGAGTTCTTCCTAGTTATTGTTTGTCATTTTGTGTAGTTTGTTAGATGGATATTATTTTTTTGTACTCGCGTACTATAGGGATGGATAGAGAAACGATGCTGTTTCGTATCGAAAATTTTCCACGATGTTTTCCTCGTCTCTTGATTTTTTTATTGTCAGATGGCACGTGGAAAGCATAATAATCAACATAAATTCTATGTATACTCAAAGTTTATACAATGGAAGCTTGATGATAATCTCTTATGTAAATATTTATTATAATTATTTATGTTTGTCATACAGTTATATGAAATTTGTCACATTTATCAGATATCAGTCAACGACAAACATTGTAATTTGATAAATATCATCTTTTTATATTTTTATTTTCAGATATTTATTTCATGACAATAAATGTAATTACAATTTATCTCCATGTTTTATCTAACAGACAGATTTATTAGAAATGGTTTAAAATTCGATCTATTTTAATGACACACACACATTTATATATATATATATATATATATATATATATATATATATATATATCAATTTTATTTAAAACAGTATAATTTATGACTATTTTCAGTTTATTAATTTAATAAATAATAAATAGAAATATATTTAATTTAGAAAAAATGCAAAAGAAAATTAATGTCATTAATATAATAAATAAAAACAATATATTCAAGAAACGACAACGAATTCACTTATTGTTTTTATTGTGAATGGTAAAAGCGTCGCATCATGATGTGTAATCGCATTTCAATGCCAAATACTGTCGGTGCTTTTTACTTCGGCTATGACTGCAATGCACAGACCCCCGTTGAACCCAGGTCTCCTTCACACACCTCCCAATTTAGTTCAATCACAGTGCAAAGTGATTTATTTGACACGGTCTTGTGATTATTTCAAGTACCACTGTGCCTCACAGAACACACTGATGTTGAGATTCTTAACATGTATCGAATGACACTGTATGTATAAGGCATTACATATATACATATATATATATATATATATATATATATATATATATATATATATATATATATAAAATGGGGTTGATTTGAAAATCGAAACCGGAAAAAAGTTGCTGTGACGAGTTCTGAATTGAACTAAAATCGAAATAAATAATTATTTTCCAACTTGTATCGAATCAAAACTTGATTTATTTCAATTCTTTTCCATTTCGTCAGGTTATAAATAAGAGCATTCTTTACATTTTGCAAATCGTACATTTTACACAAGTCGTAAAGCTTTTGGTATGTTTAATGTTTGATAAAAAAATATTAAGTTAAAAAATAACGAAATCTATTTTTTAGCATTACTTATTTCGTTTTTTTTTTAAAAAAAACAAACATATATATGTACACATGTGTGTGTGTGTCAGATTATTTCACTCAATCGTCATAAAAAAAATTTTTCACAAAAAATTATCTTACAATTATTTTGAATAACATTTTTTTAAAATTCTTTCACAAACATTTTAATTGCTTAGTTATTATTCAAAGATGATTATTTTTTATATTTTAAGCACAGTAATAATGCTAAATATTTGATTAGTGATCAAGGTACTTTTTCAAATACTGAAACTTTTTTATGCATATTTATAAGTTAATAAAATAATGTATACAAATAAAATAATGTATGTATATATAATTTTTTGCATTTATAAATATTTTCTACTTTATTTTACTCATTATAGTTCAAAAAATTGTATATTATTTCCATATAAATTCGATTTTTATAAAAATGAATTCATATGTATTTTTGATAGAATATCAAAAATGAACTTAAAAAAAATTCATTTTAAAAAGATTTAAATAACTAATTTTGATTGAAAAGTAATCAATATCTTCCCTATAACTGATTTGGGTGAAAAAAATATCATTTTTCAAAACTTCATTTTTTGGCCCAAAAAAACTTAAAGGGTATACCCTTCAAATTTTTGTGAAAAATCGAAAAAAATTTTTTTGTGAAATTTTCACATATTCGACCTTTATTGCATTTAAATAATTGTGTTTAGATAATAAAACAATAATATGAGTCCTACAAAATGTTTTTGAGTCGATTTTGTAAAATAAATGTTGTTAAAAATCGATTTTATAAGGTAAATGCTCTTAAAAATTGATTTTTACCAAAATACTTACTAAAATTCTTTTACATACGATTTAATTGCTTAATTATTATTCAAAGATGATTATTTTTTATATTTTTGAGCACAATAAAAATGCTAAATATTTGAATACTGATCAATGTATTTTTTCTAACACTGGAGCTTTTCTATTTATATTCATAGGTTAATAAAATAATATATACAAATAATAATGTATGTATATACATATAATTTTTTGCATTTTTCAATCTATTCTATTTTATTTTATCCTTATATATCAAAAAATTATATATTATTTCAACATAATTTCGATTTATATAAAAAATCATTTATGTGCATTTTTGATAAAATATCAAAAATGAACTTCGAAGAAAAAAATCATTTTAAAAATATTTAAATGACTAATTTTGATTGAAAAGTGATTAATATGTTCCACGTAACTGATTTATGTGAAAAAAATATTATTTTTCAAAACTTCATTTTTTGACCCAAAAAAACTTAAAGGGTATACCCTTCAAATTTTTGCGAAAAATCTAAAAAATTTTTTTTTCGATTTTTTTACATATTCGACCTCTATTGCATTTATATAATTGCGTTTAGGTAATAAAATGATAATACGAGTCTTAGAAAATGTTTTTGAGTCGATTTTGTAAGATAAATGTTCTTAAAAATCGATTTTTTAACCAAAATACTTACTTAAAATTGAGTAAATATTTTTTTATATACTAATTTCATTATATGTATATAAATATGACTATTTTCAAATTAATTTAATATATTTTATAAAAAATTTAAATATTCATATATTTATTATTAATATTTTGTAACTTAAATTATTAAGAGAACAAAAACATTGAAATAAAACAATTTTATATTAAGTAAAAAGGAAAACAAGGGTGGAATAATTGGATAAAAGATACATCAGCGATACAAAGTAACAACTAATGTAAGAAGAAATAAAAAGTTTTCCCCCAACGATATATTGTTTAATAAGAACACAAGTTTATTACTTGAAGACTCTAAATTTACAACATCCTTCTATGTAACCTGATAAAATAAGTATTTAAGACTTGCAATATAACATCATAGATTTCTTATGAAACAAGACTAAACAGTAAAGAAATAAATTATAAATATATTTTTTGGTAGTTTATAAGAATTTTTTTTAATATTTTAGAATTTTATATTTATTTATAATACTGTATTGAATTAAAATAATCAGTTAGAAAGGAGAAACTAGTACACTGCATTTATTAATTTATTATTAAAATAATAAATATTTTAATAAAAGTTAAATAATTTTTTATTTAATAAAGAAAGTAAAAGAATTTATTATGAAATAATATGAATTAATAAACAACTGGAATAAATAAAAAAATTTTTTTCATCTCTAATTAATTCTTTTATGTCAATCATCCGTATCTAATTTTTTTTCTTATCTGACGTAAACATTTACGGAAATTCTTTATTTCATGAGATAATCTCTTATTCATATACGTATTTCCAAGAAAAACGACAAGATTTGTTTTGTTTGCGTGGAAAGTAAGAGAAATTTTATTTTTTAATAAAATACTATATAAAAGAATAAAAAAATCAATAAGAATTTGTTTCAAACAAGAAAAAACATGCACATAAGTTATGTAATTTATGGGTTTAATAATAAAATATTTATTTTTTTTGTAAGTTCAAATGTAGTAAAATCGCAAACTATCTCAATTACTGTTTAGAAAATTTTATATATACATAAATATACTAATATACTCTAAAATATATTATTGTATGTATATATAATATGTATATTATACAAACAATAATTTTATTTCTTATGTTTATTTGCAAGTCAATAAAATCAAAAATGACTGCTTGGTACTAAACAGAATATTTCCAACTCGATTCTCTAGCAGCAAAAAAAAATAAATAAAAATAATTAACCGGTAGATTAACGATAACGAAATGCTGAGCTGTTTTAGTGTTCCGTTCATAATGAATAAACGACAAATATTTCCTTTCTTACTCCATCCAACTTCCGTTCTTTACACTCTGTCGAGAACATAAAATAAATCAAACGATCGTTTATTTTTGTTGTTAATCATAGTCCCTTGTGCGTTAAGAACGACTGCTTTTAATCGCATTCCAGCGAGCAATTCGTCTACTAGACTGCTGACATATAGACAATAAAATATTTGCCAAGATACAATACATTACATGCGCGAGTTGAGGAATACCAGCAGCCGTCGTCAAGTAGATACAAGAATGTGCTTTGCCGTTTGTCGGTTTCCTCGACATCGTTTCGTTGAGCTTCTTTCGCCTGTTTACGAGTTTACAATTTGTTCATAATTTACAGTTTCGTTTCATTACGAGTATTTGATTCATTAAGTACTGTTTTTTTAAGTTTATTCATTGTTTAATTGATAATAAACAATTTAAATACATATTATACGACAGAAAATATAATAATTCACAACATTTTACAACTTAACGTATTTAACGTCATTTAAGTTTCATGCACATTTATTTTAACACTGAAAAAATACGTTTCAGGTTAATATCATTATGTTTTTTTTTCAAATTATTTATTTTACATTTTGATATATAATTCCAAATAGTTTAATATATGATTGACAAATTTTAATTACTTTCTTTTTTATTATTTGAAAACCATATATTATTTTAAAAAATAATAATATATCTAATATATGTATTACTAAATATGAATAAAATTAGAAAAAAATATATTATGAGATACATTTATATTTTAATAATCTAACAGATTAAAAAATAATTAAGGAATATTTGGAATATGGATTGAAATTCAATCGTTGAAAAATAAAAAATATCTATGTTACTGTTTGTTTTGAAATTGTAACGAATTCAATTTAATACAAATTAATTTTCACCCCCAACACCACAATATTTTATAAAGTGTTCAATAATTACTTGTTGTTCACTTTGTTGTTTATAACAATAATGGACTAATGTACAATTTCAATGGCGATGCTATCATCATCAAAGTCTTTTTGTTATAAAATTTTATAACAAAAAGTTTCTGACAATCATGACATCGCCATCGAAATGTGCATGAACCCATTACTACTATAAACAATAAAGTGATTATTGAACACTTTACAACAAATTGTAGTATTGGGAGTGAAAATTCATTTGTGTTAAACTACTTAACCATTTTTGAAAAAAGATTGAATCAAAAATAAAGAATAACATATTTGGTTATCGAAATTAGAAATTTTAACGATTATGAAAATAATTTCCATTTTATAAATCAAATTCATTTTTAATTGCAATATTTAAAATAATATTTTATCTATATTATTTTGTAAAAAAATAAATAATACATTTCGAAATATTCATTGTCACTTTCAAAGACAATCTGAATTACATATATATATATATATATATATATATAAATGTAAATATACAAACTAAAACTTTCATTGTAACAAACTTCAGAAGAGCAGAGATTTTGGTTCATTAAACAGAAAGTTTGTCATAATGAAAATTGCTAGATTAAGTTCAAGAAAATACATTGTTAATTTGTAAACTAAATGATATATGAACGTAGTGTCAAAACATATTGATCAAACAATATATATACATACACACACAAATACATATATATATATATATATATATATATATATATATATATATATATATATATATATAAGAACAAAATCAATTTCAATAGTTTATTGAATATTCTGTTTCAATGAAAATTAAATTGAATGAGAATTTCTTTATGTACTAAAACGTTTCTAACATCGATTATAATATACTATGTTTTAATTTTAATCTCAATTAAAGTCTATCATAAATCTTTTAATAAAAAATGATGAAAAGGTTAATATATAATTCTCTTTAGTTTTTTACTTGAAGGTCGTAAAATTAACTTATTTGAGTATTTACGAAATTCAAAAGCTTTTTCATATTAAATACATTTGTAAAAGCACTTACTCAACATATCAAATAATTTAAATTAATAGTTCAATCAATAATAAACAAAACTTTCTCGTATACCTAAATATAAATACATTTAGTCATACACACACACATACTTATATATATATATATATATATATATATATATATATATATATATACCTAAATTATACAGAACCAAAGTTATTTACAAAGCAAATTGACGTCAAAGAACATTTGATTATTGAAAGACTGCATATGGATTTAAATTAAATTTGATATGAAAGATTCAATATCGATGGATGTTCGTCATTGAACATAATTCAATCAAAGTTATGATAAATATACCGACGTTTATAAAATTTTAATAACCTTTCAACTCACCAGGTGAACAATTTTTTTTTTTGAAAATATTTAAGATTGACAATGATGCACGAGTGTGTATTATCGAAATTATTTCAATCGATATTATATTTTTATTGAGATATTTTTGAATGATGGGAAAAATAAAACAGATACAATTAAAAAATAAATGACATATATGTATATATAGTTTATAATCAGTCACTATATAAATTTGATATAATGAATTTTTCTCCAGAATTTTTTTGTATCTTTTTGAAAATTCTTTGTGTAATGTTATATTCTTTATAAAAAAATAAACTTTAGTGAAATAATTAGATCTTGAGAAGCATTTTGCTTTAAGTGTTTTTAATAGAGGAATATATAGTGAAATATTATGTTTAAGTAACATTATATATATATATATATATATATATATATATATATATATATATATATATATATATATGTAGAAATTGCATCGATGTCGACATTCCATTACAGACGGTAGCGTTGTCGGCGAGCGTTTGTTCACAACGGCATACAAAATGGCGACAAATTAAATTTCATATAATTCAATTCTCTTTCGTTCTTAATAGCTGACGACAAGATTGAAGATTGTCGCCATGCCGTTCTACATATTTTCTTATGCCCTTGTGTCATAAGTTGAGTGTTTGAGTTTTCACAAATTTTATGACGCAATTAAGTATAGCTATGAAATGTTTTCCAGATGGCGACATATATAAATAGCTTGGATAAAATGACGTTTCGTTCCTTCCGTAATATATTTATATGTTTTATGGTAGCGAATCGAAGTGTCATATAATATACACCCCATTCACATATAATTTACAATAGATATATTGAGTTGTTCCAAAATAATTACAAATAAAAACAAATGTAAACTCTTAACGTATAAGATTTAAAAATAGAAATATTAAATTAAATATTGTTAATTTATTAAATTATTTAAATGAACATTTTAGGAGAGCTAATTCTACTGAAAAAAATAAATTGAAACTTTTTTTAATTGGCTATTATAAATTCTGTCACAACAAGAAATACTTCATAAAATAAATTCAATAAAAATTAAATGTATTTTTTGCAATTTAAAAATGTAACATATTTATCAATCATTTTGTTATGCAAACAAATTATTTTTCTTAATAAATGTCTTGAACAAGTTATCCAATTAAAATGTATAAATATGTAAAAAATAATAAATAACGTTTGATTGATGAAAAATTCAAATGGTCCAACGGAATCTCAAAATTTATATTAATATATTAATGAATAAATTGAAAACCGATGTCATCAATTTAAACCCATGTTCAACAACATACTTTCAATAACAAAAATACGTACGACAAATGTTTGTGTTGAAATATGATTACAAAAACACCAATCTTTTATATTAGTAATAAATCCATGACTGATTTATTGTCCCGTACGTCAATCGTCTTTGAAAAAAATACATAATACGTTCGAAGTATTCATATTAATGTGTATATTGATTAATAATCGATTTAAATAAAAAAATATACAAGAATTAAGTCATCAAATACGTTACTAATTTCTCTTTGTCTTAATGGCGCGGTCGAAATAATTTGAACGAGAACCGGAAAAAAACATATATATTTTTATTTTTATGAGACGGCTGAATTATTTTTCATAAATTGGCGGGAGCCGACATCGTGGGTATATGTATATAATACAAAAGCTATAGCGACATTATGTAAGGGAGAAAAAACTTTAAACAAGACTGACCCAAGCTTGACTGGAATTTATAATTTCTATATCTACGTTATACAGACATTGAACTGAATTTTGTGGACATTTATTGATTTACTAAGTAATAAACTTTTTTATAATTTTTGAATACTATTTAAAAATAATTATTGTGATTTTTTAAATATTTTCATGTCATAAAATTGAGAAGAATTATTATCAATAACATTTATACACAATATTAAATATTTTTTTATGCTTGCTTTAAATAAAAAAATATTTTTTTCTGATAAAAGATTGTAATATTTTTTTATATAGCAAAAAATTAAAAAAATGATATAAAAAGTATATAAATAATACGAAATGAAACTGAATCATATTTCATATGTAATTTGTCTTATTAGATAAATATTTTATTTAATTTGATAAATATGTATTAAAAAATTATTTAAATTTTAGATTTTTTAAATCGAGTGAAATAAAAACATATTAAAATTGAAATTTACTAATTTTAATAATAAAATCAATATATATTTTCTTCTGAATAAAATTTGAAAAAAATGTTGTGAAAATTTATAGAATATTTTCAAAAAATAAAACATAAGTAATATAAAACCATATGATTTTTTCAAAAATTATTTTTTTAAAAAATACCATTCTAAAATTCTAAAGAATAAATAATAAAAAATATATGACCATCCGGGTTATAAACTAGTGCTATTTTAATATACGACATCTAATAAAATATTCATATCCAATTCGTAAAGTTCAGTGTGCATCGGCGTGTCATAAGATGATGATTTTTGCGGGATAGACAAGCATGCACCACTTTCATATTTTATTTAAGGAATTTTATTATTATCGTTATGCCATCTGGGGGTCCGCGATCGGCATCCACTATGCGCGTTTCGCATACCGATGCACTGTTCTTCGTATCATGCATCATGCACATTCCATATGCCGACTTACATTCAAACTATTGCTGTTTTTGTTCATTACTGATATCGATTTTCGATAATTTATTGAATCGTTGTTAGATTCCTATTATTTTTATTTAAATGGTTCTAGAGGACACATGTTATCGAACATATTTTACATTCAAGTCGTTTTTATTCAATTTAATAGCTTTATTAAAATAGCAAGATCTCTCTGAACTAAATAATGAAACGAATGAATATTTTTTTTTAAAAAAAACGTAATTAATTATTTGTATACGTTTGCAAAAGGTGATTGTGTTATTGATTTGTATACACATTCCATTTAAATACAAGTACAGAATGAAAAAAAATCAGGTTAAGTTTTGTTCATTTTTAATCTCCTTTTATCTCGTTTACGTTGAAAGATTGAATGATGAAAAATAATTAACGAAATGAAATAACTGACATTTAAAAAATTTATATTGTTCCGTGACAATAAATAAATAAATAACCATGACCTGTTTCAAAAATATAATCTTAAATTCATTTAAATAAAGATAATATCTACTGATAAAACAATTATCATGTTTATAAATCTTTGTTGACATTAATACGTTTTTCTTTCATAGATTTTTTGTTAGAATCCATCTATATGCACATATTTTAATATATATATATATATATATATATATATATATATATATATACACATATGTGTGTATGTATGAGTGTGTTTATGTGTTAGTAAATCCCAAGAGATTCCATAAGAAAAATAATGATATCAATCAGACTCGATAGCGCATTAAGAAGATTGTCCACAGCTGATAATGTCGAGATAGTTCAACACAGATATAAATCGCTGATTTCTCTACGAAGATCATAGCTAATAAAAAAAAGTTAAGATGTATATCTAACACGGTTATAAATAACCAGAGATGTTGAAGCAGACGTATATGTTGTGAACGAAATTATGTTGTAACATTTTAATTTCTACACTTATTTTAAATGCTTGGAGACGACACCAGTGTTTTGAAAATAAATGATTATTTGCTCGGCGAGTGTTTAAAAATCATAAAACGTTTGACTTTATTGATACAGGAAGATGGGTGTTAGTCGAATTGATTATCGTCAGAGATGTAGGTCTGTTTGTTTCGATTTATTTTCGCTTCTGGCTTAAGTGGATTTCCATGGAATGTATATACTTATATATCTTATAACGTTTTATTTTAAGATTTCTTTCAGTGAACTCAATTCGAAAATAAATAATATGCACAGTGTTTGTAAACAGTAATTATTATAAAATTGACATTTATTTAGAAATTCATTTGAAAGTTATGATTTATTTTCTATTGAAAGACAAATATTGAAATTTATTGAATAAATTATTTTTTTAAATTTACTTATTAGGAATAAAATTAATTTCAAACAGATAAAAGAATGTTGTTTAAAAACTGATTTGTTGTTCTATTAAAATGAATACTTTTCTAGATACTGTATATCATTTCAAATGTATATCTATTATTTCCATCGCTTTATAATTTACTTATTTACATTCATAAGCGTATTAGTTATCGTCAATAAACTTGCTACAGTCGCCATCAGCAAATTGGTATGCAGAGTGCATACATTTAATAATACCTTGAAATATCTCAATGTATGTTTGGACTGAAAGATAACATTTCTGTACGTTAAATTACTAGTAGTCAATTGAAATATAAAAATTATTCAATGTTCTTTTTGAAATTATTTTATGGATGTAAAATTTATCGAAATAAAACAATTATCATAAAAACACAATTCTTTCTTAATCATTTTTATATAATGATTTTTTTTCAAAATCTACCTCACTAATTATATGTTTATTACTGCCATATATTTTTTTAATTTGAAAAAAAAACAGTCAAAAACATTAATTGATAACGACTTTTTTATTTTTTAAAAAATTTGAATAATGCAGTACTTTTTTCTCAATGCAATACAAATTATTATTTCATTTAATTATTATTTTATATCTATATGTACATGTGTGTGTGTAATAAAGAATGTAATATAAAAACATTTTAATTACTAACCTAAGCTTCAAATAGATTGGAATCTAAATGTGAAGAAAAAACATATTAATATACCTTATGATTATCTAAAATCGAACACACGATCATTTAATTGAAAAATAATAGTTTTATCTGGTCTTATAATTTTTAAATCGTTATCTAGAATCTAAGAAGTTAATTAACTTAATAGAAAGGTATCTTCATAAACGAAAAGAATAATTAAAGCGTAATATTATACGATGTCTTGGTTTTATCTCCAATTTAAAATTTTATATTTTATTAAGTCATTATTTTAATTATTTGAATACATCATAAGGAATAAATTATCTACGAAATATTATATTGTGCAAAAAGAAGTAGATACCTTTTCAACCGAATATTATTTTCGAAAGAAATAAAATAAAAGTAAATATAGTTTAAGATCAGAATGATAGATTAGTTTGAATAATTACTTGATGAAATATAATCGTGAAAAATAGTCGAAAATTTCAAAAATAAAAATATATAAATTCAATATTTTACAGAGATAAAAAATGGAGTTCGCTCAGACAACTACTTGAAAATACCTGCCCATTTTTGTTATCTTAACTCTAAACTGCTTTTTAAAAGAATGCACCCATTAATTTGATATTCATTCCCTTTGAATGCACCACGGGATCTACAGATGCCGCCGAACGATAACAAATGATTAATGACAAACCTTGTAATTATTTATATCAGTTTACACCTCTTTAAAAACTATAAAACCGTTTGAAATTCTGACCAAGTCAAGAGTATCTGTATTAAGTTCATAACTATGTTTTTTCGAATAGTTTTTAGTTACAATCTTTTTATTCACAGCTACTAGTTTTTGTACAGTTTTAGACATACGTTTCTTTCTGTCTGACATATAATGTAACATAGCTCCAAACATATGTATGTTTTGTGTTCTTGCTATTGTTTTCCTGTGTTGGCAAACATAGGCTGAGGATTGCTTTTCTGCTTACAAATGTCATATTATATATATATATATATATATATATATATATATATATATATATATATATATATATATTTGAAAGAAAGAAATATATAAAAATACATTGTATAGACTTTTTATTCATTTTGTTACTTTATTTAACATATGATATAAATCTGTCTAGATGTGAATAAATATACCATTGAAAAATCAAAAGAATATTATAAAATCATCACATGGATGAAATATTTAAATATGTAAGTTTCAAAGTTAATATTTTTGTATAAAAAGGATTCATTTTCAATTTAAAACTGATCATTTTTTGTATAATTTTTTTTTAAATGTGTCTATAAATTAATTTTGTATTTTATATACATATTAATCTATCTATCTATCTATCTACATTATTATAAAATGAGATAATACTTTGAAAGCTTTTGAATTGAACAAATGTACAAGTTAATTCGAAAATTCTTACATATTGTCAACATGTATTGAATTTATCGAGTTCTATTAAAACGAATAAATGAAGTAACGCCGTTTCGTTCAAAACGATATAATACGATCGTTTTTCTCAATTGACAGCTGGCACGATATAGTTGTCAATTAATTCGTTCGAGTTTTGTAGCATCGATAATTAGTTCACTACGTTTGATATATTTATCTGTGTGACGTCTTCTCACTTCTTTTGAATTTTGTTTATAATATATTATTGATATCAGATGGCCTAGTTGTCACAAACACGGTATCGTGCTGTGACGAACATTTCAAATTTTATTTTCGGATATGTTCTCTAACACATAGTCATATTAATAGGTTATTAGTTACATAGAAATTTAAAAAGTGGACTCATTTAGATTTGAATGTAGAATAATATTTATTTTTTATACATACATACATAAATATATATATATATATATATATATATATATATATATATGTTTTTTAAGAGTGATAGAAATTTAAATTGATTTCAATGTTAATTTTTATCATGCTTCAAAAAATACCTATATATTTGGGAATGAACTGAATCAGTTGAGTTGTGAAATTCCATTTATTACAATTTTTATCAATCAATTACATTTTTAAAAATTTAAAATATTCTCTATTAGAAAAATTTCATATGTAAATTAATAATTCAAATTTTTAATTAAAAATATTTTTAATTCAAAAGAAATATATTTCTTCGTTTCAAAATATATATATATTCTATATATCTATATATAATATATATATATATATATATATATATATATATATATATATATAATGTCCTAATATAATTAATGAATATCTAAAGGTAGATAATTAGTCTGAGAATAGTCTACCGCGCTTACAGTAGACAAAAAAATAAATGAGGTACAATTTAAAACGAGTGTTATATTTTAATCATTGTAGCTTATTCAGCCGTCACTACGTTACGTACTTTTCCAATTCAATTAATTAAAAGAAAAACCTTCTTCTTATATCAATTCGAATAGATTGTGATGTGACATAGTGGCAGCTTAAGATGCATGTTTTCTTACGACTTGTTTAAGTCGTCCTGGTCAATTCAAAGAACAACAAAGATAATGTGTAACTTATACAGAAGTCGTATTCGACATTCTATTTTAATTACGAACTCGATGTGAATGGATGTGTCATGTACAGTCTTATAAATACACTGTTATTCGAAACGTGATCGATATTTTTTGAAAAAAAATGTGTTTGTAAGAAAATTGTACTTTTTTTGTATTTCATTATAAGTGACATACTTCATTGTCATGAAAATTGATTGCCACAAAGATTAGAAATTCATCAACATTTCTTCATTCTATAGTATACATTTTTAATTGATTTACTGGGTTATTATATATTTTTTAAAATAACATTTTAACATCAACTGCAAATTGAAAGTTTAATTATAAATTTGATACTAGTATAATTAGTTCAATTATGAAAACATTTGTTTAAAAATTTAATTTTTATTAAAATAATTGATGTTATTATTAAAATTATTTTTTCATACTTTTGATCAGTTTTCTGCTTTCAGAAATAAAAGTTTTCAATTTATATAAAAGTTTGAGAACTAAAATAAACTTGAGTTATAAATTTTATAATTATAAAACGAAAACTCTTCAGTGCCTTTAAAATGTAAAGTATTAACATAACAATTACGTTTAAGTGGTATATTTACACTTATGGACGTAAATTGAAATGAAAGTTTATTATATTCTTAATAAACGTTCACGTTATCAAATAAACAAGCTCATAAAAACACTCGTAAAGTACTGTTTTTTTTTAAAAAAAAACTGTATATACATTCAACAAGTAGTAATAATAACAACATGTAACATTAGCTCAATAAAAAAATAATCGTATCAGAAAACATAAAAATTATAACGTTCACCCATTCGTTGGAATAATTATTCGACGCGCAGTGTACTTTAAAAACAGCTTTGTCAAGATAATGATTATCACGTTTGAATACACGGAAGTCCACAATCTTATTACTGACAAGATGGACAGAGTACTTGTCCCCTAGGTGGGCGATATCTTGATTATAGAGTTCAAGCAGTCACAGACTCAACTGTCTTCGAGCTAATCACCACCGAACAAGAAAAATATGCGTGTATAGGTATATATTTTTAAATATAAAAGCTTTAACTAATACAAATATACTAGTGATGTATTTTTTTGTATCTTAATCAAGATTTGATTTATTATATTCAGTATTTAGCCTTGAAAGTATATAAATACTTTCATATATATATATATATATATATATATATATATATATATATATATATATATATATATATATAAGGAATCAATGTCAGAATAAAATAAAAAAATAATTGAAAGAAAAATCTAATTTAATTAACAACATTCCGTAATTGATTAGTGACTGTTAAAAAATATTTATGATCAATACGTAACGAAACGACTCTGTCATAATTATTATAGAAGTAAAAAAAAATATCTATAAAAAGGCTGTTAAGAAACAACAATTGTAAATGTCAAATAAATTTTCTAAGATTTAAATAATATCAATTAAGAAGTACATATAGATAAATATGTTAATTTATTTTTCCAATTATATATAATTTATTTATTTATAACTCATCATGTGGTTAAATTTTTGACTATATATAATCAACTTGCTAGCGAAATTAAAACTAAAACTCGATTTAGTTTTAAACTGAAATAATGACACTAATATAACATATGATAAAATGATATGAATCAAATATAGAATTAAAAAAGGACACAGAATTAACTACAGAGTTAAATATCTGGACATTTATTATACCATGTAATAAAATATAAAAAATAGTTGTTATTAAAAAAAATTGTTTAAAGATAATTCAAGATTGTTATTTTAATCATTTATATTTTTAAGTCTTTTAAAAAAATACTATTTTTGGATTCTAATTCTAATAGCATAATTTTATTTTAATAATAAAACTTTGAATTTCCATTTTTCCTAATGTTAATTTTTTTTTATCCAAAGCTTAATGTACTAAACTCTAATATTGCACTTTACTAGACTAGTATTTCTTTTTAGTGTTGATTCTCTGCCAACTAGCTTTTTTACGTGTATAAAAAGCTCCTTAATGATTCAAATTACATATCCATGAGTACATTTACAGCATTTAAATATTGTTTGTTCTCGTCTGAATTTCCTGACTGTTTCCATCTTTTATAACTATTTAAATTCAACTTTCTTCATGCACATTTTCCTTGAATATAAATATATATATATATATATATATATATATATATATATATATATATATATATATATATACGAAATGTAACTTATTCATGAGTTTGTAACAAAAAAAGAAACTACAAAAAAATGAACGTTCGTTGAAAAATCCATTCCGTCGTCTCTCCAGGTTAAATCGACAGAAAACGATTTCACTAACGTTATCTTCGTGTATACAACAAAGCAACGGAAAAATAGCGATACCATTTTCCACATAGATTATACGAACTGCGACCACTTCGTCTATGCACGAAGTTCACTGATTCGATCCAAGCAAAAGATGACTATCTGCACGTTGTACGGCGGTGCATGTGAAATAAGTGTTTCAAAGAAGTGCGCGGCGCTCGACATGAATTTTGAACAGTGCATAAGCCCTACACGTCGACAAAACGATGCACTGATTCTGCGAGCGTGACTTCTGATGGCGCACACATAAAAAACTAACAGTCTCTTACTCGCCCCACTGTCGTTAGTCAGGTTATTTCTCTCCCTTTTGTCACCCGGTCGGTAGATGCATAGATGTTGCATCGAATAGATAGACATACATCGAAACGTATTGATCGGATATAAAAATAATTCGATTGTCAATTGAGATTTAACATCCACAAGAAATAAATATTAGGGTAAAAATAACAACGAATGTTTTACGAAGATACCCTCAAGTATAGTATATAAATATAAATAAATAAATAAATAAATATATATATATATATATATATATATATTGTATGGATATTATAGTTTCCTTCTTCCTTAGACAACTTTTCGTTTCCAATCTTCCTTCATGTTGATCAATCCATAATATTCCTCTATTTCTAGATTTTCGATTATCACTATTGCTTTTCTGTATTAACTTCATCTAGTTTTTTTTGGTGTTTTAATTTTTTTGGTATTATTGTGAAGAGCTTTTTATTTGGCATTCTTCTAACATATCCATAAAATTTAAATATTTTTTTTCCAATATTATTTACTATAGTTTGATTATCTAACAACCACATTACTAAATTACTATATTAATTAATTAAACACATACACATGAAGTAATTATATTCGAATTGAATTATTTTAAAATGTTTTGTGATTTATAAGATCTTTTTAAATTCTTACAATCAACTAGAAGTAATTGATAATAGAAATATTTTTTTAATAAATATAATAAAATATCATATATGTTGAAAATGAGTTTTTTATGACATTGTATATTATATATATATATATATATATATATATATATATATAATATGGAAAAATCGTATTCAGAACGATGCACTATCTAGTCGTATTGCTGAATATATCTGTGACTAGATCAGTGTTAGCAACTGTAAGTCGAATCACGTAGCGGCACTTAGGATGCCAAGACTGCCAAATAACACATTAGGAAATCTTTTTCTTATGCGTATACGTTCTGTAAGTTCCCTTTAATATGACCGCTCTAACCGCATCATTCGCCATTCATCTCTGTTTGCCAGAGACATTTGAAATTAATGTCGACTTTGTTCCACAAGCGACGACTCTTAAATATCGTCGAAAACGAACAGCAGGAAAAAAACAGACACATCCTTATATGCTAAATGTTAACGTCTTTTTATCGAATGTATCTGTGTACAATACATGCACTTTTTGTAGACACATTTAATTGAATGAGATGTATTGCTTTTAAATATGTGTTTTTTATTGGTCCTTGATTACTAGGCATTGATGTAGATTAAGTGTTAGTTGATATTTATGTGCCATGTTTGCCACAATAATTTAACGATAAGATTTTTGTTTAATTGGTAATGACGCTATTTGCACAATGTCACAGTAATGACAAGCACGTATGACATGCTTAACGACTTGTTTGTACTTTATTTATGGTTGTAACTTTTTTTTAAAAAAGAAACGTGGCTGTTTTCAGACATTTTTATTAAAATAAAATAAAACTTAACAATGAAAAATAATAATATTTGATAGATAGTTTAAGTACAATAAATTCAATAGGAATTCAATATATTTACAAACAAAAATAATATATAGTATTTATATAAAAGTGTAGAAAAATCAGTAAAATATTAAAAACCCTAATTTTTTTATGTAATAAATATAACACATTTTGTATTCATTTATTTAAGCTCTATTGTGATTACTTATGCTGTACTTATTTTTTTAATTTAATTTTATCCGGAATATAATTATTTTTGGATTAAAAATGTTCTGATTAATTTCGATTGAAATAAATAATTATAATATTAATGAATAAGTACTAGAAGAGTAATATAAAAATAAATTTGTTAGAATATCATCAGTAATTCGTTTCTAATTTCATTATTTACAAAACCACTCGAGGGCATCGATTCAAAGTAACATAAAAGAAAACTCATTTAAATTTTAATAACTGGGTAAGAGAACAACAGACAGATCGATCTGTCTCGAACGTGTAAGTCACTGTTATGTAAGGAACCGAACGCACACGTTACATTATTCTACACGTGTCTCAAACGTGTTAAAACATTCCTTTTAAATAATACAATAAAGCGACATGAGGACACAAATGCGGAAGATTCGAATTAAACCTGTTTAATACTGTCGTATGAAGTAATACACAATACATACTTGTACACAAGTATGTGAGAGACTCTTTAATAATTGTGATGTGGTGTGGTATCACATACTATATAACTATTATATTATGTTGCATATTATTTCAATGGGTATATATAGTATATTGTATACCGCGAAAGGCCTATTCATATCTCGTTTAACATGACAAAGGCGGGCCCGCTATGCGTGTAATGCCCTTTTGTTCACATATTAAATAAAAAATATGTATATATAGTTCACGTAGTCGAGCGTGGTTTATAGATGCATCGAACCCGTAGCATGTGAAAACGAAAGATCACCGTTTCATATGTGCATCAATTCTAAACAGGAAGTCGATAAATTAACGTAGCTATTGTTTGAGAGTCAATATTTATTTTGCACTTAAATCGTTATTGTCTTTTCTCGTCGAGACGTTATTCAATCTATCCTCAGGATGAATAGAATATACTTTACAGTTTATTAGTTAGGCAAATAAAAAATGTATCAGTCTTTATTAGACTTTTGGTTGTCGTTTGTCGTGTTGATTTTTTTTATTATTTTTCACTTATACTAAAGTTCATTCAATGTTAATATAAAAGATGGAACATATAAACACACTGGAAAAATATAATTGAACTATGTAGATTCTATTTTATACTATGAATTGCATTACAAACGAAGTTAATCTAGACTAATATCAATAAAAGAATATAAATCAACATGAATATTTATTTAACTATTAAGTGAGACAAGGTTGTGGATTAATGTATGGGAAATTTCAAACGACTACTACTGTTCACTTAATTATAATTGACGATTGAAAATCAGAATAATTTTCGTCAAGATTCTAACAAAAATGAATAAAAAAAATAATATTTAATGAGTAATGTCAATGAAAATAAAATTGAATTAATAATACTAAATGCTATTCTTACATTCTAATAATTATTTTAAATGATTATTAATTTGGAATAAGTTTTTTTAATTTTATGTATTGTTTAAAATATTTTGAATTTGATTTGTATTAATTAAATAAATAGAAATTCATATATGTAAAAATGCAAATTAACAGTTATGAATTTTTATCGTTAACAATTTTATACGAGCCAATAGGTTTATTATTATGTATGTTATTGGAAGCGATATGAGCGTAGTATCGTCTCTTCGTTCGAAACGATGGTAAATATTTTCCGTATTTCGATAAAAATAGCGCTCTGTATGGATCAACTGGTTCATTATTTGACGGATTGCTCTCGTCACGACGCGAATAATGATGATGATTCGGTGCGAATTGGCTTAACAGTGTACTCAATAAAAGTGCCGCGTGATGAAGTTGATTGAGATGCGATATCGGTGTAGTATTTATTGTTGTCAACGATGATGGAGCTGGAAAAATTCAATTGGTCAATACCATACGTGTATTTTGATGAAATGTACGGTTATCGATTGGACGTGTGTGCTTGAAAACGTCGAAAATTTCAATAGTATGTACGGTGTTTCTTTAAAATACAGCATGGAGTTTGATATTGATGTCAATTGAAAATGTAAGGTGAAATGGAGCAATTCATCAATTGATGAGTTTTTGGAAAAATACTTATACAGCAGAAATAAAATCTATATAATCAATATTTTATAAACATCTAGAGATTCAAAATATAAAAAAAATTTTTTTTTACGAAATATGACTACTCAATACGTGGACAGATTTTATTCGTATATGTAAAATAATTAATTACTCATAAATATTAATCTTGAATACTCAATTGTAGATTTATGATTTTTCTTTATTTTTAAAATAAAAAGAACAGTTTATAAAAAATATTTTTGTAATTTTAAAAATATAATAAGAAACGCAAGAACTTTTATAAGATCTAAAGGAAGTATTCTGAAGCTATTTCGAACAATAAATAGTTCTATTAGCTCATTAAAGGAGTTATATAAGATAAATGTAGATTAATTTGATTATAATAAAAATAAAATTATTAAAGAGAATCAATTATATTTTTATAATTAGATTTTGTAGGACTAGAATAAAGAAATATTGAATAATCGAAAAAATCATATCACAAATAAATTGATAAAAGTTCGAAATTTTTTTTTGTATTTGATTAAAAATTCATTTTCATTTAACGATAAAGAAATAATGTCATTCGGTAGTCATAATATTTTCATTAATGAACATTTTATAAGTTTTTATACAAAAATGAGAATATTTTGAAATGTTTATGACAAGCGGTTTGATTGATAAATCGATAAAATACATATTGTTTAATTTTCTTCATAAATACATATTTCTGATTCGCAATTTATATATATATATATATATATATATATATATATATATATATATATATATGTACATAAATATGTGTGAGTGTGTATAATGAATCGGAATATTTCTATGGTAATGTGCGTATGTGTATTTTGTATAATGACATGTCAATAACTCATTTGCAATCAATAATTATAAGATGTTTAATTACTTATCATTTACCTAACGGAACAAGTTCATCATGTTGTGTATGCATAAACTGATGTTGCAATATTTTTTTTGCTTTTGTCGGTATTATTAATTCCGTACCATCGCTTTCATAAACTGGCGCCGGTTCGATTTGCACATTCATAAACGAAGTTGATGAAACGTTATCAAAATGTTTTGAATTCCGCCGCAATGATTCAATTATTGTTGATTTTATCGTTGAATGGGTGAATATTTCCTCGAAGTAATTTAACAATATTAATAACATCATCTACAAAAAAAATACAACGTTTATTTATATTTCAATACCAAATCATGTATGCATCTGTATTTATCTCTAGTTAGAAAATTAATTAAATTATTTCAGAATATTTTTATTTTTAAATGGAAATTTTATAGATTGTTTTTATTTCTTTTTAAATTTTTTTGAATACGTAGTAATTATTTTTATTTTATATTGACAATTTCAATACTGTTTTATTTAAAAAAATATATATAATACTCATTTATAATTTGAATAAAGAAATATTTTTAAATAAGTAAATAAATATATAAAAAAAAAAACAATTATGAGAAACGACAAAGATGCTACAAGTAAATGATAATTGAAAAAATTATAATGAAGAACAGTTAATTAAAAAGTATTATTTGAACATACTGAATGTAGAAAATTATATATGTGTATGTAAGTGTAGAAGTATTCAATGTAAGAAGTATTCAATGATGCATGTTTCGACATTCATATATAATATAAAAGCTGCTTCAGACTTGATAATATTAGTCTATATATCTACTAAGTAAGTAAATATGTATATTTCAGTAATTAGATTAAGACGACATTAATGGCTCAATGACGAACAGTTAAAATTTAAGTGCTGTTTATTAACGGCAATATTGCCGTGCGCTTTCGTGATGCGAACTCGTATGTAGAGTGGAAAACGCTTGCAATCAAATGTCACGTTTATAATAAATTGATGCATAGACCTACAAGGAGAATTTCCAATGAGATAGATGAACATCATGTACGTTCCATACAACTATATTCGTGCCGTACGTACCAACGTGCCACTGTTATAATATCAAATTTATGTTGATTTTTTGTGCCTTCTGTGGCTGTGGTACGCGGTGATTTTTTTTATTCGGAACGAAAACGAGATTATCGAAATGTTGCGACGTAGAGGATTTCTTTTTCTGTTGTACATTGTTAAATTCTTCGACGAGTTCTGTTGATTTCCCTAAAGATCTCGATCGATTTTTTTAAATTTTATATGATTTACTTATTCGATTCTACATATAGGCTTTTTCAAATGCAAACTTTGTAATATTTCCACATTTTTGTAAAATTGTAAATATTGAAAATATTCGAATAACTTTCAACATATTTGCATTACTATTTTTTTTAAAAAAATATGTTTTAATTATATAATTAATTTAATATGATTAAAAAATTAAAAAAATTATATCTTGAGACTTTCAATTGAGAAGTAGGACAAAACTGACAGCAAATAAAATTCCAGAGAAAGTTTTATAATTTTTATTTTAAAATTGTTAACGTGGTCCTACTTTTATTCTCATATACAAATGATTTAATTATAAAAGAATTATTTGTAGTATAGTTCATACGAAAATATTTTCGTCATACTATAATATTTGTTCATTACTGAACAAGTTTATATTATTTATAACTACATACAAACAGTACGTAATTACAAGTTGATAAAATTGAACGATATTTGTATTACTTAAAAAAGTAAACATGTATGTATGTACATCTGTATATATAAATGAATAAGTGGATTAATTTATAAGTCAAATATAAACGTTATGCATTTAAGAAGAAAAAACTTCATTTCCAGACTCAACAATCTTAAGTACTCAATTTGTACTATCGACATAATTACGTTTAACTTATATGCTCTTAAGATACAAAATGATAAATCTCAAACATTAATTTATTCATTATATTTCCTTAATGTGTTTGGAATACTAGTGCTTCGTATATCGATGCCTTATATTAATTTCAAATTCATACAGATATATATTACATATATATATATATATATATATATATATATATGTATATAGGGTAAATATGTATATATAAATTAAAATGTGTGTATGTGTACATCTTCACATATAGATATGTCTACGTTCAATTTGTAAATGTATTGCAATTAGATAAATGGATAATTTATTACATGCTTTGAGAGCTCTTCGAAAGCAAAAGGAATGAAATTATACTAGTTTGTAGTTTATATACGTAGATTCACGCATTCAGATTTAAACTTTAATGACAAGAATTTAGTGTAAATTATCAAGTGAACTTTTTCCAACATCAACAAATATATATATACACACATATGAATGTTTGTTATAAAGTTAGAAAGTTTTATTATAACATTTAAATATATTAAATTAAATATTAAACACCAATATTTTTGAACTTGTAATTTAATAAAGATAAGATATTATTGAAAAATTATATATTTTAGTAATTTTATACACACAATAAAATTATTTTATAGACTATTATTTAATTAATTAATAAATGATTCAATATTATTTAAAATTTAAGAGCTATAATGAAAGTTTAATTTTTTAAAAAAGTGAAAAGTTTAAAAGATTTTTTTAAAAAAATATAGAATTATTTTATTATAAAAGTACAAAATTGATTATTTATGAGTAGTACATGTAGCCTATTTTTATTCAATAAATGTTATTTTATCTTAGAATACAACTTTTTAGAAAGAAATAATAAGATAATAAATGGTTCAACGTACTAATTATTCGATTAAGAGCGTATCGTGAATGTAATTTTTTTAAAAGACTATATATATATATATATATATATATTGGTTTAATTTCCGGACGTTGATACAATATCAATTTTCTACGAATTATGTTACAAAATACGTTTAGTAAACTAATACGTATGTCGAAAACTTGATTACTTGAGGATTCAAGCTTGGTAACATAGTTCAACATTCTTGTCATTAATACAGAAACCTTGTACTTCCTCCAAGTTCCAAACATTTCTATATATATATATATATATATATATATATATATATATATAAATAAATATATATCATTATTATAAAAGAATACTTTTCTCACGCACATACGACTGTGACAAATTGTCAAAAATATCTGCGTGGGACGCGTATTAAATTATTTTCGTAAATATTCCAGACAGGTCCTAAAAGCCACAACAATATGTGTATGCGTGTATGCGTAAAGCATAAGAATCATACATCAATTTCATGTAAATTATAATACGACATTAGTATTCGTCTTTCGTATTTTAGCAATTTTGTAATTTCACTGATGTGTGACAATTCATAAAATATATTATATCAGAATGAAAAATATTTTGTGGGTATTTATGTCATATACACGTTCTGATATATTTACAATATCGTTCAAAAAGAATTAATTAAAAGAATATGTCGTCTATGCTCCTTTCATGTAGAGATATGTAATGTTAGATATACTCGTGCATATACAAATTTATATAAAATTATAAAGAATATCTTTGTGTATAATATTTTTTCTTTAATTTTTTATGTTCATTTTATTTTATTTATAATTTGTGATTAAAAATCGAAAAATAGAGATATCAATTCAAACGAATATTATTAATTTATCTAAATTTATTTTATATAAAAATAATATATATAAAAAAACGAAAAAAATTATTGTAACTTACCAATTTCTTAAAAATCAAATACATTATCCAAATCCGTTCCGAATAAAAATTGATCTTAAACTAAATGTAATTATATTCCAAGTCTTATTTATATAAACGAAAAGAATCCATTTTCTTATCTATGTACATTAAGTGCTATGTAAGTTAATTGAAAAACTCTGTACGTATATTTAGGTCATTTGGAAAAACACTTTCTTTTCTTGAATAATGCACAGATTATTTTAATGTAATGATACATTTATTTACTATTTATATATATATATATATATATATATATATATACACGTGTTTTAATTATTTTTATTATCATGAAAAACTTTCATGTAAATATTTAAAATTTCACTTAAATAAAAATTAAGAAATATTTGTTAAAAGATATATAGAAATATTTTGTCATGAATTGTTAAATTATTTTTATTGAAAATTAAATAAATATTATAAAAATGTATCAAAATAACGCAAACTTTATCTATTTATCAACAAATTGTATTTATTTGTATTTGTATCATTTTTAATCCAATATTAAGTACATTTACTATTTTTTATTGCATAAATAATGATACTAAGGTATCGCTAACAAATTTATATATTGCCATCTACTAACTAAAAGCTACAATTTTTATGTTATGTTTTTATGTATTAACATTTTTATTTATATATTATATTATAATAGAGAATATTTATTTAAAATCAACTATAGAATGATTTGACTTGTTATTTATTTATTGATTATAAATAAAATGTTAATGAAATAAATATTCGAATTGAAACGAAAAAAACATATTCAATATACAAACCACAGAAGAGAAACTTCATTTCAGCTAAAAAGCAATGTATCTATCCAAGTATAGATGTCGATTCAATAGGTGTATGATATATATATATATATATATATATATATATATATATATATATATATATATATATATATATATATATATATATTTATTGTACTTGTAATATATTTTTTTCACGCTTATAAAAATTTTAAAAATGATATTGTTCATTAGACGATTTATATACAAAATATGTTTAAATTTAAATCGTAGAAAAATAAATTACAGGTGTTTAAAAATAAAAGTATTTGATATAAACATTTATATATAAGTAGAAAATTTTCTAAATAATTATAGCTTAGAGCATATATATTATTAAATATGGATTTTTTTTAAAAAAATTTGAAAGATAAAAATAATATATATTAAAAATAACTGGAAATATAATTGAAGAAACATTCTAATTGTATGAATTAAAAAAATGTTTATTCAACGATGAATCGTCAAAATTAAAAATGGTGTAAATAAATAAATACAATTGTATATTTTACATTATTAAATATTTTTTGAATATATGTAATAAAAATAATTTAAAAGTATTATTTATTAAAGTAGGAATTGATTTCTAATAATAAAAAAATATGATATATATTGTTAATATTATGTGTGTGTATGTGTAGTATTTTTTAATATCTTGTTTCTTTTTACCACAAATATGAAAAAGAAAATGATTTAGTACTAATAATTACACTTTATTATAAATTAAAATAAATAAATAAAAAGAAACGAAACTTTCTTATCGATAATATTTATTAATAATCTTGCTGAAGAATATAATTACACAGAATTGTTTTGTTGAACCCTGGACGTAAAAAATACTTCAATGATTCAAAAGCCAGTTATGTTACTGTAGAGTGGTTGTTGATCTGGTTGACTATTTTACTTCCTTCCCATTAAAAAACATGTTTTCTAACGGTGTAGGTTGCGTTTATAAACGACGCGTCGTATACAGGTATGTACTTAACTTGTATAATTACGATATCATTCCATCATAGTCTGGATTTCAATTTTATTGGAATTGAAACCAGTTTATACACTTGAATAAGCATATATATATACTCGTATATATATATATATATATATATATATATATATATATATAAATGCCATAATTTTACTTATCATCCTTTCATTTTAAATGCCAATCAACCAATTTTATTTTTAATTATATTAAACAAATTTATAAATATATATATATATATATATATATATATATATATATATATATATATATATATATATATATATATACGTGTATTAATTTATTTACTGAAATTACAATATATAAAAATAAATAACATGATAATAATTTAAGTTACATCTTAGAAAAATTTTATACACACTTTTAATAAAAATTTCACTGTAGTTAATACATACTTAAAAAATAGTTTCTTGTAAGTCATATAAATAGTAATAAACTATTATTACTAATCGGTTATTGCTAAACAGCTATTTATGGTACTTGGTTTATAAAATATATATATTTCTTGTGTTTATATATATATATATATCCTAGAAAAATTATACGTTATATCGATCCTAATTTTCGAAATACTTTTATAAATGAATTTAAATTTCTAAATTCGAGTTTTTTAGTCACAATCATATTGCAAAAATAAAAGATGTGAATATGTAATATTTTAACTATTAATTATGACTTTAAATCATGTTACACAAGTTGTAATTTTATTGCTAATCAAATGTATTAATAATTTTTGTAATTTATTTACAGGAATAAAAAATATATTTGATACATTAAAATATTAATAAAAATCTAATATAATTTAAATAGTTATAAAATGATAGATAAATTAAAAAGATTAATCAATTTTAAATAAAAAATTCAGAAATAATTTTCGTATGATTTTTATTTTTTTCAAAAAAATCTTTTAACAAAAAATAAAATGTTAATTTACTTGAATGCAGCTGTTAGAATTTTTAATCTGATTTGATTTAATTGATATAATAGCAATAACAAATTAGTTAGTTAATATCAATTAATAGTTTTTTTATACATATAAATTATTTAACGGATGTTCCATTTTTTTCCATATGACTAATCAATAGATATTTAATTAAATACATTTATTATTATTACCATAATAGAAAAGTCTCTATTATAAAATATTTTATAAATTTTACAAAACATATGGTGGTACTAATAAAAATTATTAACTGAATGAATTGTTAATTGAATAAACCGTTCCTAACATATAATTTCGACACTTAACATAAATTCTACTTTCAAATTATTATACAAAAAAGGAATATCGAATCAAAGTGTTTGATAATTTTATTCCGATGAAACCGAGAGTGATTTTAAACGCAATTAAACATTGTAGACGACTTAAAACGGCGTTTAAAAAAATCAATTGGTTTGAGTAGGGGATCCCGTTCTAGAAAAGAAACATTCGCGAGCATCTTCGTGTGTGCGGATACTTTGCAAGAAATCCATTGCGTTCTTAGTTTCTCTTGTGGCCGACAACGGTTCGACTATGACAGAAGTGGTATCGCGTTCACGTGCGTACAAATGTATACACACACACGGTCGGTATAACGTTGGTATTGTTGCAATACCCGTTTAATTACAATTTTTTGTGCGGGACAGTGCGTTGAACTAAACATTACCATTAAAATTGTGATTGTTGTGATTGATCGTTTATTGATCTATATAATTAGTTTAATAAAAAGAACATTAAGTGTGCGAAATGTTAAACTTTTGACGGTTTCGATTTAAGTACATATCTAGGAGAATCGTTTTAATATCAAGGTAAATACATACTATTAACATTTAATAAAAATATAAACTGTAATTTTATTTTGAAGTACTAATATATAATTAAATTAAATATCAAATTATTTTAATCAATGCATCTTTATATATATATATATAATTTATGATCTCATTTCTATTAATTTCAATTCTTGTTTCTCTTTATTATCTATTTTTACTCAACAGGAAGTTCACTTCATTTTTGTTTAATACGTTAAACACTCTAGTACATATTATATATGTTTAATATTTATTTATTTTTGAAAATATCATGAAGATTATTTTTTAAGTGAATACAAATTTTTAAAGATTATATAAAATAGATTTATATATTTTTTGAAAATTAAATTACTGTTAATCATTTAAATATAAACATATGAAATAGTTTGTACTTGTAATTGCTACAATTAAATATTTTAATCGTTCTCATTAATTAACTGTAGCATCCACAAATATTTTTATGAGTATTAATTAATTATAATATATATATATATATATATATATATGATGTGATTATAAATAACATGACTGTTTCTTTAAAACATTTTAGTAAGATTCAATTATAGAGTGTAAGAAATATTGATACATTTTTCAAACTGCTGCTTTTTAAAATTTAATTTACTTTAGTTACTCAAAATTGAACAGAACATTCGTATTTATTATCTCCAATTCTGTGAAGATAATAAACATACACTTTTATATTATTCAATTAATTTTGTATAAAACATACAAAAAAAAAATAATAAAATAATATTCATGAAGAAAATAAAAATATCTAGTCATTAATCTTTCCAAATGATTTTATATACTAAATCCAAATTTTCATCTGTATATTTTTAAGAATCAATTTGCTTTTTTGCAAAAAACAGAAATTTTATTTAATTTGTTTGTTTATTATAATTTGAACGTTATATTTTACATTATCTTGTCACACTCGAACAATATTTTTCACTTACTGATTTATTTAACAAACTGAAATTTGTGTATGTATTGTTTATTTTCATTATTTCACTTTTCATAATTTTAGACACACTTTTGTAAAATATGCATTTTATTCAATTACTTTACAATTAGACTTTTTACGTTTAAACTGAGATATAAATTAATAAGCATTTAATTCTTGAATAAGTTTTACTTATTTAATTAAATGATGTTTTGAAGTAATAGTTGAATATATTAAATTGCTCTCTAATTATGACGTTTTTTAATCAAAAAGTTAAATAATATTTTAATATATATATAAATAAAGTTGTTAAAATATTTCGAAGACTACTAGAAATATTTCTTGCATAATTAAATACTTAATTATATTATAACAGTCTTGATCGTTGTGCTAATTTAAAGATGTTGATTCACAGAATAAAAATTTATATAATTATGTTGATTGAGATTTCCTTTCTAGATTTCTGACATCAAAGAAGAAACCAGCTATCATTTAATTCATTTCAAAATGAAAATCATACAGATTAAAATAATATTTCATCAACATTTAAATCAATATAGCAATATTAAATAGTAAATTAAACAACGAATACATTAACATTTCGATAGTTTCACGCACTGTGTTCAATATTGATACTCGTGTGACATATTATGTGTTTATATTAAAAACGTGTTTATAGATTTTTATATAAATGTCAAATAATTGATGTAACTTTCGTTTATATATCGGTGTTTTATGGATATTTGTGTTAGTTTTTTTTTATATATACTAACGTTTCGTAGTAATTATTATCGGATAACGCGTACAGACCGGAAAAGGAAGTGTGTTCATTTGAATATCTTTTCGGAGGATCTAATAGGTGAGATAGTGTTTATGGTATATAGTTTTTAGCTATTTATAAGACAGTTATTAAAATCATATGGGTTAAAAATACCGTACAGTGTTCATTGTTCAATAAATTGCGTTGAGTTCATAAATTGTGTCTGTTATTACAGACAATATTTTTTATATAAAACCAAATCAATTTATATTCAATCATATATTTAGTATAATAATAAATTTCTAATATTTCCTATTGAAATTATTATTTATTTTGTAGTTTTTTATTATGATTTTTAATTAAAATTAATAAAAATAATTTAACATATAAAAATAAGAACATAATGATGAAAACAGAATTATTAAAAATATTTGGAAATATTAAAATTTAAATACTTAGATTTAATTTTAATTTTTTCGTATAAAAGATAATTAGCCCGGATGAATAAGATCATTGTGTTATTAAATATCATTATTTTAAGTAGATATGAACAATTTTTAAATAACGGTAAGAAAAATTATTAAATTAAAATTTTTGTCTAAACATTCTAAATAAACTGAATATTAAATATCTGTTAATCACAAACTTAATCTGATTTTATCATTTTTTTTATAATTACTTATCAAGAATATAAGATATATATTTTAAAAAATATAATGTTATACAACGGTACAGATACGAACAAGTATGTATGAATTTTTAAAAAAATATATGAAAAATATTAAAATTAATGATTCCATATACATATTTTTCACAAAGAAAGAGAAATTCTAATTAGGAAATATATGAAGTAATCACTAAACACGATCTTGTATTCATGTTTCATCTCCCATACGAAAGTTCATAAGTTCGAAAAATGCAACAAAGTCATTCAAACATAATATTGCTTCATAGTTATAATTTTTAATGTTCATTTATTTTCTCACAGATGCTTTAAAAAGGAATTAGTTTACATACATTAAATACATTCATATAAACATAATCTATGAATATATATGTATAAATGATCTAGTTTTTTTATAATGGCATTTTTATTTTCAAATGTAATTATTGTTCATTTAAGTCATTTACGTAATAATATGATAATATTTAATCTTGTTCATTTTATTCCGAATGATTATGTTTCTAATTTCTTAATTTACATACGTACATATATACATACACACACACGTATATATATATATATATATATATATATATATATATATATATATATATAATTAAGTGTGTAAATTATTTGCATTGCATATGAACTACAATAAAAGATACAAGTTTCTCTTAAGTCCCTTTATTTCCATAACAATTGAAATCGTTAATGAATTATAAATTAGAAAGGGCATTCAACGAGTTTTCAATTTAAAAGACTCATCTAATAACAAGGAAATATAAAAGATACTTTTATAAAAAATCATAAAAATAATTGAAAAAATATTATTTTCTATTAAATGGATTTTTGAAAATCAAAAAACATTTTTTAAAATTAAGTATTCTTCAATTAAATATTATTTTATTTCGAAACTATTTTCAGACCCTTTAAATAATTATGTTATTCTGTATCTAATGATTTTATGAAAAATATCGTTTTTTATGAATTATATAAACGAAAATATTTCCCATAAATGACAATAAATCAATATTATCGATTTATTAAATATGTAAATCAGTTTTATTTTTTTTACAATGTAAATTTTAAAATGTTTTAAATTAATATATATTTTTTATCGCCTTGAGATATTTTTATTGACAAATATTAACAAATATTTCTCAACGAAAATAAATGATTATTATTATTTAATTGACTCGATTTAAAAGAATAATTTATTTTAATATGTTATATATATATATATATAATAGATATTTATATAGATAATTAATTACTTGTGGGTGACCCATTAACTTTTTCTTAAAAGTGTAATAAATACATAAAATATTGTTCCTATTGAGTTTTAAGTATGCATCCTTGACATTTTCGTAACGATCTGCATCGTAAAACATTCAAGGATTGTTTAAGCCTCATCGAAATTTCGATCTGTTAGAAATTTGTTAATTTTGACATTTGTCGCGTTTAGATACACATTTGTGGTATTTATTAATTTTGAAATATATCCGCTTCACTAATAAATTATAATATATGCGAGATGTCTCTTTTTTATGTAACATTGATTTCTACGAAGAACGAAACGTTTATAATATTCTTAACGAATTTATTATTGACATTTTTCTGTTTATTATACATTAGTTTCCTTGAGACGTAACGTTTTTTATATATTTTTTTATTGCATGAAAGAATTAGTTCGATAAATCTTAACTTTTCAAAAGAAATGTTAAAGGTTATCTGATCAACATAATATGTATTTTTTTAAAATTAATTTTGGTTTTTGTTAATTTATTTTATTTAAATAAAAAGCAATTTAATCCTCAAAGAAAAATTTATAATGATTTCTGGTCTACTTTCTAATTTTCTTATGTAAAAAAATATTTACATAATATTTGAAATTTATATTAAATAAATAATAATTATTAAATTATGAGATATTAAATAATCAAAACTATTTGACATTAATTAAATGTATATAAAAATGTTTTCAGCCAACACATTTACAATAACTCGAATGAGATTATTTCTACAGATCAAATTAGACTTAAAGTAAAGAATATATTTTTCATTTAAGGCAATACAAACATCGATGTTACAAATGCTAATAATTTATATGGTCAATGTAAACATTTAATTTGTATTTAATTGTCAACCTTTTTATCGACATAGACATTTTATTAATTAGGTGTTATATTAATGAGTTATTAGATTTTTATGTTTTTGATCTTGTTATTTACAAAAGTTCCATATAAAGATTCTTAAATCAATTTAAACAATTAAACAGATGTGAAGATTATCTAATAAATCAATAATGATTAGAGAAATCGATGGAAAGTATTTTTGTAAGAGGATAATTATGTAATTAACACTAGATATATCATTGTTAAAATTACTATCTTCATCTGGCTGAGATGGATTATCAGATATTTCGGAAGATATATTTGAAAGCTAATTTTTATCTTCGTCCTCAAAGAGCGATAGTGAGAAAAAGAATATTTCCAATATATAAAAATAAAGAAAAATAATTAAGTTGCCATCATATTTTGATGATAGTAAATAACAAACTGAAACTGCTGTTGATAAAAATATGTGGAAAAAGATAAAACATAAATATACCCTACATTTCCTAGCAGTGACATTTCCAAATATCTACAATGGTTGTAATAAATATATTTGTAGGAAATGCACACTAAAATTTTTGTTTGTAAAAATCGCGCTGAGGAAAATGAAAAATAAAGTAAGGGGGTTACTATTATTACTTTTTATTATATCATGTAATTTTAATATTAAGTGAAAAATATAATTTCTAATTATTATAAGCTCTTTTTTTATTACTGTTTTGTATTGATTAAAAATTACAATTTTTTTTGTTAAATGACCGGTTGGGAGAGATAGGTTTATATCAATTCTTGGTATATCTAGTGTTAAATAATTTGCATCAACCCTAAAATTGGTTTTCGAAAAATATATTTTAAAATTTAATTGAAATTCAAACGTATGTTAATTGGTTTAATTAACAAATAACTCTGAATGTCTTAATTATTTTTTTCATAATTAGATATGATTAGTATTTGTAATCAAATTAAAGTAAAGAAGATTTGTATAAATATTATATTATTTTTGTACGAAGTCGAATTTCACAATTTTAAATTTAGTTAATTATTTGATTTTCCAGATATAAATACTTGATATTTTAATAATTGAATAGAAATTAAGAATTCAGTAATAATTGGAGAAATTAAAGAAATGTAAAATGTTTATAAAATTTTAATTGTATAATTTATAACAGGTAATAAATTATAAATTGATTTTTAAGAAATATATTTATTAAAATGTAATTTAATTAAAATTAGTATTATTCAGTTTGTTAACTCAAGCAAATTTGATTATTATATTTAATTAAAAAATAGAATTAGAATTTCAATTAAATATAGAATATTTTTAAAAATATTTTTTTATATTCAATATACATTTTTGTTTCAAATTTATTCTTGCAGAAAACGATAAAAAACTATGTAATTTAATGATCTAGAAATAACTTCCTCTATGATTTTTATTGAAATTAAGAGTAGTAATTAATAAATGTATATTAAAATCTATTATACATATAAATTTAAAAATTAGATTTCAGATATTTGTGATTTCAAAAAAATATTCATTTTTGCTGAGAACAGAATAATTTTTATCATTTAAAAAAATATTATATTCTACTTTCTTTGAATTCTAATCGTATGTAGGAAAATGACGATACTCTATTTTTACTGTATTAATTAGTAATTTTGAATGAACGACAATGGAAAATCATAAATAATAATAATATGCTTGTGAAATGAAAACATTTCTATAATAAAACATATTGAAAAATATTATCTTTGTTGAAATCTGTATATAATTTTCTCATATTTGCATCTATTCTCTTTTGAATTTATTAACGTTTTGCATTTTTTAATCATACAAATTTATCTACAACAAGAAACCTTGTATCAGTGAAATAGTTTCCATCCAGTACAATGTTTTTTTAATTCATTCATAATTTTATATATATATATATATATATATATATATATATATATATATATATATATATATATGTATAAAAAAATAAAGTAATCAATTATAAAAAAAATTCTAAAATAAAACAGGAATTTTAGTAATTTTTCACTTTTGAAAAACATTTTTAATTGTAAATTCAAGAAAAAGAAACAACAGTACGAAATTTGCTTTCAAAATATTATTATTTTATAAATAATAACAATTTTTTTAATAGTGAAAAATAGTAGTAATAAATTCTGTATCTAATTAAAACTTGTTTATGGATGAAAGAATCAGATTTATTGATGTCTTTATATTCGATGAAATATCATTTTTTTTCTTAATGAGTTGTTCCATTTCAAAAACATCCTTGAATAAAACTTTATTGAAAGGATCTTTAACTGTAATAACTACTGTCACTTTTAAAACGAACAAGAATTTAATACTTAACCTTTCTGAATATTTTTTTCAAGAGATTTATAATAGATCATAAAATATCAGCATGTTATAATATCAATTGAAATCCGTAATAATATATTTATTTTTAAAAAACGAGACTGAATTGATGTAAGGTAAAATTAATTTGGTTTACGATTTAATTATACATTTTAAAATGTTTTCGATTCTAACCTTGTATTATATAAATCATTATATTTTCTCAATCAATATAATTAATGTTTGAAAAAATCTACCACTGTTGAATAAGACATTGTAAAAAGTACCATAATAAAGCTGTTTATTTTTCGAATCAATTCCGCGACAGCAATTGCGCAAATTGCTTGTGAAAATTACATCTCATCGGTCCAACAGAATTAGTCGAAATTTTTTCAATTATTTCATAAGCTAAGTAGTTAAAAAATCGATCAGTTCTGCATTCTTGATTCTAAACGAATTAAAATCAAAGAGAGATTAAAACGAATTAGATGAGAATCTATAATATAGAAAATCATTTCACACATTATTATTGAAAGTGAATCAATTACGTTAAGTATGACTTATAAATGAAAGTCGTAAATGAATGTAATGTTATGCATTTTTAAATTAAATCATAATACTTTATAAATAAAGACTTTTTTCTTATTTTTATTCATTTGCTCAGTAAATGAATTTACATTTAAATGTGCGATTCGTCGTTTGTGAAAGTTCTAATAAGTAATTAGTCGAAGAGATTATGATTTGTGTACTGTACAAATATTTTTACAAATAAAAATTGTGTCTCGTATTTACATTATTTCTTCCGCACACATATTTATGTACACCTGTATATATACATAAATTATACAAAGCGATTTTTAATTATATGTGTTAAAAATAATCTTCAGGCGTTAAAATATAACTTTTGTATAGTTCAAAACAATTCAAATTGATAAAATATAAATACAACTAAGATAAATTATTTAAAAAATTATAATAAATTTTATTTAATATTTAAATACATAAGGATATATTTTTTATAATAACAAGATAAATTATAAAAATAAATACTATACAATAATAATAAACAGCAATCAAAAATACATAACTGGTAATTTAATAATTTGTTTATCTCAGATTATATGTCACTGGAATTAATTAAGAACGTCAAATTTATTTTATGTGCGAACCAATTAACATTTCTATTCTGTTTATTAATTTTATTTATGAGGTATCATCAGTTGTTGTGTGGCATTTTATGACAATATTGCCAATATATTTATTATTTACTATGACATAGATGTTAAATATCAATAATAATGACGAAATGTCAATAAACAACTACGTATCAAAATATTAAAAAAAATATATAATTAAAAAGTATTTTAGTTTGAAACGTTTTATTATCGTTTTATTTGTATAATATTTTTGAACAAATGGTTAATAATTTGATTAATTTAAAATAAAAAATCATAATATGAATATCGACGGTTTTTTGGATCAGATTTTAAAATATATAAGTAGTGAAAATAAAAATTTTATTCTACAATTTCTCTTAAGCAGATTATTTTATTCTTTTTCTAATTGTTTCTTAATTGATTTATGAAGAACATTTGTTTAATTGACATTTTTTACCAGCAATAAAAGTGAATAAGTAAACTTTCAGCTTTAAGACGAAATTTTAAAAACATGTTAAATGATGAGTTAGTATGAATTAAATTTTGAATATATATAAAATTATATTCATACATATTTATATTTAAAAAGTGTATCTTTTTAAATGGTTAACAAGTATTAAAGACTAACCTATCGCCTGAAGGTGCGAAAACATTCAATAATTCCATATTTGACAAGAAAATCGTTAGTCATCAAACATGAGTTCGTTACTGCTTCATCTGTAAGTTAATCAAGACGATGTAGTTTTTATGTTTTCTACACCCGAAGCGGTTACGGTCATAGTTCATCATGGTCAAGGTGAGATCTTCTTAAAAAAAAACGAGAATATATATGCATATACGTACACGTACGAACTATTTCACTCTTGATGCAGTCTACGTTCTAACTGTATTTTATGATTTTTTTTTGAATCAATGAAAGTTTTATTTTACTGCCGAACATGTGTTTTGTGTGTGCTTGGATGTGTTTTATACAGTATCATTTTCATGCTTAATGAACGCGTTACGTGAACGATAATAACGGAAAATATTAAGGTTTTTTATTGAACTTGATTTATATTAACATTGTGTGTTGCATGGAAGATTACTATCTGGTGTAGTTGTAGTATTATATAGAAATATTCAATACTAGACAAATATAAATCATATATTGTTATTATACTCTATTATTTGAGAATTTTGAATGTTCAATTTAATACCTTAAACAAGTTAATTTTTTTTCAAAGAGTTTATCTACTCGTAACTTCTTTTCAATAAAAATGTGTTAAGAACTTATATCAAAATTAATTAAGTTTAATCATAAAGATATAGTGATTTTCATAAAATAAAAATTTAAATTAAACTATAATAAAATATTGATGAATATTTAATCATTACATGTGTTTTTAAAAACAGAAGTACTTTTAAAAACTTTTAACATCTCTCGAAAATTCTTGTAAATAAATTGACATTGCTATTATTTATTTTTCTAGAAATGTTGAGCATATTTTTTAAGCTAATAATAAAAAATCAATGAAAGTTTTTAAATGTTTATAAATTATTTATTCACATATATATGTTATTATAAAAAAATATTTGTTTATAAAATTATTGATCGTTTATAATGATATTCACTATAAACAAATATATAAATCATGTAATTATTGAAACTTTTAGTTAACAATTTGTCAAATAAATGACACAAATCATGATCATCATTTCGAACTTATGAGAAATTAATTGTGTGTCAAAAAAATCGAATAAAAATTATTTATAATGTAAAACGATTCAACTTTCATTCTCTGTACAACATGACGAATTAATAAACATTTTTATTAATATATTTGCACTTTTTTACATGCATAGTAATTTTTTCTGCCTACACAGATTTCTCAGGAACTTGATTTGAAATGACCCCTATAGAGTGATTGTGAACGTTGACCTGCTGTGCAGCATATACCTGTTTTTCAAATGATTCTGTTGTATTATTTATACAAAACAACAATACCTGACGAGATGGACTTTTTAATTGCTACTATTTTAATTAAAGAACAAGGTCAAATTTATATCTCTAGATATTGCTGTTCATTGTTCAAATTTGATCCATACCCACTTAAGTCTAAGTAATATCTTCACTCTATCTACACTAATAACTAAAACGGTATTTTTGTTTAAAACATAAACAGTTTTTTTATAGATGTTTCTGTCGACTGTTTATAATTTTTAATTTTTATATATTAACATTTTTTAATATTCATCAACTTTAAGACATTTAGATATTTATTTTTAAAAAATGAAAAACGAATAATTTCGAAATAAACATTTCAATTTACAGTTTAAGAAATAATTAAGGTTGAAATAAGTCGAATGCGGAATTTAATATTAAGTATTGAAATTTAGAACACTACATGTTTTATTATAATTAATTATTGTTAAAAGTAATTTCTTACCTACATTTAAAATAATTTATCAAACAAAATTCAAACGCTGTCAAAAATGAATTCCGTTAATTATTCTTTTTTTGGAATTTTTGTTTTTGATATTTAAATTTATCAGTTATAAATTTGATGTGTTAATCATTTATAATATGATTATTAATTATTCAATTATAATAAATAACGTATTCATATAGATTTTAAAAATATGATTGTGTCATAAGAAGATATAAAATCAACAAGTTGAGTTTGTCATCAAATTATATAACTCATTAATTAATATAAGCTAATTATGTTGCAATTATGATACAGTGAAGTTTCACTTAATGTATTTCATAGTTATTATTTTACGATACTATAAAATAATATACGTTTATTTTGTCAATTCAACAATATACATTAAACGACTTGACATATGTTTTGATGACCAAAATGTATATACAGAAACAATTAAATTTCTATTTAATATGATAGTAGAAGTAATTATGAAGCAATAATAGTTGTTTAGTAAAAAATTTACAATACATCAATTGGCATCAATAATTGCAACGTTACGAAACCAAATATCGGTGATGCTGAACTATTTCTTGTTGAAAATGTAACAATACTTTTTATACATACGAAAGAAGTTGTTGCAAAATGTATTACTTAACACTGTGACAATTTTGATGTTTTCTATTTGCGGTCTTCTCGTGACACTCTTCCATTATAATTGATTTGGTTTCCATACCGGTAATAGAGTTTTTATTGTACTGGAATTATTGTTCAGATTGATTTATTTATATTTTAGTTTATGATTTCTTATTGAATTTTTATACATAGAATTTTATCACATAGAGTAATTTTTATAAACTTATTCTTTTTATCATGTATATTTTTTCATTTAAAATTTTCCTATAAATTTAATATTTTGAAAATGTTTAATTTTAAATAATATTGACATACACACATATATGTATGTACTTTGGAATAAATGAGAATATTTAAATATATGGGCACGTTGAAGAATATTCAATCATTAAAATCACATAAATCATAAAAGATCAATTCATTGCCAAGATGATACATTCAAGGTTTCCGCTGTTCTTCATTAAACTTTAGATAATTGGACATATTGATTGAAATATAATTATTTACGATGTTACATCGATGTACAGATAGCAATAATAATTAAGTTGAGTCTCCTTCAGAAATAAGCAAACTTTTTTTATACTCGTTAAAATATTTTATATCACTATTTTTTTTTCTTGTAATATAAATAAATAACATTTAAATAACAGTAATTATTTACAGACGAATTCTTGGATATATACGTTTTAGGAATTCGCCGAAACGTCTGATTAATTGACATTTAATATATTTTTAAAATGATATTTTAATTTTGTTTTTGTTGTATTATAAGATTCGTGTTTATTATAAAAATAAAATAAGATGTAGTTATGTAATACAATATATTTTTTTGGCTGGTTAGTAAAACAAGGAAACATTTTATATCGATTGATAGACAGTGAATCGGATTTAAAATTGACAACTTTCTCAATAAAATGTCATAACATTATTTATATATTATCGAGTTGATTTAATTTATTAAAATATAAAAACGAAATAATTATATGAAACTTTTGGGTATTTACTCGAATTTAATTTTAAGGAAGTTAATCGATTTTACAATGTCTAATGTGTTTATGAAATTAGGTTGTTTTTCTGCGAAGACGGAGAAAAAAATTGAAAATAATATAAATGGTTGATTCGATTCACGAAATTAATTTATATTTTATAAATTAGTCATTGTCAATATATAGTTTTTACTACATAAGCAAATATAGATAATTACGACAGTGTGTCTAAAAAAATAAAAATTGTGTGACTAATTCACTTAATGTCAAATAAAATAAACAACGTCATTTAAAAAATAATATTTTGAAATTACCTTCGCTAGGTAATCAATCATTTAATTTATTGATATTTGTTTTTTGTCAAAATTTATTATAAACATTATACAACTTTTTAACAGGTTAGGTTATAAAATTTATCTATATAATTTTATACTTATTAATAACTATTATTATGTTTATTTTCTTGCGATACATCCTCTGTGTGTAATATAATTCAATATTTACAATTAATTCCAATAATTTATTTCAAGATGTATATTTATACGTCAATAAAACACATAATATTTTCTATACTTTCGTGTTTTTATATAAAAATAAGAACATAAAAAATCATAACCGGTACTTTACTAATATGTACAACGAATCAGTCAAATGATGCATTTCATTACGTGAAAGTGAAAAAAATAACAATAATGTTAAACAATCGTTTTGTTGTCAATGGCGGAAATCACGTAAGATACTTGAAAATGCGACAAAAAAAAGTTTATTAAAGATGTCGATTTGTTTTCATTTACCGGAACATGTATTCAAGTATTCATTATTTAAATTGGATTCGAATACGACTCTTTATATAAATATAATTATGATTTATTCAATCGGATCCCCTGGGGAAGTCAGGAGGTCGACAACAAAATTAAATTAACAAAACCGCACCTAATTAGATAAAAAAATTTGTCAAATGGAAAGAAAATATTTTTGATAGAAGGTCAAAGAACAATAAGTTTGAAAGGTGATGATTAAAAAAATATACACTGACTATTAATTAGTTTTAAAGTTGTGATTAAATATCTATTTGTCTGCTTAAGGACAGATTTTGTAATTGTTATTCATTTTTGATAAAAATACACTATTCGTACATTAAATATTCATTATTGTAGTTCTGAATGAGAATTTTATATATTTTTTTGCAATAATTTTCATAATGTAAATATTTACGAATTTTGGCTACATTCAATTTTATAAATTAATAATCATTTTTTTTATTTTTACTGTAGTAATTTACTTGTGAAAGAATATAATAAAGTCGTGAATGAAATAACAGTAATGCACTTTTTTTGAAAATTTATTTTTATGTAGTCAATTTAAAATATAAAATTAATTATATACCAAACACATTCAAATGCATTATTTTAATTTCGAACAACTTATATTTTACTATTTTGAATTCAATTGCATGATCACGTGATACCTCAATGTATAAGAAAAAAATTGCTTCATAAATATAAAAAATTCGATTTTCTGCAATTTAAATTTAACCATAGAGGTATTACGCCTAAAATACGTGATATGAATCACTTGATACTTCCATACAGAGAAAAAAGTATTATTTAATAAAAATTTAGACATTTTTTCTATTGCCCAATTTAAAAAAAAAATACAAATGATATTAATATTGGCTATTTTAAATGTATAACTTTTATTTTTTGAGTGTATTTTTCGTGTATTATATATGTATATGTATGTGTGTGTGAATGAATAAAATTGTCTAAATGAATTTACATAAAAGTAAATATGATTTCTTAAAAGCTCTTCAATTAATCATTTTAATTATAATTTAATGGTCGTCGAAGCGTCAACAGAGCATAATTATAATATATTTGAAAAATTCCTTTTTAGAAAGAAAAGATTTAATAAAAATTATTGTCAATAACTGCATACTATTGTAGATTGAACTCCCTCTAGTGAAATGATTTTTTTATCGCTTGTAGGATATCTTGTGGAACTAATTATACATTCAGACAGGTGGGTATATACGAAATTATGTAAATATTGATGTAATTTGAGAAAGGATATATAAATATACTTATTGAAACATATTGTTAAACATAGTCATTCTTTTATATTACAATATTTTGTTAAAGTTTCATTTTTTTAATAATATATTAATTTTTTTAGATTTTTACTTTCTATAAATTTAGACTGGCCGTAGTTTAAATTATATATTATACTATATTTTATTTATAAGTTGTATTTACTTTCTTAAATTTATATTTACAACATAATCTAAAATTTATTTAGAAATAAAAAATTAAATACAAATTATAAAAAAAATATAACATATTTTTTAAATTTTGGTATATGTAATAAATTTTTAAGTGAAATTATTGAAAGAATTTTTAATTTATTTACATAGAGTGAAAACATTATCAATAAATAATAAACAACTCGCCAAAATACCAGTTATTTGAATTTTTGTTATAAATTATTAGAATCTTGAAAAATTAAATAAATAAACACGAATTAACTAAGAAGCTTATCGAAAAAAACATATGGCTAGCGTTGAAAATGGATATGAAAATAAACACGAAGGAATATTCGTAGAAAGGGAAATCGGAAGACAGGAAATGATATATTTAAATCATAATTTGAAAGCGAATCTTTCTTGTTTTGTTTCGTGCTCAGAAACTTATCGTTTGTATATTGTGGTTGACAGTACATTAGCGACTTATTTGAAAAGAAATGCTTCGGTGAATCTTTTGCTATTTATGTGTTACGCTTTTTAAATTGCATCTATGTCGTGAGTATATGTTATAAGAAGTAATGTACTGATATATATATATATATGTATATATATATATATATATATATATATATCAAATTATTACAAGCAATTCTCAAAGAATATAGAAAAGAACTTCAATTATCTATTGAAATTTGATATAAGAATTGAAGGTAATTTATTTTATTACAATAAAAAAATTCAGAAAAATATTACAGTGTAATAAACTTGACATTTATGAAAATTACATGCATAAATACATTATTATATGCAAAAAAAAATGTAAATGAACAATATGAAAACAGTTTTGATAATTAACAATATACTTAAAAGTACTTTGAATTATTCTAAATGTATATTATGAAAATTTTGAATTGACTATTTAATTTTATTTCCAAGGTTCAAAGATAAAAATATACTTTTTTATTATCAAATGATTTAAAATATGATTGTAAATAGTAATAAATTAGAATTTAAAATATATGCTTAAATATATTACTGGTAGAGTAATAAAAATAATTTATAATTAAATTAAGAATATATTCACGAAAATTATGATTTTTAAAAAAAGGATAAGTCACGATTTGAAGATTTGAATTCTAATATATATATTTCAATAAACAATTATTTATAAAATTTAAATTTAATTAAAAGAAAGGTTTGTACCCATCTTCGAAAATTACAAAAATCATAAATCATTTTATTTCAAGATTCCAAAACCTAATTTGATATTTGTTTATATAAGTGTGGTTTATTTAGTACCACAACTAATGAATTTGTTTCGTAATATAAGAAATAGTGTTCGAATTAAATATAAAAATACTAAATATAAAAAATACAATAGATTGTTTAATATATAAAAAAATAAAATCGCTCTCTCTGATATATTTTTTAATTAAAAAAAATATTACAGATTACATTTCCGAATAAGTGAAGTGTGGAATATATATTTCGACGATAATTTTTTTATTAAACTATATTACTACTGGTAGAAAGTTGCACGAAAATAAAATATTTGACTCGAAACGAACAATTAATTCCAATTTTTTTTAAAAAAATCGATTAATTGAATTTATTTCCTAAGGGATACATTTGATACATTTCTTATATCGAACCGTTTACATAAATGCATTCTCGATAAAAAAAATCTGTTGCAATTGGAACGAGTGACAATCTCTATTTAGTTAATAATTAGTCGCGCTAGTCACCAAATTACAATTATCACTCAGCAAATACTTGAAATTAATCCATTTAATCATATGGAATTATATATCTTATTCTACTTAGATACTATTACTGATATCACTCTTGCCAATTTATTTTAATTGTTTAATTTTCGAGAAAGTTTATCACAATGAAAATTGTTTATATATATATATATATATATATATATATATATATATATATACATGCTCAGGGGCTTTAATTAAAATATAATTTTATGATATATCAAATATATGTTGAGTGCATCTTGAAATTCAATATTTAAATATATCTATTTGAAATAATTTATCTACATAGATAAATAATTAACGTCATTCATCATACATAAATATATGAATAAAATAAAAGCATCTATTAGAAATTTCATTAACAATTTATATTTTAAAAAAATAATATAATTGCTAATTAAATTGATGTTATTATTAATAACGAAAAAATTAATAAATAGATAATGTTTGTTCTATTTGCTTAAATAGTTTATTTCTACTTGTTGAAACATTTTGAGAAATCGATCAGAGACTTCAAAATTTCAAGTTGTAGGCATTTATTTAATTTGATCTAGATATAATAACATCTGTTAAATTGCAATCAGGGTGTAGAAAGTTATAAAAAACATATGTTTATTATCTCTAAATTGTTAATTCCATCAAGAATGTAACATGGAGTTATTTATTTGTATTTTTTTCGAAATGCATTTAAGATGTAAGTCAAAAGAGAATAAATATTTAATTTAAATGAAATTTGTACGACTAGTATACTTTATAAAATACTTTGATAAATAATTTTCTATTTAATAAGAGATTATTTTTTTAAATTGATTTATCTATGGTTTGTATTCATTTAAAATATAATCACATAAATTAAATTATAACTGAAATGTCCCACAGAATATTTTATAGGCAATAAAAAAGATGTAGTTTAATTGTATCAACATATACTTTGATATAATTTTTTATAAATTTATTTGTGTATATATAATTTTATATTTTTTATGAACAAGTATATATTAAATATCATAAAAAATAACGCACGAGAGCATTCAGTTACAGTGCATCATAAATGTACGCGGAATGTCTGCTGTGTCATTTAAATACACTATTAAGTATTCGTTTCACAACCATGTGTATTCATTTCTTTACGCACGAAACTTTTTATCGTAACATTCAGAACAATAAAAAAAACTTGTTCAACCTGCCTACTGACGTGCAATAGACACATCAGTAATATATTTTATAACTGAAACGACACCTGCTCAATTCGAATCTTTTTGTAATTTACAGTTTGTACTCATTATATAATGTAAAGATTATTCTCTATTGCAATTAGTAAATTAAGGCTAATTATATGATTAATTTGAATGTATAACACTTTTCTTTTAATTATTATTTAAAATTGAAAATTATTAAAAAAAATAATTACCAAATTCAATACCGATATACTAATTTGTTTCTACGAAATACTTAAGCCCTTTAAAATAATTGTAAAATGTAGAATTTTGTAGTTAAAATTATATTTTTTTTGAGAAAAATAAATAAGGTTTATTGAAAATATTTATTTATTTTTTTATAAATAATATCAAGTGCTAATTTACATTTCAACAATCAAGTTTTATGTGAAACAATTTGTAATTCTAACAACATTAATAAATATTAAAATATAAAATTCAATTTCCTTTCAAAACCTTATTTACAGTACAAATTATATAATTAATTTCTTTATAACACAAAACATACTTTATCTCTAAAATCTAGATTTCATACGACAAAAGTATTTTCTTTCACTTTTCAGACACGAATCATCATCGATTTCGCAATATTTAGCCTTTCTATTACTAAAATCTAAACATAGAAAAGTATGTCTTAAGATTTAGTAATATTTTTATTGCATTTATTATTAATCACACAACATATGTCTGTATATAAATCAATAAAATAAAAAATATACCGAACTTACAAATAAAATAAGTGTAATTACATTGATTGATTGATAATTTGAAAATTTACCATATCTCACAATCGTACGATATTTAGTTATCTTTCACTTAATATCAAAATAATTAAAACGATTGCGATAAACAGACATATTGATGTCCGTTAAAGCAAACTGTACGAATTTACAGCGAAAACTTGTTTTTAATTACCACGTTTGAAAATATACAAATAATGTCTTTATTTAAGTGTTTTAAAATACAAATTTCGTAAAAGTAGGTAAAAGAGATCGTTCCAAAACTTGTTTAACGGAGATTGTTTCTCTAGTCACATAACGAATATGCAAATAAAAAAATATTTACGTATAAGTAGAGATAAATTTATATATAAATATTTATACATGTATGAGTTCTTCTCAATATAACTAAAAATAGGTTGAAATAGTTGTAAAAACTCCACATATTTATAAATCATTACAATACAAATTATTATATTGAATAAATAACAAGTATTTTAGGATCGATGATTTTAACAACTGTTATGTTCGGTAAATCACTGAACCTGAACAAAAAGAATACTGTCTTCAAATAAGAAATAGATATTTTTAAATGTTTTTAAAACGTTAAATACAAGTATACTTTTTTGTGAACATAAATTAAAGGTTAACTGTCATTTCTCAAAAACCGGAAATGCTGTTCTTGATTGTACTGCTGAAAGTTTAATAAAGAAGTGTAAATTCTGTAAAATATTAAATATTTAGCAAACATTACTTCACTAAACTAGTGGCCGATGATTCAAGCTAATGGAATATCGATATTTTTTTTGTTGATTAGGTCATTCGATTATTATAATAATTCTGATATATAATTTTGTTCAATACTAAGAATTTGATTGCTTAAATAACACAAGTTTTACATTTTTATTATACTGAATTTAATATTTACAAATTTTTATAACATAGTCGTATAATTAAACATCAAATATTTAAAAAAGTTTCTCACTCGAGAACTATTTCTTAAATAATTAAAAAATACAATTATTAAACAACTTGTATCAGTTTTATTTAAATATTCCTTTCAGTAATACCGATATATTAAATAAAATGTAAACATTTCAAATCAAAAAACGTTAATAAATTTGATTTTTATATTTTGTTAACAATTTTAAATATATGTATATAAAATAAATATTATTCTATATTATACAACTTTTTTTATAAGTATATTTTAAATATAAATGGAAGTATTTTGTAAAAAAAAGATAAATTATATATAATATTCATTTATCTTTCAACAGCTTTATTGCTATATTAATGGATGAATTTAAATAAACACTAAAATTCGAATACCAAAACGTAAATCTATTCAAAATATACAAAAAACAGTGTTGTACAAAAATGGATCATTTAAAATATGTATTTCGAAATAATAACGTTTCAATTATATTAGACTTTCTTTATAATTTACTCGAATATAATAAATTGTAATAATTTAAAATATATTTTAGAAAAATAAAATTAATTATATTCATTTTAGCTAGATTAGATCAATGAAATGTTTATTTAAAAATAATGAGACATACTTATTTCAACATGGTAGAAAATCTATATTGTATTTAGCTACTGAATATATATATATATATATATATATATATATATATATATATATATATATATATATATATATATGTTATGTATATATGTATACATACAATAAGTAGTTAAAATATTGTTAAACCATTAATCAAACTAATGTTTGTGTAAATATTGCTACTAATGCATCTATCACGATCTTTAAATGATTAATGCAAGTACAATATATAAAATTTATTACCGAAATAAAATACATAAACGGTTTGATGATTTTGTAATTGCATATATTCCAATTTAACAAATAAAATATCAAATTAAACACTTATAATTATTTAAAATAAAAAAAAATATTTTCTATTCAGAGAAATTCGAAAACACTATAGTTTAATAAATTAATGTTTACAAGTAATTTTTCATTTTGGTAAAAGTGAAATAAAAGTCAATCTTCACTTTTTTATAAATTTATATTTAGAATAGGTTATTAAATTTAATTGATTTATTATTATCTACAAATATATATATATATATATATATATATATATATATATATATATATATATATATAATAAAAGATTCAAAAAAATTAAGAGATATAGAATTAAACAAATAATTATAAGGAATTTATATTATATTGGAATAAAATAGTTATTAAGTCTTATTTTAATATGTGGCTGTTAATTTTTTTAAAAACATATTTGTGCTGAAGAATAATTTCTTAAGCTATTAAATATAACTGTTTAATTATCTTACGAAATTAAATCTTACAAAAAGTGGTTTGAATAGCAGATATTCATTCAAAACTGAACTGTATTTTTACATCTCTTTTAATATTATTATTTTCGAAAAAATAAGCTCATTTAATGACTAATAAATTATTTATTAAAATATTAAGATTTTTTTCCAAATGTATATATTTATGATGATAAAATTTAAAGAAATGGAAATATTTAAAAAGGGAATTAATTTAATTATTCTGATATATATTTTACTACAGATAAAAATTTATATAAACTTTTTTAATTGATGATCTTTTAAAATTTTATGATATGCATAAATATATATCTAAAAAATAATTTACAAGCAAATTAATAATTTATAAAAACTATGTTGTAATACACGAAAATCAAATCAAAAAATGACATCAATAATATTATTTTTAAATAAATTGATTTTTAGATTTATTAGGAATTTTAAAAAAATAGAAATGAAAAATAAAGCACTCACAATAATTCTGTCAGAATATAAATAACATATTTGATTATGAAAAATGTACTACCATTTAAATTAATGTATTCATAAATATTATACTGAATATTGGCTCAATATAAATCATAAGTGTGTATGTGTGTAAATAAATGTGATTAGATTATTAATATTTTCGTTCATAAACTAGTTTTCTCGATATAAATGTTCGATGTATGGCATCCAAATTCTAATCAAAACGTATTCAATTAAAATGTCATAACTGTGTTGGCCGACTGTTAAAAGTGAAACTGTGCACGTCCATCGGAAGATAACATATTGACAAGACACAAAACGACGAAAGTAAAAATAATAAATGTTAGTGGGAGATTTAACACAGCGAAGAATCGATCTATCACAAGAAATAAAACAGTAGGGGGATACGCAATAACATAGCAAGTTCGTTTATGACCAGCTCAGTGACCAACTGGTGAACCAACTATGACCCTAGCCACAGTGGTCTTATTTATACAAACATTGCAGAATTTTTTCCATACCATAAAACACAAAACATACTAAATGTATGTATATATACATATATATTCTGGATAAGAACGGACCGTTGTTTTATTAAACTAGACACTTGTTAACGAAATCATCTGCATAAATTCCTGTTGTAACGGGTATTAGAGAAGATTATAATCCTTTATGGGGTCTTCTTTTTAAATTGTGCAAGTGTTTTACATTTTCGTCGAAAATTATTGTTGTGATTGTCAAATGTGTCTATTTAATATTTGTACGTTGATGAATGTACATTAGTTTATTTAAATTTGTGTTATATACTGTGTATAAATCGTGCACTGTGAGATTTAAAGTGGATTTCAAAGGAAATATTGTTTATTTATTGCTAAGGTACTTTTATACATACTTCTTTTATTATTTACTCTTTAACCATTTTATAACAATGAAATTGAAATTACAATAAAATTAATATAGATTTTTTGAAAAATCTATTTTTTGATTAATTATTATTGAATTTTTCAATCAGCCTATTTTTTTATATTGAATATAAAAATGCTTTAAAAATCTAATAAACTATTAATTACTATCAAATTAAGGAATATTAAAATATTTACATTTAAATTTAATACACAGTAAAATATATTTCTTATTCAACTTATTAGTTTTCAAAGCTTTAAAATAATGTAAATTGCAAGTTTTATTCATTGCATAATCAATATATATATATATATATATATATATATATATATATATATATATATATAGATATATATGCAATAACTGGGAAATCAAGTTTATTTTTTCAAAAATTACAATACGGAACTCATTGAAAATCACGGACTAACATGTAAAAAATTACTTCTTTACAGTAAACTTAAGAAACACTAATTAGATGGTATATGCTTATAAATCTTGTTTGTTTCTACAGATGAAACAAGATTAAATGCCATATATGATTAGTAATAAATGTTATACAACAATTAATCATTTAAGAACATTATTATTAATTAATAGATATTGGGATGAGCAAGATTATATTATACAAATATACTTATTAAAATTAATATCTTGTTATGCTAATGGAAAGTATTATTGGCATATAACCTTTCCTCGTGACACACCTTGAAAGAAAGCAACGGTTTCTGAACCAAAATAAAAAAATAGATTTATTTGAAATTTACATTAGTTTTAACAAATTTCAATTCTATGGAATATTTATGTGTGTGTGTTTCTTTAATATGTTTCGGTAGAACATTAATATTTCATTTAGTAATTTACCTAATATTCTTTTGAGTATATTTGATAGTTTCGTTGAAATTAATTAAAAATAGAAAATGAAAAGTTTTAATTGTTTATAGAAATAGTTATTAATATGCTTTTATTAGAAATTTGTATACTTTCTTAATATTTCATTTCCTAAATTACAAAAAAAATATAAAATACATCTTATATAAATGAATTGATTGTATAGAAGATTTTTTTTATTTAATGATAGTAAATTGTTGATTGAAATTACTGAACAAAATTACAAAAGTAATTAAAATCGTTGAAAATATTTTAACGATGACTAACGATATTTTTATTCACATATTCTATTAATTCTTACAAAATTAATTTTAATAAAGTAAAATAAAAAAATATATTTTTTAGAAATAAAAACTATTGGTTATTAAATCTAAATTTAATTAATAAAAATTAAAAATATCATTTAATTACTAAAATAATTAAAAAAATTGAAAATACATTTTTGATGTAATTTTTTTTAACAATTCAATAAAGATCAAATAATTTTCAAAAATTTAGAATTATATTTTTAATAAATTTTAATTTATTTGTTTATGTTTTTATGTATAACAATTTAAAAAAATATATTTTAGAAAAGAACTTGTTTTGATTTTAAAAAAGATATCATTTTCACATATATACACATAATATTTATAATTTATGGACATTTAATAAAATAATCGTATTATTAAATACTATATAAATATAAAAAACTGTTAATTTCAATTTCGAAAAATATAAATTAAAACTATTTTGCCTTAAACGTTTCCTTTGTTATTTTCTTTTTTTTTTAAAAAAAAAACTATTATATGCAGATAGTAATTGCAACAAAAATATATTAAGGAAATAATAAATTCATGTTAAAAAAACTTGCTCGATATAAGTCTCTGAAATGTAACACATCCGTTCATGTAGAAAATGTATTCGTATGATTTTTTGTTGATTTAATGAGCACATTGACAATTATCTTAATGAAATTAGTTTGTTTGTTATAAAGGTACTAATTTATTTTTTCTCTAAGTATCAATTTTGTTAAAAATAAATATCAAAATAGATACACAATACCGTTACATTTTCTACTCGATAGGACTTAAGTGACATGTAGTATTCAAATAAATCATTTTTAATTAATATTTATGTTCATAAATGTTTTTATTTGAATATTTTATAATAGTTATTACATTTATCGTGTACTAAATTTGAAATATATTTATATGATTTTTGTTCAGACATGAAATCTATCTTCTTTATTTCTTGTCATCGGTGGGTATTTATTTATATTTTACCTTATTTTTATGATACATATTATTTTACATTATTAAATAATATAATTACAAAAAGTATATATATATATATATAAGGTTTTTATTCTTATTCTAAATTTATATTTATTTGAGTTTTAATATTTAATTCAATTTAAAAGTTCAACTATTATTTGCATATGGTGACCCAAATGAGACTGAATATTAAATGATAGTAAGCAAGTCATCCTATAATTATTTAATGAATTATTATAAAGATATTTAACTAATATAATGAGTTTTATAACAAAATATGAAATAATACAATCATTATTGAATATTTTAATAAAAAAATTTTCTCAGTTATGGCTTTATTATTATTATATTTAAATTAAAAAAGAAAAAAAATTCTCGAATTAAATACACTAACGTTTCTTTAAATTAAAAAACCAATCGGTCAAATTATGTTTCGAAATCTACAAGAAACAAAAAAAGTAATTAAATGGAGCAACTCTTGAAATCAAAACTAACTTTCAAGGTTAATTACTATCTTTTAGAAACAATGCCTTATTGTTAAAAGAATCTTATTAGAATCTGCAAATATGATTGATTTTACTTAAGATATTATTAATTGATATGCGTTTTTAATTACATCTTTTCGTACTATACTAATTAAATTATTTTCTTGAGTAAAATTACTTTAAAATCATTATATGAAAACAATTATATTATTTAAAGCAACTGAATAAATTTTAAACTATGAAAATTATAATATTGTTATTTGTTTACAGCAATGTCAGCATTTCTGTATTCGTGAAATTAAGTTCGTTGATGTGAAAAATGCTTCATGATGTCAATTCACGCACTTCTAACTATTGTGGGAACACTCTCCGTGCTGCTCTTAGAACATGCACAAGTTCATGGTAAGTTCTGACATACGATTATTTTTCTGTAATCGATTTGCTACTTAATCCATGTAATGGATTCTTGATTTTAATCTCGTATGAAAAATTCGTTACATTTATTACAAGAAATCGGCTCATCTATTTAAACACAGCTTCAATTTAAACGGGACTTTTCTAACTGTATTGATAGATCACATTTATTATACGCTTAATATATGTCAACAAAAAATATTGATATTTTTAGAAATATATAAAACATTAATATAATTATAATTAATAATTTTTATGAATTATTATATCATGTCTAAAAAATATTTTTTGGAATTTATTTTAATCTAGTTTAATAAAAATAAAGATTGAATAAAGAATCTTTTAAGCAACAATATTACATGCAAGAGAATTTAAAATAATAAATTATTTATTTTTTTTACAAAACTGCCTTTGTTTAACACATAATAAAAAAAACTTTCTTCATTTCGATGTCTACTGTTGCAAATTATGATTTTTTTAGACTATATATATATATATATATACATATATATATATATATGTAGTGTGTGTGTAATTTGTGTGTGAACGCAATTAGTTGATTATCTGTGAGAATTGATTTACCATACAAAGCCCAACGACAAGAATAATAATTAATAAATGTATAAAAACCGGAACACAAAATATCCGAATTAATAACGAATTCAAATATATGTATGTATTACATTTTATACAATTTTAAATCTGGGTCATTTTTTTGTCACGTTAAATGAATGTATTTAATAATTAATATGTTGTTTGAACATTAATAAGTATACCAAAACAATTTTCACTGGTTCAATTTTTGAATGAGAAAATTTGCAAATTCAAAAGTAAGATCTTTTGAATAATGCTTTTTAATTATATCAAGTTTAATTATTCTTATTGTTTATATGGTAATATTTTGAATCATATACTATATTATTTTTAAATCTAAGCCTATCTATAACGTTTTCATATAATTTTATTTATTATATTACAATTATAATCATTATTGAGTGATTGTGAAAATATTGTACGATTTTTTCTTTATAAAAACAATGAGTTTTTTGTTAAGTAAATTAATTTAATTTCTAGCTTAAACTATTTTCATCATTTATTATAATATTTTTCAAGCAACTGCTCTTAAGTATTATTAAAAGATACCGACTTTAATACAATAAAAATTAATTAACGATATTTATTATTTTCCCCTAGAATTACAAATAACTTTTTCGTTCAAAACAATAATATTAGAAATAGTGTAATAAAAATTAATATATCTTTTTTAAAATACAAGAGAGTGAATATTTTGCATATAAATTATTAAGAACTTTAAAATTTATTTTTTGATAATATTATTTCTTTTTTAATTAAAGTTGTATATGTTTTTAGAAATTAAATAAAAATTGTATTAATTACCACTCGAAAGATAAATAACTGAAATTGTTGTAAAGATATTAATTAATTAATATATGCATTTAAATATAAATGAATACATCTGTTTCAAATTATTACAGGCAGGTGTTATCTTTTGAAAAGTTTGGGTAAATTTCTAAAATTTCTTTTAGCATTTTCTTTGTTTTTTTTTTAAAAAAAATAAATTATTTAAGGTACAATTCTCATAACAATACAAAGTTTGTCTTTGATAAATAAGTACTTATTCAATTATTGTATAAAAACTGAGATTTTATTTGAAAAAATATTTTTATTCTCTTACGATACAAAAAAGGTTTAAAAGACAATCACTTTTTCAAAGAAAGATATTATTATATAACGAAACCAATGTATAAATAATAAAGATAAATAAAAGTGTATAAAGAATAATAAACATTTAAAACTATTTATAAAAGTAGTTATTTACAAAAGATGACTTGTGTACATTGAAGAAAGTTAACTACTTAACAAATTATTGACAACAAAAACAAAGAAGTAAAAAAATAACTGCTTTGAATCAATGGAAACCATCTTACTAATTTTGAGTTAATAAACGGTTTAGTTACTTTCGCTACAAAGAACAAAAAATTACGACATAAATAGATAAATATCTGAGGCTAGCTGAAAAAAACATACAGACACCAATTCAATTATTTACGAAACGGCGTTTAATAACTTCGTTGAGAAAAAAATCACAGTTTAAAATAAATATATGCGAATAAATTTCGTATTATCTTCATTGTCTGTATCCATTTTGTTGTCTAAACAATTTATTCCTAATTTGATACTTAATTCGTGTTAATGTGCATGGAAAAAACATGATTTGTATCAGGATCTTTATAACAGTAGTCTAACATGTATATTTATTAATAGCATCTTTTAATCCGAGGCCATACGTGATGAATATGCAAATAAGGGTTAAAGGTTGCTAAAAATAATTTTAGAATTTTTTTTGGATAAATATTTCGAAAATTCCTCTCATAAAAGAATAAGCTACGAAGGACAAATTTTGAAACATTTATATTATCTTTAAAAAATAATTGTTTAAACAATCATTTATGACATTTTTAATAAAAGAGTTATTCATATACTTGATTTATATGTAAAATCAAAAAGACATTAAAAAATAATTGTGTCTTTTGGTTATCTTATAAAGTTGTAATATTTTATGATTTGTATAGGTGAATTATGAAATTAAAAAAAATAATTGATAACTTATTTGTCTTATATATATATATAAAGAGAGAGAATTTTTTTAAGAACACATGATTCATAATTTGTCCTTAATAACAAAATTATTCTTGTAAAGGTTATATGAAATTCCATCATAATATTAAAATATTTTCGTCGAAAGTGCAATTTTATGAAATCAAAGTATATATTTATAGACATCATTTATAAATTTAAATAAGTTTGGCATTATTAACATAGATGATTCACATTTTTCACATATGAATATTTTTTTAATCACAGACACATTAAATAACATTACATTATGTGTCATTGATTGAAATGTTTAATTAACATTATTAATTATTATTTTACATAAAACTAATTTAAAATTCAACAAATTTTATTATAAAATCAAGAGAAATAAGTTATTGATTATCATATTTCATTAGTACTGATTTTTTTTGTCTGTAATTAAATTTTCCATGATTTTTTTTAAAAAAATTAAAGTAAAGAATACATGAGATAATTTTTCTTTTCAAACCAGAGAAGTGTTATTAAAAGAACATTAATTGTAATAAAATTAAAGAATTTAATGTACATATATCCGGAAAATTTGTCAGTCTCTTCCTTAGAATTCCAATGTCTTTCTTAATACATATTTAATTTCATATTTAAAGGTGTTAATTTACTCATTAATGAAATGTTTGCAAACTTATGAATGAAAAATATTATATACAGATTCCTGAATGCAATTAATTTTTTTATATGAACACTGTGAAATGGCCTCGTGTTACAGAAAAGAACACAACAATAATAAAACCATTATTCGAATTTAACAGTTTTTTGACCTTTCTATTAAATAATATATACTTAAATATTATATATATATATATATATATATACATAGAAAATATGCGAATAGGAAAATTATGGAAATAAAGCCATCAGTTAATTAAGCGACGTTAATACTTGTAACCTTTAATACCGAAAAAAGAAGAACTACAGCTATATTAGAATCTCAATGTTAAACTAATATCTAAATTACACAATAAATAAATATTAATCCACGCTTCTTATAGTCTATTGTTCTTACTTACTTCATTGTGATAACTAATTCCCTTAATTAAAAACTAAATGTAATTAAAAATGACAAGTAGAAGAAATTTATCAGAGAACCATTGTGTAAATATATGGAAGATGTGTTATTTGAAAAAAACTATTTATTTGCAGTTATTTTTGAACATAGGTGGAGTTATGAGAATTAATTATTAAAAATAATATGAATTGTTAATACTTTGATTAGGAAAGAATTTTTTTTAAAAGAGATTCTAATTTAAAAAAGATATCAATTATTTAATTTGAATTGATTTTAAAATATATAAAAGAAGAAAAATTATTAATTGGGAAACTAGATATATAAAAAGATTTAAAAAGAGACCTATGGATAGATGAGATAGAGACATAAGAAAAATCATTAGTTAGGAATAAAAAAGAAAGGCATTTGATGGCTGGAAATTGAAAGTTTTTAGAGAAGCCTACATCCTGTATTAAATAAAAAAAATGTTGATATTGGAAAAGTACTTTTAAATAGTTTTTATATTGTTAAAGTAAATACTAATGTTCAAATAGTTAAAGATCTTTAAAAATGAAACAAATGTTATTATTTCAATTTTATAGATTTATTTTATTTTGAGTGTCTGTTAGTTATATAATAAAATATATTAAAAATGTTGCTCGTGCTCAAATGTCTTTGTAAGAATGTTCAATGTATGTTCTTTACCATATGGCGAAATTAAATTACATGGTGTTATAACAAGATATTGTAATTATCAGTAAATTTTTATTCATATTTATACATATATAATTTTCATTGAGAAATTAATAGAATTTTTTTATTAAATATTGGTTTACGTATTATGAATTGTAGAAAAAATTAAAATTCAATTTATTGTACTTAAAATTGATATATAAGTATTATGATATAATAAAAATGTCCTATATTCTATATAGTTTACTAAAAACATTTTACATTATTTATAAAAATTTGTGAATAATTAGAAAAAAGTTTTGTAAAACTGTAATTTCAAATAAAATTATTAGTGAAGCTTTAATTACATAAATATTGTAAAATAATATATGTATTGATTACTTAATGGAAGCATTATAAGATTATTAAAATAAAAAAATATATTTATGAACGTCACTGTCTTAAGAAATAATTGCATTTAATAAGTCGGAACATTGGTGTGCATTTCTATTGATAATCAGTGAGAATAAATTAACAAAAAGGGTCATGGGATATTCAATGGTTTACGTTTCTCAAGGCCACGAACTACGGTACATAGTGTACAAATTGAATAACGTTTTTCTTCAAAACTAGGCGTGGAATTCCAAATATTACGTAAAAACAATATAAAAGTAAATTCAAATCTTTTAATGTATAAAAAAAATCTTAAATAGTTACAATGAACAAGAATGACTTGAATGAATGAATGAACGAATTAATTACATCGTTATATATTTTTGAAATGGAATAATGTTCGTTTCTCTCTTTATTCACTATTTTTATTTTCAAAATAAAAAAACATAATGGTGTATTTGAAACATGCCTACACTCACGTAATAATAATATTTGATGTATCATCACTGTGCATTTTTAATAAAAGCCTCGGAGGCGAACAAAGTACTCATCAGTAAGAAGACACACATTTTTATTACATAAATGAAAGTATCGTATGGTATTGAAAAGTTCATTCTTCCTCAGTAGTAAATTTTTAAGATGGACATTTGAATTTGACTTTTATGAGACACTAATAAAAGATACATTCACTTTCACTGCGTTTGTACGGATTTCGTCGAGAGCGCATTATAATACATTATATACGTAAATGTTAACAATTATGAATTCCGTTTAACCTGATAATGTTTTTTTCTTATTCTCTAAATGTAAATATGTGTTTGTACGAGTGTGCCCGAGAGCTCACCGTTGTAGTTTTTTTTTACTATAGTATTTTGTACACAAATTTGACATTATTTTAAATTTTTCAATAAATTATGAGTAGAAAGCGTTTGAACAAATCGATTATTTTTACTTCATTAATATAATTAGTAATTTTATAAATATATATATATATATATATATATACACGTGTGTGCTATTATATACTAAATTGGAAAAAAATGTTTGTGATTTATGAGTAGTAAATTTTGAAATATGTTTTTACTGTAAATATGCCATTATTTTAATAAAAGTAAATATATATTGAATTTAAAAAACTATATATATATATATATATATATATATATATATATATATATAAAGAGAGAGAGAGAGAGAGAGAGAAAGAGAATTTTTCAAAATTTATACTGTCACTGTTTTTTTTTAATTCATATTTATGGAATAATTTATTTCATTAAAGCATTCCCATCTTTTCAAAACTTTACTATCTGAAAATTTTTTTGGAAATTTTCGTTCAAAAAATTGTTTTTCTTTTAATTTTCTATAATTGGGTTTAAGAAAAAATTCAATAGAAAAATATAAATCAGTAGAAAAATATATAGTTTTGTTTTCTATAGAATTTTTTGTACAAAGTTAATATGCAATAACAATTAGTATTATTGGAAATTATTGTAATTAAAATTAATTTTGTATAAGGAAATTATTGTTAAATAACTGAAAAGTAATTATCGTTTATTTTGTTAATATTAAAATAAACAGCTGTAGGAAAAATTAAACTGTAAAGAAAATTAAATTTTTTATAAGAAATTATATAATATATAATAGAAATTGTATATAAAAACATCTAATAAAATTATATAAAAAATATTAAGAAGATTATAGAGAAACTGTTTTTTACAAACATGCAAATTAGTTATTTCGTTTTTTTAAAAGTATTTCCTAGGAAAAAATAAAAAGTAGTTATGTAGTATTAAGTCATTATGAATAAATGATCAACTTGTATTAAAAGCTAATGATTCATGTCATATTTGATTAACGAAATGTATAATAATTAAGAGACTTTAAAAATTCAGTACTGAAAAGTACAGAAATATTATTAGGATAAAATTAAATTATATTACAGATTTAATAAATCAGTCATTAATACATTTATATTAGAGTAACTAAACTGGAAAGACATAAAAATTAATTGATGACATACTAGACAAATATTGAATATTTATTTCCAATTAATCATTTGTAACAAATTTATCTTCGTAATATTTAAAAGTATCGATTGAATTTTTGTTGTAAGATTGCTAAAGGCACTTTTAATATTTATTTCATTTAAGAATGCGTTTGGTCAATATTTGATTAAAAATATTAATTAATTATTATGAAATATTTTGATTTATTTGTATCTATATGAAAGAATCAATATAAATAATTACATTTAAATGTGCGAATGTACTGTGGGTGTGCGTATATAAAAATAAATATAGATCACAACAACTATCATCTTTCACAAATTACATCATCGAACTACATATCGATGGGTTAAAAAAGAACTTCTTCATAACTTGCATCATTTTAAAGTAAAAAATGTCTATTTCGAAATAATAAATTGAAGTGCATTCAAATGTAACCTTAATTATTAAACGTGCATTCTATTTTTTTAATATCAGATGTTAAATTTATACATATTATCCTTTCACATATTTTCAGACCAACCCTTTTTGTCAATGATCGTTATTTATTCTAGAGAATCTTATATTACTTCACAATTATAAATTATTATCTCATATACTGTTCATATTTATATGTTTATATTATAAAAAAGAAACATATTGATAATTACTATTGATTAAAGAATTATGTCTATAATTGAGAACATTACTTATGTTTACTTTTACTATTCAGATGACACGAAACAAACACGTTTCTCGAAAAACCATGTACCACCACGTTGTTTTTTTTTTAACAAACATGTTCAGCTAAGTGCACGACCCATGGCATACAATGTTTTCTTTAAACTGATCTACAGAATACACCTGTGAAGGACGTTTATTCAATTTTATCTGGAATACAATCAATTGTGTACGTTTTTGCTTTAGATTAATGTCAAGATGTTTATTTGAATACTTCAATGTGTGTAATCTAGAGAACAAATGTATTACACAGTACGTACATTAATAATACAAAAACTGAGTAGGACTTGTTGAAAATTTTAAGGTCGTTTTGATGGTAATTCATTGTACTGTAATCAAATTAATGATCATTTTTTATTCGGTTTGAATATTACAAAATGTGATCATTTTTAATACTTAATTTTTTATATAAATTTTATATTTACATACATGTTTAAACATATTTATCCTTGATTATTTTTATATCAAAAATTCATATAATCGAATTTATTTCATCTTTTTTATAAAGAATTGTGTTGTATTATAAATATATACAATATTTGATAATTATTTATATATTTTTTTAAAATAGTAAGAAAAAGAACATTAGTTAATTTTTAAAAATGAATATACATTTCTATTAAATTATAAAATGCTTTTAAAAATACATTAACATTTGAGACACAAAATAAGATAAATTTTATAAGTTACTGTTAGTTATTTACAAATAAATTGTTAATGATTCCAGCATAAATCTTAATGTATTTCTTTTGAAAATGGCAAACTTTTTCTTTAATATTTTTATAATAGTTCAAATAAAGGTTATAATTATAACATTTTTACTGTTGAATTATAAAAATATATCTTCTATTACTTTATAATATTTATAATTTACTATATTCTTATTTAATGTGATAGTAAATTTATTTTTTTGACAATTAAAAAATTATCCAAATTATTTTTTAAAAAAATATTATTATAGTAATTTTTTGTAGTTTTAAGGCATTTGACTTAATCTTGAAATAAGAGAGATTCGAAGTACAATATAAAAATGTTAATGCAACCATACTTACTTAATTAAATATTTTTTCTTAAGAGAAAATCCTAAAATAAATACATAAAACCTTGTCAAATAATAAATTGAATATTTTGCAATAAAAAATGTGGTTAAATAAACTTAAAACTTTTATAAACCAGGTTAGAAAATATGACCTTCCTTTCGAAAACATCTCGAGTGAACTGTCAGTCAAAAAATATGATCTTCAATATATGCATGTTATTAATTTAATAGAAATGATAATGAAAACAAATCCATAATAATTTCATCAACTGCAATTCTATTTTTTCGACCACACAGTAATTCATCGTGAAGTAATAGTGCTTGAATTGATTTTCATTGAAAGTATAAAAACGTGACATTTAAATATAATCAACGGTAATACGCTGTCAATCAAACATTAGTCCAAATTATCTCATTATTCAAATTATGTGACAGTTTATATAACATTGAATGACCACTTAATTAATTTTTAACGAATAGTGCAATTAAAACGAATTACTAAACGTTCTTCGCAGAAATTATATAAAAAATGTACTTCTCGTTTCAATATGTCTATTAGTTTGAGCAGAACACGAAATTTCGACATTCTGAAATGATAATTTTGTTTTCCAATAATGTAAATATTAGTTATGAATTATGGTTAATGGTTATTAGGATTTTTTTACGAGTTTTAATCTAATGCTCACACTTTTACTTTTAAAGGATTGATATTTTACTTAATGAAAGGTCATTGAATCAATTTAATCGCCGTCGTCAAATCTATAATAATATATTTTATGTTCGCAAAAATTTCTCAACAAAAAATTATAGGTGAAATTTTTTCCTAGTATTTACATATGTTTTTTTAAATTGGCAATTAAAATTTATTAGTTAATAAATTGGAAGTTTATTAAAATAACACTACGATTTAATAATAACAGATTTTTGATTATACACATTTTTATAAATTATAAACTTGAACAAAAAATAAATAAAATCGAAATAACTTAATAAAAATGTTCAGAACACAATTGGCTCTTTATTAGATTTGCCATATAAATTTCAATTTCGACAATTAAATTGAAATTTATTACTATATAAATATTTACTGCTATTATACAAGATATTTTTTTAATAAAAAAGAACAGGTACATAAAATTAAATAGAATTGCATATTTTCTTGTTAATTTCAATTTCGAGCGAAATTTAACACCGACTAAACTTGTTTACGAAACCCTTGTGTACAGAATATTTGTACTACAAATGGCCCTTGTAATTCCGCTCCTAACGGAACAATTCTAAATCCGCTAGTGTACCGTGTCTTCTCGCTTCCTAAAACTAAAATAATTCATAACTGTTGATTATTACGCTTTAATTTACCTGTCCAGACTACAAAAACCGGATCTAATGTTATGTTATTCAGGAATTAAGTTATTAGACAGTCGTCTTTGTTATCATAGTTTGTTTTTATTCCATCTAAGATATTAGTGTCACTAGTAAATCACGACCATTTCTATGTAATCGTTTTTTCAAATAACTATTTTTATTTTCGAATTAATTTTATACAAACAGATTTTATTTTTCAGGATGTCAGTTTTATCCGTTAGGAGAATATTTAAGATTCGTTCGAGTACCAGAAAATTTACCTATAGGTGACGAAGTGTTGAGAATAAATGTTCATCCTAGACAAAACTTAAGTATTCAACCTATAGATAAGGTAATTTTTTATTTTTTGGGATAAAAATATAATATGATAAAGATATATTTGTATAATTTTAGAATGAAGATTTGCATTATTTTTCGTTTAAAGAAGTAAATCAAACAACAATATCATTAACTTTAGCTAGATCGTTGGATAATCTTGTAGATACTGATAATCCTAGAAATGTTTTGAAATTTCGTCTCATTTGTGATTACAACGATGGAGAAGATGTGGTAAGTTTTTTTTAAAATTATAAATATATTCTATTAATATAATTGATATACGTATTAAAATTTTTGTAAATGGTTTTCATATGCATAAAAAAACCCATGGCACAATATAAATATTAGATATTATTACCATAAAAAAAATTTGATAAAATTAAAAATATATTTGATATAAAATTTCAATTGTAATATTTATAATGAATATTTATTTATAAATGGAATATAAACCAGTTCAAAGTAAATCGATAAAAATTGTATTTAAATAGTAATAATAGAAAGCAATCAACTGAAACTCAATTTCCACTAAATAATACTAATTATATTTGTATTCTTTGAAAAGATCGAATCTACTTTCATTGTCATAAGATCATTATTCAAGATTGTACATATTTATTTTTAAATAAATAATTATCACGCACGAACTAGTAACAGGAATCTTTCGAAACATATAATTCCATATATAATAATCGACAGTATAAAGCAATATTGATTCTCAAAGATATATAATCTGTGGTCAATACGACGATACTCATTTATAACAAATAAAGTACGTGTTAATAATAATGGAAAAAATTAACTAGTACATCGAGATAAGTTTGTTACTAGAAGATTTATAGCTCAAGTATTCATATATATGCATTTGGTGTCAATGAAATCATCTTATGGTTTTAAAAAGATTTATTTAATACTAGATTATCATTTCAAAGATATTATTTTATTTATTTTTGATATTTCGTTTTGGAGATTCGACCAATGAAACCACAATTTTTTTTATACCATTAACATTTATAAATAAAAAATGATTTAATTAAGATTGTATTCTAAAAAGTTTTCGTTTCGAAATATTACCTTCAAAGTACACTTAAATAAATTGAAATAAATAAAACGAAATTACGAATTATATTAGTGAAATATGCAGTAGTAATTTTTTTAGTGCAAATAACATTTTATTCAAATAACTGTGATATTTGTTTATTAAAAATATTTTCAGGTATCATCTTATTTATCTGTAACGGTATATGTAGAAGATATAAACGACCATGCTCCAAAATTCATAGAGTCACCATACCATGTGACAGTGGACGAATTAACTCCAGTTGGTAAGAAACGATTTTTTTTAAATTTTTGTACGAACGCACTTGTTAGATATTTAACAAACAGAGCGTGATAATGCTACAGTTTGAGATTAACATTCAGAAACAAGGTAAAACTGTATGACATATTTATAAATCTTTTAATATATTTTTATAAAAATTTCAAATATTCCAATAATTAATAATTTTTAAATGATCATTAAGACTTTCGGATTTTTTAATTTTTAGATAGTTAATGTTTGATATAAAAATACTGACAGACAATTTAATAATACAGTAGCTAAAAAGTACGATGACAGGAAAAGAAACAATGGATCATTAGTATAAATAATACTTTCATTTTATTTAAGAACTTGAAAAAGGGTTACTGATCTCCTAGCCAGATCGTTTTTTTTTAATTTTGAATTTTTCAATGCTGGTCTTTGATAAAGTGTGACTTAAATTTGTGTGAAAGTATAACAATTGTATTATTAGAGAATGCTGTCAATATTTATAAAAAATGTTTTTTTTAAATGTATTTATATACATCTTTTTTATTTTTATATTTGTATATAGCAACACAATCATTTATTCATGCTCTGAATTTTTTCCAACAATTATTTACCAATTTTTATGAATGGAATTGATATATTCTTTGAGTTTAATTTATATTATATTTCTGAAAAGTAATATTGTTATTAATTTTTATTATTTTGTATGTTATTTAACTTCAAGTAAAAATTTTATGAAAAATATTTTTTTTAATATAAACAATTTAATACCAAATACATTCTTATAAAAAAATTAAATAGAGCAATAATTGTACTTGAATGAAAGCAAATAATAAATCGATCAAATGTATTTTAAAATGACAACATATGAATTTCAAATGAAATTGCAATAAATTAATGAAACCACAAAATTTGAAATAAATCTGAACATATTGAAGACAAATCAAAAAAACAATCATATATTCAACCACAACTTCATATATAATTTATTTCAAAACCGACATACAAAGACAATCTTTTTTATTATTTTTCAAATTAAGTTTCAAAACACAAACAATATAAATATAGAACTTATAAATTTACTTGTCCGACCACGACATTGACTTAGTCTTATTTGAAAACCAATATTATTTTACACAAGGATGAGTATGGTTTGTATACACATGAAAATATTGAATCGGAAAGTTCAAGAACATTTAACAATCTATGTAGAAAATTCAAGTTCGTGGTAATTTGACATTGATCGTTGCGTTCGGTTTCTACAATCGCTTTTTTTAAAACATTTAATCAAACGTGGTTCAAACATTCGCTCGTACATATTTCATTTGATGAAACGCACTTTCACTTCAGATGAATTTGTCAATGTATAAGAAATGCGTGTATGGATTAAAAACTGTCTATAAATATTACTATATGTCATGAACTTAGTGTGATATACGATTGAGAGTTTATTTGTGACATCAAGTTAGGCCGGTTTTCAGATAAAGTGTCAAATTGTTAATTATTCACATAAAAGTAAACAGATATTTTCTAAAACATGTATTAAAAATACTTTTACATTTTTCTTTCTTTCATTTGTATAGGTTTGACAATATTCCGTGGTATACAAGCATTCGATAGAGATAAGCCGAATACACCGAATTCAGATGTACAATATAGTATAATAGCTGGGAATGAAAAAGGAAAATTTGCATTGGAAAGTAGTCATCGAGCATTTTTAATTGTTAAAAGTGCATTGGATTACGATTCTGGAGATAACGAGTTTTTATTGACATTAACAGCTTCTGTAAGCACTTTGATAATTACTGTCTTTACATTGTAATTAAATTTATGTATATTAATGAATTAATCTTCTAAAGTATACGATTATATTTTGACATGTATAAAATGGAAATTAATGTAGGATTATTGAATTTTAAAAAATATGTATATATATAATATTTTATTAATGATATTTATAGAGTTGAATAAATATTTCAGGATAGAGGCTCTCCTCCAAAAAGTACAAACGCAACAATAAAAATCACAATCATCGACAACGACGACCTAAATCCAAAATTCACACAAAATGTATACAAGACAAAAATTGAAGAATTCTATCCAATAACAGTAAGTATTATTCCAATTGAATCTAACTAGTTTTACGTGAAAGTTTCAAACGTTTTCATATAAAATATTTACCAGTTTTTATTTTCAAATATTCGAAACGTGTTTGTTTCCTGTACACAAATTAATCATTTCAAATTGAATATTAATGAAGCAGATGATTCGTGTTGAAAAACATATTTTATATATTATATATGCTATTGAGTTTTTTGGTACTCGCTCATCTTTTTCATGTTTAATACGCATGATGATTTATTCAAAATATTAATTAGAGCTGAATAATATACTTAAAATATAATTGAGATAAGTTCTTCATACAAACATTGTATGGTTTCGTTTGAAGTCTTTTTTTGAATACAAATTGAGTTTTAGATTTGTTTGATAAAAATTAATTCCTTTATTGCTTGTCAAAATTATAAAGTTTTATTTATGATTGATTTTTTTTCAAATTCGCCTTCGAAAAAGTATCATGTTTCGTTTTATATAATTGTAATAAATCATATTTATCATTTAAAAAATATTTTTTTAATTTACTAGTTCTATAAATAAACTTTAAATACATAGTTTTTATTTACTTAAATGAATTACAATTAATAAAACAGTTAAGATTTAACTATAAAATACAGCTAGAAATAAAATTATTCTTTTTGTATATTGATATCAAATAATACTAGAAATATATATATAATTTGACTTACTCGAAAAATATACTCAAAATATGTAATTATTTTAATTACTTAACGGAAATTTTATTAAATGTAAATACAACTTGTCGAATTTAAATTATCCTTATAATATATTTATAATAAATCATATTCAATTATTAAAAACATATCTAATTTATTTGAATAAAAATAATTTCATAAGTTGAAAAAAATTCAATAATAAATTTGTTACAGGTGACATTTTATATATATATGTATATATATATATATATATATATATATATATATATATATATATATATATATATATATATATAAATATAAATATTATAATATATATCACCAATATATATATACCAAATATATAAATATATATATATATATTATAAATATTTAATATAAATGTTCTCTTAAATATTATGCTTAATAAAAATATTAAATTTTTATAAATATTTAATTTATTTAATTGACTTTTAAAACAGATTATTAAATGCATATTACTTTAATAACCATGAGAAAATATTAATTAAATAAACGGTAAATGAAGCAATTATATATAAAATTGGTTTGTTCAATTTAAATAATTTCTTTTATATATTTGTAATAAATCATGTATGAATCTTTAAAAAAATGAATTTCGATCTGATTTTTAAATTGCACTTTAACTGTCGAGTTTTTATAATTAATTTTAATTGCACAAAATACATAAAGTATAAAATAAGTATGTTAATATATACATATATTATACGAAATTATTATTAAACAGTTTTATGATTCTCGAATTATTGAATGTATCATAAAAATTTTCCAAGCATTAATTTGACAAAATTTCTATATAAATAATCAACTAAATTTACAAAGTAGAATTCAATTAACTAAATAAAATAACTAGAGTAAATATTTATATATTTAGCTGCATGCAGTTTTTTAAAGTAAATTTAAAATTGATATTAGCAAATGAAATTAAATAATGAAACGCCCACTTAAAAGCCCATCAGATATATATCTACAAGTTGTTTTAGAAAGTAAAAGGGATATTCTATTTGATCAATATATTTATTAAAAAGTACTCAATTGCAAAAAGTATAAATAAATAAACGATATCGAGCTCGTCAATATATCAAGTATGTTATACAAATCAATATTTGGGTCGGTGGAATAAATAAACTGTAATAAAAAAACGAAATCATCGCAGGAAGTAATGTCAACAGAAAGTCTTACTCGAAATGGAATTAGTAGATAGAGTGCTTATTTTGCTTGTCATGGTATGTGAGTCGTCACAGAGTATTGCTTCACAAATTGAGTTACAATTCAGTTATTTGTTGATTACAAAGGAAAGTGTCTTCAGACAATGTTATTTGTGAAAAATTGCTTGTTTCTTTTATTTTTTTCCGATATATAAATGTACAATGAACAGATTTAAAATAGATTTACGGTTGGTTTAACACCCAGATTGTGTAAATAAAGTATTATTTTTATTTCTTTCTATATTTCGTATATTATCATCATTATTGTATATATAGCTATAATATGGGGTATTTTTAAGAATTACTGAAATCATTTTTTTAGTTACGATAATATATCAATGTTTAAAAAATATATACTATATTACGAAATTTAGAAAAATATGTAAGATAATATTTTTTTTACACATCAATTATAAATTTTGAAAATAATACGTGATAAATTGAAGAGATTGATTTTTTTGATTTTTATATGAAAATATTTATATCCCTACAATATATATATATATATATATATATATATATATATATATATATATATATATATATATTCTGGCGTGAATAATAAACGGTACTTAAATCATTTCTATGCGCATAATTTTTTTAACTGTTCATATAATTAATAGAAAATAATGTTAACTTCACATAACATGATTCCACAATATTATTAACGTGTACAATAGACTAATTATTTTTTTTCTTCACAAAATCCATTTGAATTTACTCTTTATGTTCATAAACAATAAAACAGACTTATTGTTTTATAAAATCATATCACTTTCTATATAAGATTTATTTATTGCTATGATTACTGACTATTTTATTTTCTGTACAATATTTATGATAATTTTTTTAAATCTATACATCATTTCAAAAATTTAAATATCATTTTATTATTTTTAAAAAAATCTCTAATTAATATGAAATAATTTATAGGGAGATGTAATTCACAAAGAACTGAAATTCGATCCACAAATTTTCGCTTATGACCAAGATTTAGCTCTTGATTCACCAATCCGTTATGATATAATAGCAGGAAACGAACGACAACTATTTTCAATAAACTCAACGAATGGATCGTTGTACCTTGAAAAAGAAATCGATTTGGATGCAGAGAAAAGACTTCCAGGAAATACGTTCGTCTTACAGATACAAGCGTCGCAGACCGACAACCCGTTAAAAACAGCCGTTGCTAGAGTTGAAGTGGAAGTTATTGATATCAATGACAATTTACCTGAATTCGAAGTTGATTTTTATAATATCAGTATTGTTGAAAATCTACCTAATGGGTTTAGTGTTTTACAAGTAATTGCAGCGGATATTGATCAAGGAATAAATGGAGAGTTTGCTTATGTATTAGATGATGAGAGTGGAGCTTTTAATTTAGATTCCAGAAATGGATGGTTAACTGTAAGCACTGAATTTTGAATTAATATTATTTTATATAAAAGTAATGTATTAACTTTTATAAGAATAGAAATAATTATTTATTTTATTTCAGGTACGAGACCAAAGTGTATTAGATAGAGAAAAACAAACATCTCTATCAATGGTAGTTTATGCAAAAGAAAAATCCAAATCAGTGCTCATAGATCCAACATACACATCATCTGTTATAGTAGATGTAACACTCCTTGATGCCAATGATAATAATCCCAAATTCATACCTAGTAATTTATACGAATTTACAATATCAAACGAAGCTAAACTCGGTGATATAGTGGGACAAGTACAAGCGATTGATCCGGATTTAGGACGAAATGGAATGGTTTTATATGATATTCAAAAAACGACCAATGGTAGTATGAAAATGCCATTTAATATTGATCCACAAAATGGAAATATTATTGTTAGTGAAGTTCCTCTTATGCAAGGAAGATATGCGTTACTTGTTGAAGCGTCTGATCAACCATCGAATCCAAGTGAAAGGAGATATTCGTTGGCTGTTATCACTGTAGAAGTTTTAAAAGTGGGAGCTAAAGGTATATAATTAATTATTGAAAGATACGAATTCTAATTAATATTCTTTAGTAAAAATAAATTATATAAATCTAATTAAATAATTTTATTTTACTATATTATTTTAAAGACGATATGTAAATGAAATAATTGGTTAAAATAATATTTTTTAATAACATACAGATGGAGAAGATGATATACCAGATTTTATTGGTGCTCCTTATGAATTTTGGGTAGGAGGTAATGTCGGAATTGGTACAAGTGTTGGTCAAATAAGAATCAATGAAGCAGCTAAAAAATCCAACGTTTTATATGATCTTTTACATAGTTACCACGAAGGAGGTATATCTTATTATAAATATTTCTTATGTATTTTTTTATTGATAATTTTTTTATAGTACCATTTGCGGTCGAAGAACGTTCAGGAACAATTACAGTAATAGATGAATTAAATAAATTCGAAAGACAGTTATATGATTTCGAGTCAGTTGTATCGAATGAACAAGATTTTTCAATAGTAACAAATGTGACAATCCATGTAGTAGATCCTGATGATGAAAAAGGAATTTTAATGAGGTAAATTGCGTATGTACATAATTTTTAATAATATGTATTGAAATGAAATCATTGTATTTATAGAGGAACAAATTCATCACCAATTGAATTTCATGTGAGAGAAAATATGTCTGGTGCATTAATAGGTCGACTTTTTTATGAAAATTCCACAAAGAATTCATCAAAAGCTTTACGGTTTGTAATAGCAAACCAACAAGATGTTACAGATTATATTGCAATCTCTCAAGATGGTACTTTGTATACAAAACGAGGATTAGATCGCGAAGAAAGAGATATTTATCGACTGACTGTTATTGCTGAATATCATAAAGGTTTTGTGAGCGGTGCAGGAATTTACCAAGTAGGTTTACTAGGAAAAAAATTAGTAAATTAATTAATTATGTTTATGATTATTTTTATTTTTATACAAAACTATTTCAGGTGACTGTAATTGTCGATGATGAAAATGATAATGCTCCAATTTTCTCTCAACCATTTTACGAAGGACACATTTCTGAAAATTCTCCACTTGGTACAGAAGTTACATTAACGAATTTAATCAACGCTACTGATAAAGATAAAGGTGTTAATTCGAAATTTTCTCTATCTATTGTTGGAGAAGGTCAGGAGTTGTTTACCGTTAATCAAACGACAGGAAAAGTTTCTTTCAGAGGTAAAATATTAGACAGGGAAGAAAAATCATTATACAATTTTCGTTTAATAGCTAAAGATAGAGGAAGTTTGAGTTCTGAAGTAAAACTGACTATTTTCATTAATGATGAAAATGATAATGCACCTGAATTTTTACAAATGGTTACTTTATCTGATAACGGAGTTACTGTAGTTGAATTCGATGAAACTTATTCGAATCTAACAATAATAGAAGAGAAACTTTCGAATAAAACAGGTGTTGCTACGTTATTACAAAGAAGTATATCTACTACAGGAAATCCTACAACGCAATATAAAGCTCCATTAATTTCTCTTCCTGAAAATGTTTCTGTCGGATCGAGTATTTTAAGATTTTTAGCGTATGATAAAGATTCCGGCGAAAATTCTGTAGTGAAATATGAGATCGTTTCTGAAACTTACATTCCTAATTCTGCTCTAGCCAAAAATAGCATTCATTTAGTTCAATATTTCACTGTTCATCAAACGAAAGGAGAAATCATAGTTGCTAGAATTTTACCAGCTGAAGCGGAATTTCGTATAATTATTTCAGCGACAGATAAGGATGATTTAAATGATAAACTTATGATTCGAATTCATGTAAGTGATATCAATGATCATGCTCCAGTTTTTAGACAATCTTGGTATAGTTTTAATGTGAACGAAGCGGTTTATTCAAAGAGTGTTATAGGAAAAATCGAAGCATCTGATGAAGATTATGGTCAAAATGCAAATATTTCGTATGGAATTTTAAGTAAAATGGAATTACCATTTACGATTTCTGAATTTAGTGGTGTTTTACATGTGAATGGTGAATTAGATCGCGAAACTAAAGATAAATATAATTTTAAAATTATTGCGAGAGATAATGCTAATCAAGACAATCGACTTAGTAATATGGTCGATGTTGAAGTGAATATTCTTGACGTGAATGATAATGCACCTGCATTTTATGGATACGATAAACTTATAGAGACTCCACATCCAGAAGCTACAGAAATTCGGAATCATAATTTCGATTCTGTTATGTTAACACCTATATATTTCGCTTCTGTCCCAGAAAACAGTCCTATTGGTATAGTAGTTACAAGAGTATTTGCTAACGATTCTGATTTTCTCGGAAATGGTAACGGGTTGCTCCTATTCGATGTTCTCCAAAGAAAAAATCACGATAATTTATTTACAATCGATTCCAAAGATGGTGTAGTGACAACTATAGGAAAATTAGATTACGAAACTCAAAGTGTTCATAATATAACAATAGTCGCTTCTGATTTAGGTTCGCCGAGTTTAAGTTCCAGTGCTTTATTAATTATTTCAGTAATCGATGTTCCTGAAGAAATAAAAACTGTAGATAATGCTGTGTTTTCACATCGGTACTATGAAGTGGAAGTTGAAGAAAATGTGCCAGTTCCTTTAACTCTATTGAAATTTAACGTGACTGAATTTTATAAAAATATGAATTTGAAATATAGTATTGTTACGAAAAATGGAAGTGATGTTCATAGGACGTTTAAAATTGATCCGAAAAATGGAACCTTGTTTTTAATAAAAAGTCCAGATAGAGAAGAAAAATTTATGTATGAAGTAGTGATTCGAGTTGAACAAGTAAAAATGGGCAGAGGAATGACTTCAATGATTTATCCGATCAGTCCTGAGAAACTTAACGGTTTACGTAAGTTAAAGTTTGAATATATCAAAAATATTTTCAAAATTTATTTATTTATCATTACAAAGTGTATTGTACTTTTAAAATATATTTTAGGGATGAATGAATTAAAAGTTTTAGTAAAGATTATTGACATCAATGATAATGCACCAAAATTTATTGTTAATGGACGACCAATTGTTGCAGCAATACCGACAAGTGCGAATTTTGGTTATCAAATAGTTCGAGTACAGGTTAGTTAGCTGTATGATTTTAAAAATTATTTATTTAAAAAAAATCTGAGAAAATTTAATTGTTTTTATATTTTTTAGGCAACTGATCCCGACGAAGGAATCAATGGTGATATTCGATATCAAATGTTAGGACGAGGAAGTACGAGTAGTTCTGGTAATCGTTTAGGAAACGAAAGTGGACATGCTAAGTTTGCTATTGACTCAATGACAGGACAGATCCGTGCTGTAGGAAGTTTTGCCCGTGACGCAGGTCGAGTTTATGGGTTTGATGTAAAAGCTACTGATAGAAGAGGAGCTGATGATGGAAAATCGACCATCGCAAACGTATTTGTAAGTAATTTCAATTGTATTAAAGAGAATTTGAAACTGTATCAAAGGGATTAACAACGATAAATGATATTCTTTTAATGACAATGTAAATTAAACGAATCAATTTTCAACATCTCATTTTTTAATACAAAACGATTAGAACAGCGTTTTAAATCAAAAGATTACATTTTAACTAATGGAAATTATTTATTTTGAATTTTTTAAATTTTCAACGAAGGCGAAAAATGATGAAAAATCAATTTTTAATTATAACAATCATATTTTCTTGTAGTTATTATTATTTTTAGTGGAATTTGACTATTTTCTATTCAAATAATCGATTCCTAATAAAAAAATCACATTTGGAGTGTTTTTTAAAATTTTCATTTTTTTGACCCAAAAAAACCACGACCTATAGTATGGAAAAATTCACAAAAATTCGACATCTTCAAAAAATAATTTTTATCACCTAAAATCAATGATTGACTATAAAATAAAGTGAATCAATCGTTAGAAGCACATTTTTTAACATATAACGAATTTTATTTAGAGAAAACCCAGATTTCACTAATCAATCGATATTTTAAGAGAAATATTTTTATTTACTTTTTTCTACAAGTTTTCCCAGTAACAGAATCTAATTTTCTGATTAAAAATATTTATTTAGAATACAGTTATATATTTCAAATGAAAATGTTACATTTTAGTTAGAGAAAAATATATTTTTTTAATTTTTTTGAATTTTCAACAAAGACGAAAAATGTTGAAAAATCAATTTTTAACTATAAAAATCATATTTCTTTGAAAATGTTACATTTTAGTTAGAGAAAAATATATTTTTTTAATTTTTTTGAATTTTCAACAAAGACGAAAAATGTTGAAAAATCAATTTTTAACTATAAAAATCATATTTCTTTACAATTATTGTTATTTTTAGTCGAATTTGATTATTTTTTACTCAAATAATCGATTTCTAGTAAAAAAATCAGATTTGGAGTGGTTTTCAAAATTTTCAATTTTTTGACCCAAAAAAACCACGACCTATAGTATGGAAAAATTCACAAAAATTCGACATCTCCAAAAAATAATTTTTATCACCTAAAATCAATGATTGACTATAAAATAAAGTGAATCAATCGTTAGAAGCACATTTTTTAATATATAACGAATTTTATTTAGAGAAAACCCAGATTTCACTAATCAATTGATATTTTAAGAGAAATATTTCTATTTACATTTTTCTACATGTTTTCTCAGCAACAGATCTAATTTTCTGATTGAAAATATTTACTTAGAATAGAATTATATATTTTAAATCAAAATTTTGTATTTGGATGACTAAATTATTTTTTTTCAATTTTTTTTAACTATTTGAAAATTAAGAAGTATCTATGTAATTAATTGTAATAGATAAAAAATAATAACACGAGATATTAAAACACAATGAAAATATACAAGAATTTCCGAACTAAACAAAAAAAAATATGACAATTTCACATTCATTCTTGTCATAATAATTTTTTTGAAAACATTTTTGGTATATATATATATATATATATATATATATATATATATATATATATATATATATATTTAACTTTGAATAATGACAGTAACATTTTTTTAACTGCTAGAGAAATTCATTTGGGTTTCAAAAACTTGTCGTAAACAAAAGCGATGTTTTATTTTAAATCATGTGATTATGCAATTATAAACAGAGATCACCAAAAAATATTTATTTGTGTGTTTCGTCTAAAAATAATTATCAATAGGTGTTGCAAGATTAAAACATGCTTAAAATAAATTCAAGGTTATAGTTGATAATTTTAATAAAAAATAAGACTATACAGAGAATATTTTTATACAAAATATTATTAATTATGATTTCAATTATGGATTAAACTATTAGTAATTTTAATTTAAAATATCGTACTGAATTATTAAAAAATATAATATTTTGTTCAATATTTGAAATGCTTGAAAATTAAACGAACCACATAGATTGAAATCTATATTACAACGTAGACATAAAGCTAGTGAATAGAAGATGGCAGCAGTAAATACAATCTGAACATTATATTTGTTATTTTATTATATTTTTTATAACTAAATTTTTTAATTTTAAATTATTATATATAATTATTTTTCTATTTTATGTAAACCATTAGCAGTGATTTTTTTATATATAACGTCAAGTCAAATAATGTTACCAGTAAAATATTTAATAACATAAAAAGTATTTTTTCAAAAAACACGGTTATTTATGAAATTAATAGTTGTTTATAATTATTTTTAAAATAATTTGAGTATTACAATGAGTTATTAATTTATTTAAGATGTTAGAAAAAAATATTTAAGAATATGTACATTGTAATTAATAATAATAAATTATTATTAAACATTTTATTTTCACTGTAAATATTATTGAACTTGACATAAAATGCATTCTTAATAAACGAATTCTCAAAATATATTCGTCAATAAAATGAAAAGAGTATTTTTATTTATTTACAGATATATGTGCTGGATGAAGATAAACAACTTGTAATGGTTATGGATTCCAAACCAACTGAAATTGAAAGAAGTATGGCAAATATTACATCGTGAGTTTAGCTTCGTATCATAAAAATACACATGAATTTATTTATTTTATATATATATATATATATATATATATATATATATATATATATATATATATATATATATATATATATATGAATATAATGAGTAAAGTTTGAACATAATGATTTTTATGAATATTTTTCTGCTTTAGAACTCTTCATAATGTAACTGGTTACGATGTAAGGATTAGAAAATTGGAACCACATTTTGAGAAAAATTTAATAGATCATGGCGCGTAAGTACTATTATTGTTTATATATATATATATATATATATATATATATATATATATATATATATATAAGTATATTTTTTTATTAAACATTAATCCCATTATATGCTTTTTATTAGAACTGATATGTACTTGTATGCTGTTGACCCAAATCTCAATGTGATTGTTGAAATGAATCATCTTGAAAAGTAAGTATATTAAATTATTAATTTTTAATATATATATATATATATATATATATATATACATTTTTTGTAAATACAAAAGGAGAGGCAGAAGGACAGAAATAAATTTGCATATATGTTATTTTTAAATTCTATATAAAATGTTTAAAAAAACTAATAACTAAACTCACATTTATTCATTCATACATAAATATTCCATTGATTATAAATATAAATTGAAAATAATATAAAACGGTTTCATATCTAATAGTCCTAATTATATATCAGTTTAATAAAATGTGAGTATGTAGATAAATTGTAATAACTGCAATTAAAATTAATTAAAATCATTGTTAATATTAAATAAAGTTACTGAACTCTTTTTAAAAAAGTCTAGATTTATTCAGTCCATTTAATTTTTTCAAACATAATTATTAATTAAAATAAACTTTTTTTAATTTAAATAAATAATTATTAAAAATAAAAAGAATGAAAGTTTTATTATCGACAAATAAGAATAGATTTTTTTGATATTTCGCGATAAAAAATAAATGACCATTTTTTGATCAAATATATTTAAAATTTATTAATTACTGTAAATTAACTTAAAATATTTTTTGTGTTAGAATGTTACAAAATAAACAACAAGATATTGAACAACAACTGAAACCCCATAAAGTGCTCGACATTGCAAGTGGAATCAGTGAACACGGTCATTCAAGAAGTGAACGGTTCTTATTATCTACCCTCGAAATTGGGGTCGTTATTCTAGGCTGTCTCATTTTTATAGTTGCACTGATATCTGCTATATGTATTGGATGTTTTCGAAAACGAAGGTAAGTTTGTGCCATTACTTTTTATATTCAGTTTTGGTAAACTTTTCTCGAAAGCTATTGAAAGAATTGATTTAACCACAACTTAAATGTATTTATTTGTTTTTTTTTTTATTTATTTTAATATTCATTTATTATCGTAGTATGATTTTGATATTTCAATTTTTATAAAAATTAAGGGAGATTAACGTTTAATATATAAAAAAAATAAATAATATTTTTTTAAAAAATAATCTACTATTCATTTATAATGGTTATTAATTTTTTTCTATTATATAAATAGAAGTTAAAAATAAGTAAAGTTTATATTTAAAAATAGGTTACAGTTTACTTTTTTTAATTTTTTTTCAAAATGACTACATGGATACATTTTGATTATTCATGTTGTTGTCCTGTTATATATACAATTTCTACTTGTTAAAAATAGTTTTAAAATAGTCTTGTAAAAAAATATTGAAAATTATCGTTGACTATAGATGTATCTTTGGTTCAAAATTTTATTTATAGAAAGTGACATCAATGAACAACTGATCGATAAAAGGCTGACCTATGTAACCCACATGTAATTTAAATCTATTTTTAAAATTTCCCAACTGGAACAATTTCGATATTTTTTCAATATGTTTACAAAAAAGGGACGATTTTATTAAATTTTTAATTATTATTTTTACAGTCGATTTAAAACTTTTATTTCGAAAAAAATTAAAAATTTAATTTTATAGAAAATTATAAATAATACCCGTTGTATATTTTTAACTTTGAGTTGTATTAATAGAAGCCGGTGTGTGCAAAAGACTGATCAATAAAAGGTCTACCTACGTTACATACATACGTGTAATTTAAGACTATTTTTAAAATTTTACAATGAAAACAATTCAGATAGGTGAAAAAAGAACATTCAATTTTATTCTGAAATTTTTATGTTTTTAACATATCCTTTTTCAAATTGATAATAAGTCATTTCAAAAAACTGAGTTTTGCAAAAAAATGTAATTAATTATTTATGAATGTTATTAATTATTCATTCTATAATTACGTTTTTTATTTAGGATTAAAACAGTTTCTGTAAAAAATAAATCTCATGTGTACTAATTAACACTATATAAATAATACTTCATTATACATTTTTGTATTAGAATATATATATATATATATATATATATATATATATATATATATATATATATATATATATAAAATATATACAAAGAGAATGAAAGGAAGAAAAAAATTTACAGCCATCATTTGTGCTCGTCGTAATCTACAGAACATAATCGTAAATGTTTCATTTGACAATAAGATTCTATTAGAATTTAATTGGCCATTTCAGACTAATAATAGTATATTTAACAAACGACAGTGTTTATTAGTTGGTTAAGTCATATTTTAGTATATATATATATATATATATATATATATATATATATATATATATATATATGTATGTATGGTATTTTGATTTTTCATTATTGAAAAAATTGAAATATTTAGAATTATATTATATTAATAGATTTCATACTAAAATTTATTTCCTAAATGAAATTATTTTCTTAAAAATAGAATCATTTACTAAAAATTAATTTTTGATCGTATAGATAAAAAAAATGGTAAATTAAATTTAAAAATTAAGTTGAAAATATAAATTAAAGATTTTCAAATATCGAATAATTCAAAAATCTGAAATTAAACAATAATTAATTATTTTCTTTAGTAAATATAACCACCAAACTTGAACATATTTTTAGAAAACAAATTATGTAAAGAAATAAATATCGATTAAAATGTCAAACGAAATAAATGATCAAAAATACAGAACTTTAATTAATTTGAATAACTGATGTCGTTATATTCAACTATAAGGTAAATGTATGTATGTGTATATATATATTTATATATATATATATATATATATATATATATATATATATATATAAAACGTAATGTTTTAAATTAATCGTTTGTCTTATAATTTTTGAAACAATGAATATTTAAACGACCTTCAGAAAAACAATTTTTCTCATTTCTGATGTATCATTACAAATAATCGATTTTTCAAATTGAATTTTTAATCGTCACTATTATTAATAAAACAAATCGTTCTTGAACAAATTGGAAACTATAATATATGTCATAAATTTGAATTCATAATAAAATCGTATGAATATTCCGATTATTAGTTTTTCAATACGCAATTATGTAGATCAATAGTTGGATTATTACAGTACTATTTTTATATATTAATAAAAAATAAATCATTTCTTAGATAATTTATATTCAGAGAATAAACAGCAAAATAATTAAGAATTTAAATTAATTCTTAACAAATAAAATAATAATTATAAGAAGAAGACAAATATTAATGAATGTAAAGGATTCTGAAGAAAATATTCCTCCATATTATTAAGACATTTTAAATGATACCAATCACAGTATTAGTTTTCAATGAAATTAATCAATTAATAATTTAATAAAACGTGATACGGTTCTGTATATATGGAAAGTCAATTAGTGCCCAATCGATAAGAGCTATTTTGGACTTATAAATGATTCAAAACGAGTGGAAATAATTTATTTTGGAAAATGAATTTGCATAATTTGTACTATGAGGATAAAAATAAAACACACACACACACACACACACACACACACACATATATATATATATATATATATATATAATTCTATCCTAGAATTTTCGACAATTTTTGATTTATTATCTGATATATATTTTATAAAGCTAAACATATTATTTCTGTTGAAGATAACACAGTAATTTTATATGTGGTTCAATATGTAAAATTTAAACTACTTTCAATATAAGTATAGTTTCTTGATAAAATGAGAATATATATATATATATATATATATATATATATATATACATATATTTAGAGAGAGAGAAATAATATGTAATTTATAAGATTGAAAAATTTAAATAATTGCTAAAGTCGACGAATATACATTTATAAATAGTCGTAATACTAATTTTTTTTCGAAAATAAAATAGGGAAAATATTTTAAAGACATTTTCAAAAGTACAAAATATTATTTAGTGTCATTTGTATAAAAATTCTATTTAATTACATATATGTATTATAAAAAATATAAATTTATTGTAAATAATTCAAGCACTGCTTTATCTTTGGTCAATTATTTTGATATTTTCAAACATTGTATGTGTATATATTTTTCATTTCACTTAATTCGGTTAAGAACTCAACAAAATGTGTAAAATAAAGGCACTTATCAACTTAGAATAAACAAATTTCTCTTAATATAAAAATACTTTTGTATTATAATTTATTTAATTATTTTCAATTTGAGTAATTTGTTTTCCTACCTTGAATTGTAATAAACTGTTTACGAACTCTGTCTATGGAAATATATTCTTTTTGTTTGAATAGAAGAGGTATTAAATTTGATTATACTATTTCTAATTTATTAACCTGACATTAGAAAATAACTACGTCAGCAAAGCGTTTTCATATTTTCTTTTTCGCTATTTTTTGAGGGAAGATTGACTTATGTGGGCTGAATTTTATTTTTTTCTTTAGAAAGTTTTGAAATATGGAAACCAATTTTTTGGACAAACAAGTCTTTATTAAAATATTTTTGATTAGTTTGATGAAATTGTTACATATTTTACGATTATCTTTGCTGAGTTTGAATATAAATTAAATAAAATTGAGAAAATAATTGTAATGTAATAATAATTATATATAATATTAAATTTCAAGACTTTCTTATTTTTTTATTACATTTTTTTAAATCGAATTTGCTTAAATATTCTAAAAATAAAAAATACATAAATTTGTTATGTGCAAATAAAATATAACTATTTTAATATTTTTAAAAATATTTTATATACAAGAAATATTCAGTTATATAAGTTATATGATTTAAAATGATTAATTCCTTATAAATATTAAGGTCTGGATTATTATCTTTAATTACTGTCATTCTTTTGCATGTTGCTTCTCTGGGACTGTTTCCTCTACACAATTTTCTACAATAAAAAGATCTCTACCACACCATCAACTCCCCACAAACTTTCAAACCCACCTGGCTACACCGATCGGATACGCTATATCATCAGTAGACCAATTATCTAAATCCGGTATATCGAACACTGCACTATTCCCGCGAACTTTCGAATCCGGTTTCCATCATTACACAGAACCGGACAGTGAACTACCTTATACGAGCGATGAATATAATGTGAAAGAGTCTGAACGACGTGGTAAAAGATACCATCATCATCATCATGATGTTAATTGTGTACGGTTTAATGATAACCACAGTGGACATCTTGGTGTGACAACGACGACGAGAGGCGATCAACCGATACGAAGAAGACAACAGAATATCAGTGGTATGGATCCATCGATCACGTCTTTACATTCGAGTGGGAAGGATTCGGGTATAGTGGATAGCAGAGAAGTGTATGATCCACAAGGACGGTGCCAATGTGGACATTCGGTTACACAATCTTCTGGTGAGAGCAGCAAGTAAGTTATTTTTAGCAGAGAAGATTTTTTTCTAAACTTTTTTTCTATCTTCCAATAAATACTTTTATTTATTTTTTAAAATATCTTCTTTATACAAAAAATCGAATGAATAATTAAATCGAACGAATTAAAATGTAAAATAAATAACCATAACGAACATATTTATATGAATTAGTTCTTTTATTATATCAATTTTAAAATTGTTTAACATTTACATAAAATATTTGATATTTTAATTTTTTAAAATAATAAATTTATGTCTAAATTGATATAACGATTCTAATAAAATATTTTACATAGCGTTTAATTTTCAATTTGTGACATTAATAATGATAATTTGAAATAATAAAAATAAACTATATATATATATATATATATATATATATATATATATATATATATATATATATATTAACTGAAATATATATTTCACTAAATTATCAGTAATAACATAATTTGTTATAATGAAAATGTGTCAGATATGAAAATATCACGAAATTATTAACAGTATAACTGATTAACATACTATAAATATATTTAAATAACATTAATTTTTTTTACATACAAATGTTAAAAAATAATAAATGATATGAAATATTATTTTTTTTAAAAAAGTTATATACATAAATTTGATTTATATAATTTAATCACTGAAAATGCAAAATTATCAAAGATAAACAAAAAAGGAATTCGAAATATTCGAAGGTACAAAAATTAAAAAAAAAATGTTCGTTATGCAAATATTTGAAAATTGAAATAAATATTCCGTTTAATAATTTTACAAAATTTCAATTAGTAGATTTGTTATTTTTATCCAAGTTCATTTAAAATTGTTATTCAACGATTTTTTAATTTATCTGTAAATCATTTTGAATTGTTTTACTATTTTTAATTGTTCAATAAAAGATACATCATTTTTATAAAAAAAATCTTATTTCTTTTTTTTCAATTTTGTAATATGAATTAATATAATTTAATATTAAAAATATTTCTTTAAAACTTTTTTCATGCAGTTTTTATTTTCTATCAAACTATTTTTTCTTTTTATTATACATATATATATATATATATATATATATATATATATATATATATATATATATATGCATGTATGTATGTGTGTAGATAGATAGATATATCAAGTGAGTTTATATCATAAATTTGATATAAATAAGTTTTCAGTTATTTAATTTAAATCATATATGAATATGCTATTAATCTTCATAGTTACATCTGTCATATGAAAGATCTTTCACCTTTTAATGACTTCTCTGTTTTCTTATTTTTTTTGTTAATGAATGTAAATTTATAACGCAATTTTTAAATTAAACAAATCTATATTTAAAACTGATCACTTATTTTTCACGAACACGTTTCATTTCAAACGCCTGAACAAATCATAATTTCCTTTAACATAATCTTTCATATAATTCGAATATCGTCATTATCGGCACCAGCATACATGCCCGGAATTTTCAGTAGCAGTTACGAAGATTCATTGAAATCGACGCGACACAGCACTCGTAAAATAGAAAAAAACAGTCCGCTAACAGATCGTATAGCTGCGACATCTGCGACGAGGTCATCATATCATGGTCATCATGCATCACAGATTTCGAGTCGGATGAAAGCTATGCGCCATTCATCATTTCAAGATGGTTTTCGCCATCCTACGCAAATAGTCCATAAAATACCAATGGTACATCCGGGACATAAACATGGCTCAAATCAAGTGCTTGTCGCGTCGGCTCAAGGCGGTATCCCGAGAAGACAGAAAAACGAGAGGATGATTTTGGCGTTACCGGCGTCCTGATTCGTCGATTGATCGTTGTGTACGTTAATTGAAAACGATCTACACCTATTGTTTTTGTGAATAGGTCGAATGTTGTTTGATTGTTTTCTTTTTAAGAAAAGCGATCAGGTCGAACGTTTTTTCTTCAATGCCATGATTTTTCATTCCGATACTGATCACAAATTAAAAACAGTTTTCGACAATCCATTCAACATTAATAACAAGTCAATATAGTCTACGTATATTATTTAAATATTTAAAAACACAAGCTGTTTATACATTTTTTTATAATCATTCGAATAAATTTAAATTTTATGAATCGTTAAAATATAGCATTATCTCGATTATCTGACAATACAAATACAAATCAAAGAGGCGCAACTGTATTATTCAATATTGAATAATTTCATACCGAAGACAATTAGTTTTTAATAAATTGTTCTAGTTTATATAGTTATTTAATATAAAATATAGAATGATTTATATTTGTGATCATATTTTCATTCGTATTATTTACACACTTTGTAAATTGTAAATACAAAATGTATATATTATGTATTTTAATAAATATTAAAAAGTAAGTTTTATTCAATATTTTTTTTTAATAAAATAATATAATATTTATATAAACTGACAAGATATGAAGACGATTTTATTTCAGATAAATATGTCTAGTTTTTGTGTAATTTTTAAAAATCTATAATTTCATTTATTTATTTAAATATTTGATAATATCTTGAGATTACTAAAATTCAATTCAAAACCTAAAAGTTATTTCGATTTATCTAGAATAATAATAACGAAAAGTATCAAGATCGTATTAAAAATTATCTTTTTGAATAAATAAGATATTCATATGATATGGAGAAGATAATATCAGGAAGCTGAGTACATTAACCGTTAACTAAAAGAAATATTAAATAAATGTCGTATTTGCTTGAAAAGTCAACGCAGTATAGCTAACGAAATGGAAGTTAAATATTTGAACAAAAAATATTTATTTTATGAAGCATTTCGAAAGGAAATGTTTACGGTGATGTAATGTTGGAAAGTTTTTGAAATGATTTCAAACAGTTGTCTATTGACATCGAAATGATTGTCGTTCAGAGTGCATTATATCAGGAAATGATATCGAATGCAATCGAAGAACAATTTAGCTTTGCACAGTAAAATAACTGACAAAAGACCATTAAAATCAGATACATATTTTTTTATATCATTTATATTGGTTAAAATTGAATTAAAATATTTTCATATGAATATTTGAATAGTATTTAAAATACAGTATAATTGACTGTGACTTTCAGAAGAATTAAATTCGAAATAATTTTAAAAACTGATTCGTTTTGGATACAAATATCGTTGTGATTGATGAAAAATCGTATTCCTGTTCGAATCAATTTTCTCAATTAAAACAATTCTAATTTGGACTGCAATTGAATAGTATTGTGAAAAAGCACATGTTCCAAATGTATGTGACTCAAAATTGAGTTATTAGCGCTGATCCGAGCGTCAATGTGCGGTGTTCCGCGCATGTGTGTATGCATGAAATGAACTCGAGTTTTAATCTAACTGCATGCTAACGTTTTTAATGCGTATAAATATTCATGATGCTGTGGCACAAATTACTTAAAAGATTATGACATAAACGAATTCGCGCACATTATGTGTGATGTGTGAAACACGGTAGGTAAATAAAATGTAAAATATGGGAATTCGGGTTATGTTTGACCTTCGCACACGTAATTTGTTACAGTGAAATTTCATTGTCATGAACACTTCCAACAATGCTGTGTATTAGTTCGTTATAATTAACGCATCAACAGGGATGTGTAAGGGAATGCAAGCTCGGACATATTTCTTTTTTAATTGAAAATATCTGAACGGTTTCGCGTTATTTATCGTTTTCATTTACAATTTTATGATTATATTTTTTCGGGTTTTTTGTTTATTGGATTCGTTTCGTATGGGGTGAATGACCGACATACTATGTGCGTGAGACAATATGGAATCATGAATAAACGTTGAATTGGAAAATATTTTTTCACAAAAGCAGATGTTTTCAATTGCAACACATGGGTATCAAATAAATTCAAATGTATGGAAGTCAATAAAACAGTCGTGTAAAATTTTAACTTTTGACTTTTATAAAAAGTTATTTTAACATCACTATTTTTAAAAACATTATATATATATATATAATTGTCGATAATTATAAATAAATAATCAATTTAATATCTTATTCAAAAATAAATCCTTTACGAAATTATTATAAAAATATTTGATAATAATTTAAAATATCACATTTGAAACATGTAATAAATATTTCAGTTAAGAAAATTATATTTAAATTTATATCGCGAGTGGATTCATTTTTAAATTAAAAAAATAATATCAATCATATACTTGAAATAACAGTAAATGAAATTCATTTCATTGAAATAAAAATATAACTATATAAACTTACCCATATTTCTTAAACTCGCCAATAATATTTGGACACAACACAAAACCACTTTTCATATAACCATAAAATAAAGAAAATAATAATATAAATTTATTCTAACCTTAACATAGTAAATAATAAACACTTTTATAGTTATTTAATTTAATTCTATGTGAATTTTTTATGAATTTACACAAAACCTAAATTTTATTGTGAACAAAACTGACGAACGAACTAAATAAATTGTTAGAATGCCTACACATGTGATACACTATTTTATGACTTATGTGTTTATTTAATAGAAATTGAAAAGATAAAGGTCATCTTAAATGTATTATATAAAAGAAATACGCTTTGTCAGAAATATATTTATATTCATTAAATATTTGTGCATAAAGTGCGTTTAAATTATCTTACATTTTTCTGCTTTGTCAATAGTGATATCTTTTTTTATAAATTTATAGGATCATCCAAATGTAACATCAAGTTTTTGATTTATTAAAAAGAAATATGTGTTGTGTATAGTTTCTTACTAATAAAACACAAATCTAGACATCACATTTGGATAACCCATATGTAAATATATTTATTTATATATATATATATATATACAAAATACAAAACCAAAAATTTACATATCTATTTGGTGTTAAATATTACTCAATAATTTAAAACGCAATACGTATTTCAAACAAAATATTTGTAGTTACATAGTAGAGATTAATTTGAAACGTAATTATTATTCACTGTTCGTTTAATAACAGTTTGTTTTAGATCGATTTTCTTTACCGATAAACGCAATGCATTGTAATTAACGTTAAACTAAAATCGCGTGTGAACATTATTATATTTATTCACAAATGAAAATTAGTTACATGGTGATTAAATTGTAAAATTGTACAAAAAAAAAAAAAAACAACAGGGGAGAAAAAATATAGACATTACAGAAAATTGTAAACGACTGTAACATTCGAACGACAATATTTAAATATACGAGTGGGATACGTTGCGTTCGGTTCAATTAAAATTAATTACATACTACATTGACTCTTAAAGTAATTGGAATGAATTCAAACAGTTTGAATTATTGTTCTAGAATAATCAAAATATAATATTATATATTAATTTTTTTTTCAACACTTCAATATTTTCGAATATGAATTAAAGCTCGAATGGCGAAAACGCAAACTCGATATCTCCAACCGTTTAAAAGTTGGCAAAAAAGAAGCTCTTACCACGGACGTACCATGCACTTTTCCAGGGGGAAAATATGATGGTCGGTCGAGAAACGGCCGTGCGGATCGAATGGCGTAAATGCGAACTCGATATCTCCAGTCGTTTAAAAGTTGGCAAAAAAGAAACTCTTTCCACAGGCGCACTGTGCGCTTTTCCCGGAAAAAATATGATGATCAAACTCGGAATGGCCGTGCGGATCGAATGGATAAATGGAGTTATTCTATTTTCAAAAATAACGGCTCAATTATTGCTTATTTATAAATTTTCCAAAAAAGTTCATTTGAGAATTTCTTTAAAAAGTTTTTTGAAAATATTTTGGAAAATTCTTTGAAAAATTTATAAATAAACAATAATTGTTTATTTATAAATGCTTGTATAATTAAAAATATTTAAAAATATGTTTGCTTTAAAAAAACTCGTCGAGTTGCTGGTTTCCTCATACTAAGAAGGCCTCGAGCGCAAAGGGTTGATAATATATGAAAAGGGTTTAAGTTTAATTTTTACAAATAAAAAGAGAACAAATTTGTTATGACAATAAAATTAAATTATACAGTTTAATTACATTTATTTAAATGTATTTTATTAAAAGAATTTCTTTTGAAAATTTATATGTAATAAATACATATAACATTTGTAAAATAATGTTCATTATTTTTTGTATTAAACAGATATTGTTAAAAAATAAATCGACAATTCAGTAAATTCATTATTTTTTATAAACTGAATATTTTAAATAGGAAATGCCTGAGAATTCCAGTTTATTTTCTAGATAATTTATTGTTAGATTTAATAATTGTGAAAAAAATTAAAAATTATTTTTTATTACGTTCCTTGAAAATAGAAAGTAAAAAATGTATATTAACGTCATAAAATAGCACATATCTATATAAAATGTCATTAAAAACATTTAAATATATTTATTGATGTAAGCACTGGAGATGTTATTTTTTATATGTACGTTTTGCGAAGGATAATGTTATACATTATCCTTCGAATGAAGAATTTCCTAGTTAAAATTTTTAATAAAAAAAAGGTTTAGACTACATCACACTTGACCCAATCGTTCAATCCGTCAATAAAAGTTGATTCACAAACCAGTACTCAATTTTATACACATCAATTTCAGTACTCAATGAAGTATATGCGCCTACCGTAACATATAAAAAGCACAGGCGAATCCGGCCATACGCTTTCATTCACAAACTCGTAAAAAATCAAGTATGACACTTTACCATGACCTGAACAACGTCCGGTTTTGAAAAGCCCGCGCGACCTTGTCGTTAAAACTGGTATTGTTGACCTTGTACTGTATTATTTTGTTGTGGGCGTTATGTGCGGCTACGTAGAGGGTTTTCTCTCTAAAACAGTTTCCTGTCGCCGGCATCAGATGAGTAGCATATGTCAAACGCTGTTAGCGATAACGTTGCAGGGCATGTTGTTGCAAAGCTCACAAAAAGCTCCCTTTATACACCGTGTTCAGATAGTGTTCAGACGGGAAACTTTATGTCAACTCTTGTAAATAATGACTGTATTTTTATAAACACTGCTCGGATAGTGCTTAAAGACAAATTCGCTATTTACGTGTGTTTGTGTATAGGTGATGCGATGAAAAAAGAACGTTTTTACACTAACAGTTTCGTTAATTTTTTGCTATATGTTTGCTTTTTTCACTAGAAATTTTTATTATCGCAAACAGATAAAATCTACCTACATCGTTAAATTTTTAACATTGTTATTTTTATGCATATTTCACATTTTCTAAACGAAATATCAAATATGCTTGTAAATATTTATCAATCCATATTAGTTAAATAAAATATATAAACATAATTTCGTAAATGAGTTAATTCAGTTATACGTACATATTATTTGAAATAAAAAATAATGGTGTTTTTATTGCACAGAAAATACGTTTAACGCTACCTGAGTTAAATTTCAAGGTACTAAAAATGTAATAGCATTAGTTTTTCATTGGTTGAACTCGACAACCTTTAAAATAAACGTAGCACAACCATCATACGAATATCAGTTGATACTTCAAAGACGCTTATCAGACCGAATATAAGCTGAAGTTACTATACAACGTTCACTGTATATGTTTACATAAAAATGATAATTTTCGTTACAATTCGCTTACAAATTTCCATTCAGCAGTAAAATCTGAACCGAAACAGAATTCAAAAAACCCGTATAAAATTCTATCAAAGTCAGTGTCCTATGAAAACTATTCACTTAACACAAAAATGTAAATGTTGGAATTTACGATGAAAACATTCAAATCGTACCATCAAAAAGCAAACCTCTTACGGCACATTGCTTTATTGTCAGGTATCTACAAATAGTATTATTCAAATTTCGCATATAAAACGTACGCCGCCCACCGAGTCAAATTGTTGGGAATGGGAGAGTACAAACCGACGAACCGTTACGTCGTTACGGTGCCTCGGAACGTAGTCAAAATATGAACCGATATTCGTCAGATCAATATACAAACTTCTGGCAAACGTACTCGCGTAAAAACATGTCTATGTGTCAAACCACGAACCATTAACGTGGCGCGGTACTATTTTGGCGTCGACTACTCTATGTTGTATATCGGAGAGTTAAGCTCAGGGTAGATTGCAATGTTACTGACCTAAGCCAATACACTAAACGTTGTAGTATTATATATTTAAAAACAATTTATTTATAAAAAAAAATTATAAAAAAATAAAAATAAAAATAAAAAAACTGAATATTTAGCCAAATATTTTGAATAACAATTAAAATATCTTTTGAAGTCTTGCCTATTTTTAAAAGTAGCTTTGTAAATATTGATCAAAATTACTTGAGTGCCGTCTAATAGTTGAATATTGTATTAACTAACAAAGGTAAAAATGTTATAATAGATCGTAACTAAATATTATTTTATTTTAAGTCAAATTGTAAATATTTCATTTTTATAAAATTTTATTCAATGTAAATATAAAGTTTTTTTCTAACCAAAATAAAAATGTATTAAATATTTAATACAGTCTTCTTTATGAACATAAATACCAAATGACAAACTAAAAATATTTCGAGAAATGAATTACTCCAACCTTAGAAATTGTATAAAATCTTATTACGTTGAAATGAATGATTCATTTATGTAAAATTCAATTACTCATAATTTCAAATGAAATCCTGAATCATATATAAAAAATATTTACTTTATTAAAATATATGTATTATGTTTTTTAATTATTAAGAATTTTATGTTATTTTGCATTATGACAAGAAATAAATGGAAAATATAATTATCTCTTCGGATTTATATTTTTTAATATATATTTAAAGAAATATAGAATAAAGAATATATATATATATATATATATATATATATATATATATATATAGGTGTACATATAAAAGCTCTCCCTAAAAACGTCTTCTCGACGTGACCATTAGAACGTGTGCGTCCCAAGACGTGAGCATTTTAAAAAGTTATTCTTTTCCCAGATGCGACGAAAATGATTTTCATTATATATATATATATATATATACTTGAAAAAATTTAAAATCATTTTTTAAGAAATTGGATAAATTCTACTTTTAACAAATTTACTACTTTAATAATTTAAAAATGCCAAACATTTGTTTAAATTAAATGTATATCTTTTTTTATTTGTCTTTAAGTTGATTTATATTGTATATATATATATATATAAGTATGTTGTTGAACCAGTACAGTCCAATTGTAAAATTCAATCAGTTCGTAACAAAAGCTTCTAATTTATATGGAAATATATAATTCTTTGTGCGTACGAATGTAATCTTTTTCCCAATTTAGCATTTCAATTAAAAGAAAAAGGGTAAATAAAATTAGAAGCAAATACATTTTACCTAAGTATCAATTTGCATATTCTCTTAATTCCATTATCGGCGCCGAATATTTCGAACCGGTCCACCCGTTTGATCTGTTTTGAACGATAGAATCGCGTACATCGTACGTACAAAGAGAGTAATCGAACCGGAGTCTGCACAGCGGTATTCGGTTACAAGGTGAAATTATTATTGTTGTATGTTAGACGATTTCAAAGTCAAAGTACTTTTTACGAACACGTACGACTAAAAAGAAGTACACCGAGTCAGCACAATATCGTTCTTGAAAGCAATTTGTAACGTGGATGTGTTCCGTTCGAAAATGTTTCAATAGCTTTATAGCGGGAAATCGTTAATGCGTTCTAAGTGATTTAACGCTTTTTTAAGTAAATGTTTGTAACGTATTTTGTTTTCGGTTTACGAAAAACGAATAAGAAAATACCTTTACGAATAACGTTTTCTTTGAAATGTCTTTAATTATTTTTTACTACGTCTACAACTAAAGCGAAATGTTTAACAACGTTTGCGTATGCAGAAAAAGTCAATAATTGCTTTTCCGAACATTGAACAAGTTTTACCAATCATGCATTTCAATTAATTTTGAAAAAATAACTATATATATATTTGAATCTTGATTAAAAATTATCTGAATTATTTCCTCTTCGTTATCATATTAAAAAATCGAGTTAAAATCCTGTATCAATTTTATATAATATTTATTTATTTATAATATTATATATATGTTTGCGTAATTATTAAGCTACATAATTAATAAAAGAAATTTTCGTTAAAAATCTTCTACAATTCCGTGAATGATTTTTTGAAAGCTGTTACATCTTTAGTTCTATGTAAATCAACAATGTATATAAAACGCGAACGTTAAAGAAAATATGTCAAATTAATTACTTAAAAATATAAAACCTTCAATGTGAAAAACATCTCCATCAAAGGATACAAGAAAATAATTTCCCTAAAAGCTCTTTTAAAAACATATTTGTCAACGGCGACGATCGAGCGAGACAGACAGTTTGAGTCGTTAGCTCGAACGAAACTCCTCCAACACAAAAATATATGTATAATTGTGTTCACATCTTATTTTCCAATTACACAAACAATTGTAACGCACGCGTCAATCACAGCTGAGAACATAATCCTTGCGCAAATATAACGTCTATCAACACACCAAGGACATCTTTTATGTCCACTTAAGAGAAGACAACGAAGACGGAGGGAATCCTTGAAACTGTATTTAATCTTATGAACGATTCTGTGTTACAAACAGATTCAACTAATGACCAAGCGTAAAGCAACATCTCGACAACAAAAAAATCATCTTTAGTCTCGTCTCGTTTTGTCGACATATCGAACATGTATTTCCATCTCGATCGAAACGTTTGTGAAAATATCACTAATAGTTATGAAACGGCGCGAACAGATATATTTATTATATTCATTGTCGCCGGAGTTATCCTTTTCCGTGTCGAGAATTTATTATAAATGATCTCTTTTCACTGTACACAATATCGGGGAATCCTTTTAATATACTACAGAATGAACCTATAAGATTATAAATTATATCCCTGTTAATAAATCATTTAAATTTGTCCCTTTTTACACTGATTGTTATAAGTTAATAAAATTAGTCGCGTGCATTTTATAATTGTTCTATTATTAAAGGACTTTTAAAACGAGTTCAAACACACAATAATATTACATTTTAAAATGAATTCGTTTCATTTTTTTAATACTGGTAGCCATTAATGTCTTAATGATTTTTTTATTAAAAAAGATCTTATCAATTTTTCATTCATTTTTATTGCTATTTCTAAACAGTAAGAAAAATAAATCAAAAATATATTTTACAATTTATATTATTATCTGTAATATATTAGGATATTTTGTAATGAAAAATTAAATATATATATATATATATATATATATATATACACAATTAAAGTAAAATAATATATAGAATTGTTTGCAATCCATTTTAAACTCAACACTAAATACAGAAACGTTATAACAGTATATCCTTATCGTTAGTGAGCAGCATCTTGAGCTCTGGTAAATGGGAATTGCGACCTTCTACTAACACTTTCAATTTACTAGATATATCAGGTATTAACTGTTTCATACTGAGATCTATTGCAGTATTTGTAAAAGAGACATTGTGCTTAGTGACCGTACGCACAAATTGGTGTTTTGATTGTGTATATTTGGTGACCTACTGAGAAATCACAATGACAACATTTTATTTGATGAAACGGATGTTCTAAATTCGAATAATCTTTATACAAAACAAACATATATATATATATATATATATATATATATATATATATATATATATATATATATACACAAAATTAATAAACAGATAAAAAGAAAGCTTTGTGAAAGGATAATAGAAATTAAAAAAATATACTTAAACCCAACTATTAGTTTATATATAAACCAAACAGATTTTGTTATTTTGAAAGAAGCTTTAAATATATTTATAATACTATATTTAAAGTTAATTTTGTTATGTGGTTTAAGTTTCTGTAAACAAGATAATAATTCAATTCAATTTTTTAATCTTATATATATATATATTATATATATATATATATATATATATATATATATATATATATATAAATATATAATGTACAAAATTATTACAATAATAGATGTATCTCTTCAATGCTAAATCAGTCTATCACATTGTTTTTCGATATTTAATCCTTGAAACTGTTTTCATAGTCAATAAGCTTGTGTATTTTTTAACAGACAAAAGTTTGATGTTTCTGACTTGGCATTCAGCCAGTGTTATAAATATATATATATATATATATATATATATATATATATACATCCATTTATATATATTTATATCCATTATATATATATATACATCAATTTTCTACTCTTGGAATGTTTGGTTTATGTAATTAAAGTAAATGTTTGCAATTATGGTTATATTTCTATTTCGCTTGCTTATGTATATATATTTGAAATATTTAATATATATATATATATATATATATATATATATATATATATATATAAAATACATTAATTTATATAATATTCATGTACATATAAGGACTCAGTATTTAATAATTATTATACTACTTATTTGTTTTTTTTAAATAATTCTGTATTATTTATTTAAACAAATTAATTCGACTTTGTGAAAAATAGACCTCAAACATTTTTTATTATTTTTATTCTTATTGTTGAAAATATGAATTTGAGACAAGATATCTTTCTAATTTTAACACAAATGAATTTTCATCCCCAACACCACATTTTATAAAGTGTTCAATAATTTATTGTTCACTTTGTTGTTTATAACAATAATAGCCTAATGCACATTTGGATAATGATGCCATTATCTTCAAAGTCTCTGAAAGGCTTTAAAGATGATGGTATCGCCATTGAAATGCACTTTAACTTATTATTGTTATAAATAACAAATTAAACAATACGTGATTATTGAACACTTTATAACTTAGTGGAGTGTTGGGGATGGAAACTCATTTATATTAAAGTAAATTCGCCATAATTCCAAAAAAGACAATATCTTTTTAATGGTATTAAACAAAATATAATTATTTATAACATTGTAGTGAATTAATTTTTATATAAATGAATAATTTACGAAAAGACTATGAAAAAATCAATAAAATGGAAATGAAAATCACTGTTCTTTTATAATCATTTTATTACATTTGAAATAATATATATAGGGCGTTTTTTAAGCATGATAGTACTTTAAATTGAATCCCTATCGAAAGTTCTATCTAAACATCCTATATTTAAAACTGTAAAGTAACAAATATTCTTATTTATTTTTTAATGTAAAACTTCAATCAATTTACCAAAAAAAATGTAAACATATGTTTAAATAAATTCACAAATGTAAGTCAATAAAAGATAAATTATATAAAACTTACATCTGAAATTGAAAAAAATTTACAAAACATTGTTTGAATATAAAACAGGGGTATTGTCTAAGGACATAGTGTTGAAATGAATATTGTGATGGGAAGTACAAAAACTATGTACACAAATATACATACATACAATACACACACACACAAGATATATATATTGTATTTTACATGCTGGTCATCACACAGCTTCATATCTATTTACATAACATGCATCGTGCATTTTTATGAAATGCATCAGTATAGCTATAAATCTTATGAAAAGTTTTAAAAACACTTTTGAAAAGTACAACGAGTTTTTCGTACGGATTGCTTTCTTTTATAAAGTTTTTTGTATGTTAGAAAAGAACTGACTGTTTCAACATACTTCAACCTGTCTCTTGTGTTTCTCTGACTTGATATACATGATGTAGTTTTTTTTTAGTTTAAATTTTATGCTCGAATTCGGTTACTGATTTAATATACCAAATTTATTTAAAAGTTTTGTACACTATTCATTTTTTCGAATTAAATAATATGCATTCGTTTAATTTAGTTATATTTCATTCGTATGTACTTTTTTGAGTATTTTTGATAATATTATTTTTATACATTTGCTTAGTGGAAAAAGATAAATGAGTCTTAAAATAAAATACCATTTCTAGAAATAAAATGTATGTTTATTTTTGGTTGTAAAAGTTTGTTGAAGTATGAGATATTTTTTTGAAGTTTTAATTTATGCTACTTTACAAAAGTAATAAATCACAAAACATAAAATTACAATTTTGTAGTGGTTATTTTATTGAAATGAAATATAAATGTATAATTCATAATTTTTAGATAAATCGATTATAAAAAAGTCATAAAATCATATAAAATGGATATAAGTATTTTTTATTTGATTTTTTAATGTTTTTACAACCAAAATAATAATAGATTGCATAAATATATTCTGGTTCCAATATTTTATTAAAAAATAAGAAATTTTAAAAATCAATACATGCAAGAAAAATTTTATTAAAAAAAAATATTTTGATAATAAGTTAAAAATTATTAAAAATTTTAATTCCTATGAATAATTCAGTAATAACAAGATTTTGATTATAATATTAATAATGATTTTTTTTAATTCAAGTAGAATTGTTTACATATATAATGTAGATTTAATACTCATTTAGTTTTTTATATTTTTCTATTATTTAAAATATTATGTTTGTAACTACAGCTGTAACTGATATTTGTTCAGTGAACAAAGATGATAAATAATATTTTTTTTTCTTTAGAATTTATAGTTCACAGATTACAAGTCTATTATATTAGCTACAACTATCCTTAGATATAATTAAATGTTCCGAAACGAAAGAATGTGTTCGAAAAGTAAACGAAACGACTTTTTATATGGTAGTGAGAAAACATCGTATGGAACTCATCGACGCAATAATTATCTCCGACTAATTATCTTCGATTGGCGATATTTCAATCGAAAATTGGATATCGAGAGTGATAAAGGTCGACAGTTGGCAACGCGCTAACGCCGACGAGTGTAGTAAACTCGGTGACCTGTTTTTCTTGCAGCCGGCAGGCAGCAACAGTGGGTCTTGCTAGCTGGTTACAACGAACGCAGGTTTTTCCGCGGCACGTTTTTCATTTCAATGTTTTTGTTAGTGTTTGTTGCGGTGTGCAGGTGATCTGACTGACACGGCGGCAAGCCGCGTAGGTACAGCACAGACAACCGCACAGAAATCAATTCCAATGTCCCACTTTTGTATATTCGACGATGTATTACAATTATCTCAGAAGAACGCGTTCGATTCCATAACTTTTTAATAAACATGGGAATTCATATACATGTATATATGAATTTAATCACATGATCTTTGAAGAATTATTAAAACACTTTTATAATTCATACAGGAAATAAATATCTTTTCCCATTATTTTTATATCAATTTATATTTAAAATAAATTCTATAGATTAATTATTTTTTACCTTTTTTGTAATGATTTAATACGAATATTTTCCATTTAATCTTTTATAATTTCTCTAGTTGTTATTTTTTGTTTACATACAAAAAATCGAATAAAATACTTGATGCAATGAACTTAAAATATATTTTATTTTTATAAATTTTAATTCTCATTAAAAACGATTAATTTTGGATATACGTTCAAGAAAAATAAAATCTATTATTGGACATTAAATCCAAAAATTAAATAAAAACGAATTTGAGAAATACAAATAAATTAAGAAACAAATCAAATCATGTATTTTATTACAAACATTTCACTTTAATAAAGAGTAAAACGTTTTAGAACGAAACATATTTATCATATATTTATTAAATAAATATTTACTAAATATATATGAAGTATATGTAATAACGATAATATAAAACTACAATCATAAAAACGTACGGTCTATAAAATTCAAACGTACACGAAAAAATAAATAAAGTAAAAAGTTATCTTCTCAAGTCTTTCAAAAGCATCTCCGTATAAGGCTTTCATATTCATGATAAAATGCATAAATGTGTCTATACATATGAATGTGAACACACATTTATATATATATATATATATATATATATATATATATATATATATATATATATATATATAAGTATATGAATAAAATGTATGCAGGTAGGATGTATTGCAACTTGCTAGTAGGTATGTATACAAAAATGTAGGTATAGTACACAAAACTTGACACATTTTTATAAACTCGAATCGACCGTGAAAATTCAAAAGGACGTTGCTTTATTTTTCTAATCCAAAGCTTCAGTACAAAGATACATTTCTGTGGCCTACATTTCTTATTATCTTCATTTTTACTCTTATACAATATATATATATATATATATATATATATATATATATATATATAATTTTTTTAAAAAAACATATTTAAGATAGTGTTTATATCTATAAAAATTATAGAGAGATTTTTGTCAAAATATAAAATGTATTGATTATTTTTCTAATCTATTTTTTATATAATAGAGTAAAAAATGGGTAAATACACTAATTTGAAATAAATATGAAAATTTTAAATAAATGAAAAATCGTTATAGAATTAACATATTTTTATCTTCCTTTAGTAAGAAATTAAAGCAGAATATATAAAGTGTAAGAATGTTATAATAAAAAATTCCACTCGTTTATTGGTTTAATTTAGGATAATATTAAAATTTAATATTATAAATGTTAGAATTAAAAATTAATAATTATTATATTTGAAAAAATATTAATTTTTTTGGTCAAAAATTTCACAGTTAAAAATAGTAAAAGTTAGATAACGTGTTGAATTTTAAGTTTAAATTTTCCTATTTCAAACAAAAAATTTGCACATAATTTCGTATTTTCCATTGTACCTCCGAAAATGTTCATGTTGTCCCGACAAGCATTTATGTAATTTTGCTCTGTCTCACTCATACACACCCTTTAATATCTGATGTCTTTTAGAATTTAATTTATAGCCGTCATGTCTATCGCATATCAATTCTACTTGCAAGTCACGTTTCGTCCATTACAATTTTAGACTTTTAGCATGTACTGTGTTATTGTAGAATAAAATATGTGTCCGAGTTGCTCTCTCTGTTTCGATTTTTGAGATTAACAGTATAAATCTTACTGTCCTTTTTTATAGCACGTAAAACTATATTATATTTTCCTATATATATATATATAATATATATATATATATATATATATATATATATATATATATATATATATATATATATATATATATATATATATATATATATATATATATATATATATATATACAATATATTTTATGTTTTATGTTCACAAGCAAAAATTAATTTCAAAAGAATTGGCTAAATGGATCTAGCACATTCGTTCAAATCAATTAAGTTGAGTGTCATTTCATTTTAATTAAAAATTACAATTGTTGTTATGTAACTGAAGTTAATTTTATTGTTTTATATATATATATATATATATATATATATATATATATATATAATGCGATGTGTGAAATTTGTTTTTGCAATAAGTAAAAGTACTCTAGGGAAAAATTATATTTGAAAAAGTTTAACTGTGTGAAGAAAAAATTAGAGAATAATTTTATTATGAATTTATATATACATACACAAACACATTTACATATATATATATATATATATATATATATATATATATATATATATATATATATAAATAAATGTATGTAATGAAGTTTGTAGGTTTGTGTAAAGTTAAATTAAATAAAAAAATATTTAATGGAAAATTAAATATTAATGTTTTTACATTTTATATAACTTATATATTTAGTTCAATAACATTCATTTACACTCTTCGTTTCAGATATTTTATTTACATCTGCCATTCTATCTTTATGGAGGCAGTTTTTTATTTTTACTGTAACTGAAATATTTTGATTTTTTTATATATATTCATTGTATAAATTATATCTGTATTCACTTACTGAACATTTATTATACGTTACATCAGCTTAATTGTATTTTTTAATTTCTTATTAAATTTGGTTTAATATGAGTAATTTTTAATAACTGCCTGTCATCGGTTTAATCCTGAAATTTTAATTGATAAATACCAGAAATATATTGCTATGATCATTATTTTACATTATTTTTCTATTCAGATCTGTTAAATATATATATTTTTTAACTGATTAAAATTTTTTATACATAAATATATTTTAAATCTTTTTATATAAATTATTTTGTAACTAATTGTATCTAAGAAAAGTGAACTTATATGTGTTTTCTATTAAACAAAGAGTTTATATATTAGGTTGTCAAATATCTCCCTTCCGCCTTTTTGTCTTTTGAATTTCGCGGCTATGTATAAAAAAAAAAAAGCGGAAGGGAGATACTTGACAACATAATATTTTAAAAAAATATTTTTGATAATTAATATTTTTTTAGATAATATATATTAAATGTTATTATTTTTTTAAAAAAAAATCATAAATATATTTGTATACTAAAATAAAAATATTAAACGCAATGTGAATAAATGTTCATGTTTATCAAGTAAGATATTTCATAAACAGCTTAGTGTATGTCAGACGAATACAATGATTCAATTCGTACGCATCTATTATAGAAATCGATAGCAGTTTAACAAATATTCAAGAGTAAATACGTTATCCACTTAATTAAAATCTGATGAATAGCACAGTTGCCAGACATAGAAATCCCTTTTCCCTTTACCCGTGAAACCATCACCTAGGCTAGGTCATTGATTTTACTCTCGCAGAGGCTTGTAAGTGGAACGTACCTACCTTTAAGTCTCTCCAGTTCTTTACCTGGGAAACTTGAATCAATATGTTACGAATTGACAGAAACAGAGAGAAAAATAGACCAGAATAACCGAAAACATATACAGTGTAGAATTTTATCGCTTGAAAATATTTCGTCTTTGCAATATACGATACAGACATACGAGTTTAATATCTACATTGCACACACATATACACACACATGCATATATATATATATATATATATATATATATATATATATATATATATATATATATATATATGTTACGACGGTGATGTATTTTTTTCTGGCCCATTCGTAAGATTATGCGAGATTCACTTTTATATTCTTATATGCTCTATCAATGTTAATATATGTAGATTTTGTCTGTTTTTATTTGTTAGATATGTAAAAATACAGATTACGTTCAGAACATAAGTGCTTTTTTATAAAGGTAATGTTTTCTTCAAAGTAGAACAATCAACAAAACGTATGTTTATACTGTTGAGTCTTTTTTACAAATTAATAATTTAATATACACATTAATAATAACATTTTAATCTTTTATCAAATATATATAAAAGTATATATAATTTTTTTTAACATGTCGTTATCAAAGGTAATGATTTTTGATTAATTTTTTTAATTAAAATAATTGTAAATATATACAATATTTTTTTGTAATAAATAATTTTAATTTCTTTCTTCTATTATATATATATATATATATATATATATATATATATATATATACATAGGGTTTTCCAATTTTCCAATAATAATGTCAAAAATTTGATAGCTGGTGGCAGTTCATGTTCCATGTTCGATTTTGTAAGCACATTTTTACATATCAACTCAGTATAGTTGGTAAATTATCATGGAACGTATATAATTATCAGACTTATTGAAACAAGTGTTTAATGAGTCTATTATTATACGAAATGGACCCATCATTTGGCCAACAAGATCATGCGATCTATCTCCATTGGATTATTTTTTGTAGAGTTATGTGAAATCATTGATTTATGCTAATAAACCACAAACAATAGAAGTATTAAAAATAAACATTAAACGTGTGTTATTCATGAAATTGGACCCCAATTATGAGAAAGAGTAACTAAAAATGTGGCTAAACGAATGCACTATTTCAAATGAAGTCGTGGTGGTCATATGAGTGAAATTTTGTTCCATTATTAAAGTCATAAAATATGTTTAAAAATTTAAAAAAATCTAATTAATGAAATAATTTTTGTTTTACAATATTTCCATTTAAATTTCTGAATCACTTATTGGACAACCCTATATGTATGTATATATATATATATATATATATATATATATATATATATATATTGTGATAGTTGTTAGTGTTTTATAAAGTAAAAAATAATCTTGATAGTTTGTTGCTTTTTAATAATTCGCTGGAAAAAAAGAACAACATAAATAAATGTAAAATTTGCAAATAATATACTTGAAGTAATTAGATTGTACAGAGACGTAGTAAAAACTTTTCAAAAAACCATCATCGTAAATCCGATTTAAAAAGTAACAGACACGTACAAGACAATATTCGAAATGAGACGTTAAAAAAAACAAACAATTAACAGGATGAAAACATAAATTTCATCAACAATTTTGATCTAACATTAAAACAATTAAAAGCAAGCCAGCCGGGTTAAATACATGAACAATAATACTAAAGCAGTAGTATTAATTTAAAGTTGAAACTTTCAAGGCTTACGGTGACAATGTAACGAAATAAAGGACACAGGCATCTATTATCCTTTCGTATTGTGTCGACAGCGAGTCGGTTCTGTATTCTATCCACGGAGATGCTCTTAATTTTCAGCGTCTTCAAATGCTGATTTTTATCGCGAAAATGTTCTTCGCGATGCACCGTGAGAGACGGCAATACGCGGACTGACCGCTCGAATAAAGACAACTGTACGTTTTAAAACACATTGTTCCATGTTTGTCGACAGTTCGGGATTTAAGTGAAACTTATTTTCTTGAATAAAAACTGGCTACATCCAGGTGTTTTATCAATTCACATCTCTCCTTCGTCTTTTTCTTTCACTTCCGTTCGTTTTTTACCGTTTCTCTACATTTACTTTGCGGATCGTGTTAGTTGGTTTTAAATGAGGAGACAATGAAATGATAAGATTTGAATGTGTTTTTCAACGGAACTCGAACAAATTGTTATTTCTGTGATTTCTTTAGTTCATTTTCGTTTCATACGTCTTTTTATACAGTGTCGAAGAAGTGATTTAATGAAGTAGTACGTTGTCTAACATAAACAAGAATTTTTTTTCTTTAGGCGGTTGAAGTCTTTCTATAGTCAAATTTATGTGTAAATTTAATTTAATTTTTGAATACGTAATGAGAACAATATAAATGATTCATAATATATTTTTACGCATATAAATTATTCATTGTATGTATTGTGTTTTCGGAATTTTTTCCTTGATTAACATTTAGATCGCTTATAAGTACAACGCTTTTATATGAAGGTTAATAGCTTAAAAATGATAAATAACATTTTTTTTGCAACAAAAAAATTCAAGAACACGTTGAGCGAATAAAAACTTTTCAAGCACCAGTAATTCCGTCACGAGGTATATGTGGAAAAGAAAACTGTTTAAACATTTTTTTCTTGTTGAAACTTGACATTTAAAATATCATACGTCTTGAACAAAAACAATATTAAGAAATAATATTTTCTTAACATCAATATTAATACAGTTAGTTATAAAAAAATGTTCAAGAAGAATATTTGTTCATTGCGAAAAATACTATCAGTAAATATAATGGATGACATATATATGATTCTACAATAGCATCAATTATATTTCTTGATGAAATTGTCTTAAAGAGTAATAAAATAATTTTGGAAGTAAATTTGACTTTTTTGAGCTTTTGCTTGTAATCATTGACTGTAGTCATATATAAACGAACTATTAAGCAGCGATGAAGCCCCGACTATTAACCACGCCTTTTGACATTCGTGTAAAAGGATAGTTGTTCAACCGCGTGGTTGTAATCAGTCGTGTGAAACTAACCTTAGAGTGATGTTCTGTGACCGTAAATTTATCAATATAATTAAATACAGACATACATGCACACATATTCCTCTATCATACATCTATCTATCTATCTATCTGTATATACACACACACACAAATATATATATATATATATATATATATATATATATATATATACACGCGTCAATAAATCAAAATTTGATCTTTAGGTATCAATGTAACGTTATAATAATAAGGTTTTGATAACAGAGTTATTTGTATTTACATTTTAAATTAAATATTTATAAACACCGGAGAAGTCTATTGATTTTTAATGTTTTACTTAGTTTATTAAAATTTTATACTAGAATTGTATATGATAAATAAATATTTAATATTATAATTAACACTGGATTCATTTTCAATTTAGTATTTTTTGTAAAGTAATTGTATTTATTTTAAAAATTTGTTTTTCATATTTATATTTTTTGAGAGCTTTTAATTAAATATGAGCTCTAAATTATAAATAAATTATTTTAAAATTTTTATTGAAATTTGTAATAAATAAAGGTATTTGGTATTTAGTTCAAATACCATTAAAGTTAATAAATAAGTACTTAAACATATATCATCAAATTATAAATATTTCAATATATATATAACAATATTTCTAAGTACAATTTTGAAAAAATAAATTTTAATTTTTATTGTAAATTAAAATTTATGTTTGATATTTTTTATTAGCAGTTTTTATGATTAAAAATGTAAAAAGCTTTATATATAGAGTGGTCTAAATGAAATTAAGGATAGTAGAAGATAATAAATAAAAGTAAGCAAGTAAATGTATGATTAAATCATTCAGTCTCATTTGGAGCTTTTTTTCTCTCCCTCAATCACTCTCTTTGTCTCTTTCTATAATATATATATAAAATATAGGGAAAAATGAAATTTTTAAATATATTTGAAATATGATGTCGAAATTGTTTTACAATTTATTCTTAACTATTTTTAAATCATTTTGTTGTATTACGAATATAGAAATAATTGATTTATTAATATTTATTGTTTATATATAAATACAAAATTTTTAAAGTGTGGTATTTTAAAGAAATGAAAATTTGAAACTAGTATTAAAAGTTTTTTCAAGTTATTATATTAATAAATATTATTTATTGTTTTAAAAGATGACTTTTTAAGAAAACTGTTTAAACAATAGAATATAAATAATTAAAAAAATATATTTATGATAGTTTTATTACTTTTTTTTAATTTTATTGAAAATTAGAAAATTCGTAGTTTATGGTCATAAAATAATGATAGATAAAGGAATATTTTTTTCATTTATAAAAACATTATTCTTAGTTAACCTTTGGATTTCACGAAGATAAAATTGGACGAATGTAATGTAATGTAACTAATATAAAATTTCCTTCGAACGACGTGACTATAATTTTGAAATTGTTATATTAGACCAATCCGTAATAATAAATTTTATTTACGATAGTATAAAAAAATAATGGCTTTCTACAAAACCATGGCCCAAAATGTTATCAACAACAATGCACACAGCTAAAATCTTTAAATAAACGGCTTGAAAAAAATATACTTTTTCAAACCTGGAAACCCTGACCTGTCTCACTTTTCCAACCATACTGGGAATCAGTACCACGTTCCCTCTGCACCCTTTTACCTTTTACCATCCATTTACACAAATATTTAACAGAAAAAATTATCTATCACGCATGCGCTAACCTATCGTACTATAACCCTTATTATCTTACACCTTTCACAACATTATTGTACAAAATAATTCTGTCTCATTTCAATGCAATCGAGATACATATATTTGCAATCGTACCGTCCTTATTATACACATATATAGCCCCTAAAACCGAAAACAAGAATATTCGAATTGTGTCTGTCCCTGTCTCATACGCGTTAATTCGAACGTAACATATTCACATATCTCGCTCTATCGATAAACAATGTGATACACATAAGTTTACTACTAAAATTATATCTGTTTCTGTCGCACTTAAAATATTTTAACAGAAAACAATATCAGACAGATTGTGTTACTGTCTAACACACGCAATAGTATAATGTAATATCCTTGTCCGTCGACGCCCACGCATTGGTCTGAGTTCAAAACGGGCTCGTGGAAAACCGATGTATGCCGATCAACGCGCCGAAAAAGCTTTAGGAAAAACGGGAAGTCCGTTGAACGCTCATTACGGGTTCGTACTTCGTCACAGACACCTGTGCTTGAACGCCGAGCACAGCTTACGCGCGGTATAATTCAAAAACGAAAAAAAAAACAGTAACTAACCAAAAGTTCCAATTTTATTTTGGACATTTTTTAATTAAATGTGTTCGATGTACTCTTTATGTGTAGGACTAAATATAAACAGAATTCCATTTGATTTAACGACTTTCCACCAATTGAATGAAATAATTATATATTTATTTACTGTTATCAATCAATTAGATTGTTTGTGTGTGTGAACTGAAAATAATTTATTTTGGATGTTTATAAATGGTTCTTGCTATTTCCCTTGACATTTCCAGTGAATTTTTGATGTGTTTTTACTGTTTTATGAAAAGAACTATGGATTATTTCAGTCGTTTTTAAATAACATATAAATATATAATCGTTCTTACATCTATATTTTTTAAACAGATAATTTATACGTAGGTTAAATTTGTTAGAAAAGAAAATAAATAGAATAAAACAATTAATCTCTGTGACAATATTTGAAATTTGGAACTGTAGATTTTAAAAATATATATATATTATATACATATAAATAATTAATAGATTAATGATTGGATCAAAATAAATTTATAATGGATTAATAAAATATATAAAAAATATAAATAAATAATATTTGAATAGTAAATTATTACAAAAATCGCAATCAAAACGTTTTCGGATTTGAATAGCAGTTTGATTCGTGTGGTCAATACAGAAGAGTTCATTTTAAATGGCCGAAGTAGGCGGAGGAAAGCTCGATGAGTTTCAAATGTTACAAGCAGCGTCTTCGCCATTACTAGATCTGGCATCTCTGCGTCTACCTGATACAGACGAGTATGAGTTCGAACACCGTAGACGTAATGGAAATAATGATTTGTTGTTAACAACATCGAGTACGTCCAAGTCGGGGGTGTCGAGCTTTCAGGATTACAGCGATACACGAAATATTGTCAGAATGATATCGGAGGGTAGTAAGAACGTCGCCGACCTCCTGGGTAACTCCATTCTGGATGTCGTCAACATGAATAGCGAAACGAACGACATACCAAAATCGGCAATAATCGAATATGGCATCAAGACGAACGGCGCGACGACGCTCATCATGAATGCAACAATGAACACGACCGAATCCGCCTTCGTACCGGAATTATTTTATAGGCATTCGTTCGCAATGACCATCGTGTATTGTGTTGCTTACCTGCTGGTATTCGCGGTCGGACTAGTTGGAAACTGCTTTGTCATAGCGGTCGTGTTTCGAACACCGCGTATGAGGACAGTCACAAATTTTTTCATTGTCAACTTGGCGGTGGCAGACATATTGGTCATCGTATTTTGTTTGCCGGCTACGCTCATGTCCAATATTTTTGTCCGTGAGTATATTTCTTATTATATGTTTATATATGTTTTTCCCTTTTTCTTTCATGGATCGTCTTTACATCATAACAAAACGTACATTTTTATGCGATTGGACGTTCGGAAGTACTTTCTTCTATTGAATAAGTACACGAAGAATGGAACGAATTTTGTGTGAAAATTATTTTCTATTGAATGAACCATACAGAAGAAATATTCAATTTTATTATCACTGTCAACAGATGTTTTATATATATATATATATATATATATATATATATATATATATATAAATCATTTCAAAATATTAAATAAAATCAAATGAAATTACAATAAATTAAAACAAAAATTGTTTTAATTTTAATGAAAAAATAACGTAGATTTATTATTTAAATTCATTTTAATTTTTTTGAGCAACCGAGCATTAATTTTGTAATCAATAACATGTTTTTTTACCACATTTTTGATATATGATCAATAATGAATCAAAAATTTGATTTAATAATTAAAATACAAAAAAGTATAGAATTTTTATAATTATCTTTCGTTTAATTACTTATTACAATATAAGAGAATTTATTTATTGCATGTAAACTTATTTGATTGTAATATTTCTAGTAGTTAACTTTGCTACATTTTAATTCAATTTTTAATAAATTAAATACAAAAAAAAATATATTTTTTAATATGCATCTTAATATTTATATACATACACACATCTATAGACAATTTAAGAAAAATAGATAATTAATATTCTTCAATTTGTTAATAATCAAAAAAAATTCTTTTCAATTTTTCCAATTTCAAATTATTATTAACAGTATATAAAATTAATATTTTTCTACACTTTAAAATAAAAATGACTAGACACATAATATATATTTTAACAAAGGTTTTATTAAAAAAAATAATATTTATATGTAGAACTAATATATAATATATTAATCCGATAATAAATATCGAATTTTAAGGGGAAAAAATTAAAATATTTATTCTATAAAAAAATTGAGTATAAATTTGTAATGAAATTTTAATTAAAACAAGTTAAAAATATGTGGTAATCAATCACCAGAAAATATATGTAACAAAAAAATATAAATTATTTTAGATTGTAAAGAAGGTTTTAGAACAAAATAGGCGACATGAAATATATTCATTAAAAACTACATACATACATACATACATACGTACATATATATACATATATATATATATATATATATATATAATTTGAATATATCAAACTAAAAATAATAAAAATGTCAAACTATGGGTGGTAATAAATATAAAAGTGTGTTTTAAAATAATATGAAATTATTTTCGTCTCTAATTTAAAATTAATACAATAAATTTTATATAAATACATATAAATTTTAAAAACTTGTTAGATAACCTATTATTTTTAAAAACATCTTTTCAAACAATTTTTTTTTATGTTTAAGTAAATTTATTTAAATAATTTTTAAAATACGATATAATATTAAATAAGTATAATAAATAGATGTGTTTAAGTTTGAAATAAAAATATTTTTCTATACTTCTTTGTAATTTTATTAAAAAAATAATAAAAACTATGTATTAAATAATTAATATATCCATTTAAAACAGAAATATATACATTTTTGAAAAAATATCTTAGATATAAATAAAACTTGTGTACAAATTTTCTGAAAATATTTAGCATTTGTCATTGAAACTTATCATGGACAACCTGTAGATTTTCAGAAATACTATATATATATATATATATATATATATATATATATATATATATATGTACATATATACGTATATGTATATATATACAAGAGAGGTGAAATTTTATCCTAAGGCAATCACATTTAGAGTACGTCTGTAGCGTTACAGATAACTCGTTTCTGAAAATTGATTTCGTCGTCTGAATTATTACATAATTTTTATTTCTACATATTTCATTATCATTCTTTTTATTCGAATATTCATTTTTTTTATTAATACTTCTTGCACCTGTTAAAATTATTATCTTACTTAATAAATATCAAATCAACAAGTGAAGATTATTTTCATATTTCTTATTTTATATATCTAGAGTTATTATATTACATTATATATATATATATATATATATATATATATATATATATATATATATATATATAAATATATATATTTAATGTTTAACAATATTCTTGTATGTATTTAAAAATCAATTGAATCAAAATCAAATCTGATTTTCATAATAATTTCTCTTTTCTATTTTTCAGTAATAACACACAAACATATATTAACATTTAACCTAATTCTTGACATGTAAATTAAAGTTAAACTTCAATTCAAATTTCATGAACAAGTTTTAAGTATAATTAACACAATTAACTGAAATGTCACTTACTTTGTAATCACATATTAACTCACTTCATACAGTAATGTTACAATTTGACATAACTTTAACTTAATTTACGTTAAAATGTAATTTATTAAGTTTCAATTGTACGTTTAAGACAAACTATCGAATATTAAATTAGAAAATGGTTTTGAGGTTGTCGTTTTCAAAAAATTTATTTATATACATGTAACATTACTTATATATATATATATATAAATGTGAGTGTGTGTGTATTTGTGTTTTTTATACAAAGAGTGTAAAATAAAAAAATAAAAAAAATATAGTAAACGAGAAATGTTAAAACGTATATATGGCAGTACGCTTGATATGATTTTAATTAATTTTATAAAATGTAGTCAATTTCATATATTTTAATTTTTATATTTAATACCAGTAAAAATAAATTGTTACACGAACAGATAATATTTATTAATTCTCTTTTTACGATGAAATTCGTTAAATTATTAAATATCTGTTTTTAATACGATTCAAATTCACAACTATGTTGAATTTGTTGTAAAGACAGATTAATTAAAATAATGACACTTACATATGTCCACCCACAAATACACAAATTTGTACATTTATATATGTATATTAAAAAAGATATTTTTTTTAATAATTTTATTAGTATTTTTTTCAAAAATTAATTTCAATATTTTTAAATAATATATTATCTTCGTATAAGAAAATATTTTTATGCAAAAATACTTGTTCGACCTTTTTAATATAGATTAAGATGTTAATAATACGATTTTTTGTGAAAGATGTAAATAAAAAATGAAGAATATATTTTTTTGAAAAATATTCGCATGATATACATTTTTAGGAACAATTCAATATATATGCGTTTTCAATCCAGAGCATTTCAAAAGAACCTAAAGTCTTCAATAAATCTTCTAGTGAGCTCATAATGTAGTATATAAGTTTCGCTCAGTTCTAATCTTAAATTCTCTGAAATAATTTACATACATCTATATCAAACATAGCATATCATTATTACCGTACTGGGGATACGAATATATGACACCACAGCACAACTTTATATAACTAATGACCGTACGAGCACGGTTTTGATGCCAGAAAAATCGATTAGAGTGAATTTTAGAAAATATGATATCGTTTATTTGTCATAAAATCTAATTTAATATTTACTTATTGAAAAAACCCTGTACGATTCGAACTGTACTCAGAAATTATTAAAAAAATATATTATTCCATTAGTAGAATTAATTTATGGACTTTATAATGAATTTAAAATAATACATCGAATATATCAATTATTTTGTTGAATTTTAATAGCTACATAAAGAGAATTAAAAAAATAAATGAAATTAAATAAGAACTGTAAAACCTTCACGTCTCTCATTATTAAGATCAGCCAATTTCCATTGGCTTCTCTAGAGCAGAACAAGTATTACTTCAATTTAAATTCTTTGATTATGTTTCGAAAACTTTACAAATTATTATGACGAAAGTTTCAACATCCGATTCGGTGAGTGCTGTTCGAGAGAATAAAATTAAATCGATTTAATATAAGACTTGTTATTATTTTAGATAGGATGATGAGTTTTATATCATTGAAAATATTCGAACGAATATTTTAAAAGAAACGTTTCGTCGAATCGATTTATTTCTATATATTGAAAAGATAATTAACTGAAAAAGGTCGTACTGTTCAAGTCATTAATTATAAAATTCGTGTTTTTAATGAAAATAGAGTTTTTGTAAGCCGATTATATTCACTGTCTGTTCCAGTGAATAAATATGTTGTCAATAAGGATTTCGTATGTTTGTGAATAAATATCGTGAAGGAATAAACTGAAATTGTTTGAGAGTAGCAGAAATAATGCTTTATACTTCGTTTTGTTTTAATATTTATGACTTTTCATACTCATGTATTATAATTATTAAATCGGTAATTAATTTCATATATTTTAATATTGATATCAGTGCATGTAAAAATATTTTTTAATCAAAGAATGTAATTAAATATTTTTTATTAATGATGATTTTTAATTAAAATATTATATATATATATGAGTGTACATACATATATTTATAATTTTGGTTATTTTTAATTATAATTTCAATTTTGAGTTTGAAAATAATTGAAATATTCAGAAAATTAATAACATAGAAATCATTTTTACTTAAAATATTTAAAATTAAAAGCATAATCCAAAAAATATTAGTAATAAAAATTGTATATATATATATATATATATATATATATATATATATATATATTTATAAAGGTTGTAAAATATAGAATCTGTAAATCTTTTCCTTTGTAACCAACGTCCACCCTCTACCACACCATAGAAAAAACGTCAAAAGTGTTTCTTTAGAAAATTTAGGCACAACAATCTCTTCTACAAATACCATAAAGACAGGACTTGACTTCTATGTTCAATATACAAACTTTATTTTGACGAAAACAGTACATCTGATGTTTAGTTCACTGACTATATACATGTTTACCACAACAAGTACGCCAACCCCAACAAAAGAATCGAAATTTATGTATATTGACCAATGTAAATAAATATAAAAGCAAATAAATGACATTTTTTTTCTTGCAATAGTGAGATTTTATTAAAAACTTATATTGATTTAGTCGATACTTGTATTCGATATTTACTTATCAAATATAAATATATTCTTTTATTTTTAATATGAAAATATTTATTATATATATTCTAATTATTTAAATTTTAAGTAGTATTTTATAAAAAAAAATAAAGGTAAATAAAACTTTTGTACTAGTAATTAAAAATGAATTTATTGCTTCATTTCAGACGTTGCTTTTAATTTATGAAAATATTATGAAAAATTAAAAAGACCATTTATGAAAATTAATATCTTTATACAACTACAACGTTAATTTTTTTTAACAAATAAATTTAAATTTTAAATTATTTATGAGAAAATGGAAATGTCAAGATTGAACATTGCATTATTTCATGAAATAATTATAATGTATTTACACATATATAAACATACATTTTTACTTTATACTTATATTTGAAAAATACGAAACGTCGTTGATACAAGATATTTAGATACCTGTACATTTCATCAAATTCTCGTCAGTTAAATTTTCTTTTACGCCCTTATAAATAAACCAAAACTTATGTAACACACAATCTCTAAAGTACCATCCGTCAAAGTAGGTGAAGGACACGGAATTACGCACAAGTGAGGCTCATTAAGATAAGAAAACCAAGTTAAACTTAAAACACTTTTGTGGTAACAATTTTATCTTTCGAATATAATAAGGGGTATGAATGGAAATACCGATTCTTTCTCGTTTCTCAGGCAATTTGTTGCGTTTTATCGCATTACATTGAATTCAGTTTTTTTCTAATGTATAGTTTTTATAACGAAAATATGAGTGAGCTTATGTTCACGTGTCAACTATAATTATATACAGTGATATAAATCACACTTTAAATTTAAACAACATTTATTTAACATTCATTTAAATGTTAAAGAAACAATAATTATTTAAATTTTTATATATACATATATATCAGAAATGATTTTATTTTTAAAACCTAGCTGTAAAGAATTTTATACTTTAAGTATTTACAAATCGATTCCTTAATAATCATACATAAGATCATTAAAAATTATCAAAGATTCTAATGATATTTTAAAACGACAACTAGAGATACAAAATAATGACTTAAAGTTGATTGTTATAAAATATTTCTATTGTATTTCTCAATATATTTATATTATTTAAAATTAAATATTATTTTATTCAAAAAAACTTAAGATGATCAACATAATTATTTTTAAAAAAATATTGTGTTTGAATTCAATAACTAGTATTGAAAATAATTCAATATATAATATAGTAAAATAAATTTTTTGAATAATCTGATAAAAATATATTAAATGAACCGAAAAACCGTTATATTTAATGATTTCTTTTTTAAAAAAATACCGTATATAACATTGACTTTCAAACGATTTGAACTTGACTCTACTGAATATATATTTTTAACAAAAATATATTGAAACATAACTCTTTTGGAACGGCAAATAGAAATCAAATCTTCTCTTACATTAAACAGAATCAATCACAAACGAAGCGTCTAAGCCGTAATCATTTTTCCATTTGATTATATCCAAATAGTACTAAAAAATAACCACCCGTGTTAAAAAAGAGGAACAAAGTAATGGTATCGATTCAACTAGAACATTTTACAGACAAACACATATAACGTTATCCTTCTTAGTCACAGTTCAAATATCTTGACGTGTCATAAGGAAGTTTACTTTACTACGCTGTGATAATCATAAAAGTTCTCCGAACTGCCAAACTACTTGAGGTATGGTTTTATTGATGTTGCAACGTTGGTCACAGTAACAATTCTGTGCAGTGTTTTCGAAAATTGAGGCTGGACGATGTTTCCTTTGTTCGACGTTCACTTAACATTTCCGTATCCTGTTATCATTATCGCGTATATTGTTTCTTTTATCGGGGTAAACAATCGATTGATATTTTTCTTATACCATACTATATAAACATATATTTATTGACATTTATACACTCATATATGTGGTCGTAAATGTATAAGAATTTTACGAATTTAGCTCCATTTCACAAAAGTTTATTTCCAAATAAATAATATTGTATCTTCTGTCATAAATATTTTGATCTCTCATGGAACAAAATTAATATGTATAATATTATACAGAATTTTATATTGCAGTATACAAATATTAATTATTTGACATTTTTTTAGTATTTATTTTTAAAAAAAGGTTTAGATATATTTATTTTTTTAAATATTTGATTTTAATTGAGATTTAATAGATAATAATAAATATAATGATCTGTATTAAATTAGAATTTGTTCATATTAATTTTTTTATTGTATATCCAATAGCTTCAGAATTTAAAAAAATATTTTTTTCAATATAAGAAGTAAAAGTTCTTAGAAATATAAATATATATAAATTTTTTTTTGAAAATAATTATAAGTGGATGTATAAATATAACTATGGAATAAAGTGTAAGAAGCTTTACTTGTCCAAATACAATCATGATCGATTATCATGAAAACATGACAGTTAACGTCAATGAAAAGGGACCTAATCCTAATGGAAGTAGTTCACGAAACCTCTTTTGTTGTCATTTCATCACTTGTGGCGATGGGCTCATGAAACCCTGTATATGTGTTTTTATAAACGACATCATAGTCTAGTAAATTAGGACACCGATCAGTTCATATAGTCGGAAATCAAAAGAACGGCCGGTTTGGAAGTGTCATTGACCTGAAACCATCCATCTATTTGTTTCTACCCGACAAAATATTCTATGTAGCAGATAGTATGTTCCTAAGATCTTAACTTTTCGCTTCGTATGGTCGTTATTTAAGTTACTGTCGTATGGCTATTGACGGCTGATGAAATATCAACGGCAAACGAACGATTGATGAGGTGTGATGGAAAAAGTGTGTCTAGTCGATCTGCGGAATGACGATAAAGTGTTGATCTGGGTCATACTCTTTTGTTGATACTCACTCGTCGAAGTGATGTTGTGCAGGTCAGATTTCTTTAAGCATTGAAGTGACGAAATGATATTCGATACAAGATTTTAATCTAACGGATGTAAACATTATTATTTCATTATATTTTTAAACAGAATACGAGGAACCATTTTTAAATTAATTAGAAATAATATTAAACAACAATTTGAATTTTTTGATCATATTTTTAAATTCTGATGTTATAGAAAAAATAAAAAAGGAAAATTATTTACTAAAATAATTACAAACAATAATTAACATTTTTTAGTAATGAATTTAATGAAAGAAATTTATTTTGATTAATTCTGAAAAACTTACATATTTTTATTGTAATATTAAAAAATAGGTTCAAAATAAAAAATATAATAAATTAAATAATGTACGTAAATTTTATATAAAATCTTTTTATAGTCATGTTATAAGTTATATTGTTGTATACAGAATTAAAAAAGCCACAACAAACCATTAAATAACATAATGAACGTCAAACGATAAAAGTTCGCATAAAGAAAATTATGTACCATTATCGTAACAGACGGCGTTCACAGAATAATCAAATACAGACAAACATTATCGACGAATGTTCGTGAAAAAGAATTAGCCAGGAAGAGAAAACACCGACTGGTGGAAAAAAACAACAGTAGATTCGTAGAAAAAAATGTTTTCCGGATATCTGACAGTGGAGCATAGAAGCGAGCCGTCTTCAGTCACGCGAACGTTAACATAAAATGTCAACAAAGACAACAAAAACAGAACAATCGTCGAACGACGACTATCGAATGACGGATTTCGTCATATCGGACTAAATCCAGAACGAGGAACATTGTTGTTCACACTGTATGGCCGGTTGAGACGAGAGCGTGTCTAAACGATTTGTGTCGAGACGATTGAGTTTGAATATGACGGTATCAACGGAGATGTTCTGCTGGAAAATCCTCTTAGTCGAATGCACTCACTGCATTCAGCAGTTAATTCATGATGTAACACATATATTAGAGAATAAGAAGGGAGTGTCGCATAAGCGATTCTTTTATTGAAATACATATATCAGTATCAGATATTTTTTGATCGTATTTTATAACAAAGCATCATGTAGCATTCAGAGTTTATTAAAAAATGTTATTAAATCGATATATATATATATATATATATATATATATAATAAATTTATTTTTTAGATTTTAATATCTTTCAATTTAATTAAAACTCTCATTCACTAATGTTATTTCATTTTGTAAATAATTCCCAATTATAAAAACATTAAGATTTTACTGCAGTGGAAAACGACTACGTCCGGTTTTCTAAATGAATAAATCTAAATAAATATAAATGTAAAACACTAACTACTAAATCATTTCAGATCTAATAACAGAAAAAACCATTGAAATTGCATACAGTGATGCTCCAGTTAGATAGATTAATGTTGCAATTACTTAAAATTCATTCACTCTATTGAATTGTAACTAATTGAATAAATTCTGACGAGAGTTCATCCGTGCGTACTGAAAATAATTAACATACATGCATGTATAACGACACTAATTAAGCAAATAAAATGATAATATAAATAAAATTTACGTATATATATATATCTACTGTTATAAATGATTAAAGTGCGGTGTCTCGCATCGTACGCCTATATCATATTGACAACAATTCGAAAAAGAATTCAATTTCAGATATATGTTATCGATATTGGTTTCGAATGTTTGCGCTATTGTTAAAACGTTCGACCCACACAGTTAGGAAATTTCACGAGGTTCATGTTTTATTCAAGGTTGATCAAACTATAAAATTGCAATTCTAGTTGTAAATATTCTCAATATTCTGCGCGATGTCATGCACAAAACGTGCATCGACAATACTGTGGCTCTCAGACGGTTGAATTTTACAGTGGTATTTGGAACTGGATGACTAACATTTATGAGATCGGATGTATTTAAAAGTAATAAAAAATTATAGTAAAAAACTCTAGGAATATATTTATAACTGAACATACATTTTATATTTATATATATGATCAAAAATTTTTCTGAAAGTTTAATTAAGCATTTCTAAGAAAATCAACAAAAGTGCATTAAATTTGGAAGAAACTGAGTTGAAGAAATTAAATTAAATTTTATCGTTAAGTAAATAAAACATTTTAATCAAATTATTGTTTTTATTTTAACATGCCTCGTAATTACTTCGTTTATAAATAAATGATTGACAATTAAATGAAATAGTTTATATATATATATATATATATATATATATATATATATATATATATATATAGTAGTAATAAATTAAAGTTTTATATTTTGAAATTTTTATGAATCATAACGAAAATCGTCTATTAGCATTAATTTTTAATGTATTTTACTAAATATAAATCAATCTGTAAACTATTAATGTTCATAAAAGCTCTGAAAGTAATCAAAATACTTTCAAGTAATAAAATTTTATATCGTCACCCAATATAATTCGATTTGTATTTTATATATTTCTTTTTATTTTTAGATCTGATATAAATTTAATAGAGTCGTAGATAAGTAGATATCTAAGATTTTACTGATCCATTTGTAGTGACCTACATTTTATTCTATCGACAAGGTCAATGCCAATTGTCAGAACACGATTTATAGAATAATAAAAATGAAAGATTTTCGAGTTCTGGAGAAAGATTTAAGAGATTTTAATGAAGTGTCGACGTTAGAAGTCGTTTCAGTTCCAGATATTTTGATACGAATAAGAAACTGTCAAGCAAGTTACTGTAATTGTTTGGATGGAATGAATTTTTCATTAAAATTTCCATGCTAAAATATTCATACATTGTAATAAAGTTCGTGTTAGTGTCAATTCGAAAAATGAGTTCTAAAGAAGTTTGGTTGCAAATAACTTACATTATAAGTAATGATTCAATTCAGACTTGAATATTTTTATAAGCACACATAAATATTTTTTTAATAGTAAATAATAATTTATTTTTATTTTATTTTCATTTAAAAATTAAATAAAGTTTCAAATTTAGGAAAATTTCAGAAACAAAATTTAGAAAGAATTATATTGCTATTATATATATACATTTAATAAACTAATAGAGTTTAATGAATAAAAATAAATTTCATAATTGATTATTTACTTTCAAATACAAAAGAGTAGATAAATTAATATCTACAAATTTCTATTTTTAGTGTAGATATATAATTATAATTTCTTTGCTATTGAATGATTATCATCCAACAACCATTAATTTATTTCAATTTATAAAAAATAAGTAAGTAGTAAGCATTAAAAATAATTAAGCAAATAAAAAAATAACTTACCAAAAATCAGCTGTTTTATCTTTCTTCACTCGTTAATAAACTCCTGAATATAAAATAAAAATATTTATTTATTTTTATGAATTATTAATGCAATATATTACGAATTAACAAAAAATATATTCTATCTATCTATCCATCTATCTATTTATATATATATATATATATATATATATATATATATATATATATATATATGTAATACATGTACATATGTAAATTAACTTGATATAAGGTTTTTGCTCTCTTTTTAAGAAATTGTTGATTCTGAAAAAGACATTTAAATATTTAATTTTATACATATGTATGTATATATATATATATATATATATATATATATATATATATATATATATATATATATATATGTACAGGAACGGAAAAACAGAGAGTAATTTAATGTAACGTTCGTAATATTTTATTTCAATTTTAATGGTATACAATTTTGAATAATTTATGGTTTGTTGTGAATGTTTTAAAATAATGGACTTTTATATTATTACCAAATATTAATAGCTATTAATATAAACATATTTTATGCACATAGACACACACACATACATACATACATACATACATATATATATATATATATATATATATACATAAATATTATGTATATTTAAATTTGTTGCAATATCGTCTGAAAAAACAATTATTTGATTTCGTTTCTGGTAATAATTTTCTGTTTTTATAAACATTTATTATCAAATATTTCTTTAAAATAATATTTCTGACAATTATGTTTATTATGAATATATGTTTCAATATGTTAGAGAAAAGTATTTACTTTTTATTAAATATTACAATAAAATATATTTCATATTGTTATATATATATATATATATATTTAGTTATTTTATATTATATACTGAATTTATATGTTTTCGTTTTATAAACTACTTAATACATTTATAAATAATTTATATTCATTTGAGTTATTCCTGATATCTATTTTTATATTATTTACTTACTTAATTCAATAACATTTAAAATACGAAAATGTTTTGGTACAAAATCTGAAAATACTGTTAATATTTCTAAAAAAATTAGTCGTTCAATTGAACTGAAAGCAAACTGGTTACATAATTTCGAACTTTACTCGTAAATGTCTTAGAAAATGTGTTCAACGATGCACAGACACATTTATTAGAAGAAAACGACATGAGGAAAACAAGTGGAGTTTCAATAATAAATTCGATTTTCAATAGATGTGATCTTAGATGAAAATAAGTGCAAAAATACTATAATAAGTAGATTGTAATAAAGTTATTATTAGAGGAGTTAGTTTTAGAAAAAGCATTATATCGTTATGTTATTATATTTTGAAATTACAGTGGATATTTATTATATGTTATGTCTGAATGTTTTAGTGTACAATAAAACGTAAGTTAAGTTTAACTTAACGAGGTTGTAAAATATGAAATATATTTTTAATATATTTTTTATTAATATTATAAATATATAAATATTTAATATATATATATAAATATAAAGATAAATATATATATATATATATATAATTTACTAAAGATGATATTAATAAACACTCTGTTTTTCAAAATAAAAAAATATTCTGAGTTTCTCACATTTTTTTATAACAAAAAAATATTTTTTAGATACTTGAAAGAAACTAATTACTAATTATTCTCGAAACAATAATAAAATAAATTAAATAATTAGTATATTTGTAAAAACTGAATCTTATGTATTTCATTATTATAATTTTAAAAAAGAAGAATATGCTTTAAAGTAAATTCAGTAATAAAAACTTAAACTTTTGGTCATAACTTTTATATATATATATATATATATATATATATATATATATATATATAGAGAGAGAGAGAGAGAGAGAGAGAGGGAATAAACAGAAGTGACAACTACTGACTTTTAAACATCAAATGAAACAGAACTTTTTTAATTCATTTGCAAATTTTAATTTTAATATAATAAGAGTACTGGCTCGTCTGCAAAAACGAAAAAAAGTATAACTTGAGAGAAGTTGATAAACGCAATATGAAAATTGTTATGCGCTACTTTTAATTAACGTCATAACAGAATTGAAAAGTCTGAACAAATTTTTTATTATTATTAAAAATATACAGTTTCTGTATTTCAGATAACGTTTTTACATTCTATTCATAAATCAAGCGGACTCAGTGTTTCTTCAACGTTTGTACAATATTCACATTTTCGGAATATTTAAGCATATATATATATATATATATATATATATATACATATATATGAATATATTTATGTACATATACATATATGTAAAAATTCTGTAGAATAAAACTGTTCCTGTCACAACTTGTCACTACACGTCTGTTGCATAAACGGACTTTATTGTTTATTCGAAATGCTTTTCAGTTTTCAACAGTTAATATAATGAATTGAAAGAATATTTTAAAGTATTATGAATATATATATAATGGAAAAAATTTAACGAATCATCTCTATTATACATAATGAAGTAATGTAATAAATCAATTAGTTATAATAAATAAATTAATGACTTTTTTATGTTTAATATACATGTTTTTAGAATTTATTTCTATGTTTATAATCTACTTAAAATAATCTATAATTACCTCAATTAGATATTTTATATAATATTTATATTACTATTTTATTTTCATAAAAAATATTCACTAATTTTCAAACCATTTTTTGTATTATAATTTTTAGGTTATGAAAAAAATTCAAAAGTAATAGACTACAAATGACAAATATGCTTTTTAGAGAATATAAGATAAAATAATGCACTGAAATTTCACAACCACTTTTTGTCGTCGTTAAACGTGTGTAACATAAAGAAAAAAATTAACGAGATTTTAGATTTTATCTGTGAATATAGTTAAAATTTCACAGCTGAATATAACCAGTTTAAAACTGACTATGTAGTAAATATAAATTTTTACAATGTGATTTTTCTTGCAACTAAAAATAATTATATTCTTTTTTTAAAAAATCATACAAATGTATGTACAGAAATGTTAATTCAATTTTGAAATTATATTTATTATGTAAATATAATATATATATATATATATATATATATATATATATATATAATATGAAAAAAATAAAAAAAAATAAAATTTATTTTCAAAATGATCCTTTTTATAGAAATTTCATTTCATTATATTTTTTTGGATTTATTGTAGTAAGAGAACGTTTATGATTATGTTGAAAATAATTAATATTTATTTTAATAGTAGAATATTCATAATTTGTATATAGTAAGAAAATAATAAATATTGTAATTAATAAATTGATATATATATATATATATATATATATATGTGTGTGTGTGTGTGTGTGTTGTGTGTGAGTGTATGAGAAAACTATTCAATTTAGCAAACGATCTATTTGATCTATTTTTCATAGACAAATTTTGGACTCGTCCGTCTATATATCGGTTCATGTTAGACATAAGAATAGTTGTTTTATATTTTAAACGCTAAAGCTCAAAGGAACATGAGTGAGTGGATCAATATATTCTCTTTTCACATTACGCTAGTTTGCGTTCTTGAATACATTGTATGTTTGTGTATTGTAATCTTGTCTTTTTGCCAAATTCTCTATGCCGATAGTAAGGCTTTTTCCTACAGCTAAGATTAATGATTAATGCATATCGATATATTTAGTAACCTGTTGTGATAGACAATGTCAACGACGAATATATTTCTTTACAGATAGCAGTGTTACGCTGTACTTGTTCCATTAAAATAAGTTTGTCATCGAGTTAGAAATGAATAATAACGCCATGATTAAATGAACAACTTCGATTTATATGCAGACATATATACTTTATATATATATGTAGATATATACATGAGAGTTAGTAAAATTTAAATACAAACGAAATCTTATCAAATCATTTTATTCACTAAACATAGATAAATTCCATTTAGAATTTTTCAGTATTCTAAAATAATTTTAATTTTATTTTTAAGTTTTTTTTTAAATTTAGTACTTAAATATGAACTAAATATGAATCAATATTAATAATAGGAAAAAAAGTATTGAAAAACAATGTTATAGAGATAATGAGAAGAAAATAATCTGAAATGAAAATGGATTGGATATAGATATTGCATAAAAAAAGATAACTGAAAAATGTATTATATATAATAAAATTTATTGTAAATAATTCTTTAGTCACTTTATATTACAATTTAACAATTTTATAATAGTAATAAATCGTGCGATGACCTTAAAGTATTTTCTCATTTATTCAGCTCAATAAAAAATCGGTTATTGACTTTATCTGCTTTTTGTCTATCTATTTTATCGTCAATTTATATGCTATATATATATATATATATATATATATATATATATATATATATGCGTGTGTATGTGAGTACATATAAATGTGTGTATATATAAAATCGACAGATAACTTCCATCTCATTTTCATCTCAATTTCTGGCAGCTGGATTTAACACACGTCGATAAATTTCCTGTATACGTACATTACCATGAAAAACACCTCATAAAATTGAACACTATTATACGATGCACCCAAACCGGTCATGTTTTTTCTCACAATTTCATTCTTATCGTCGCGACTGCATCAAGTCATTGAACGTTCAAAATATGCCAGAGCTTTTCGATCAAAAAAATAAAATAAACGTGGCATTCGTAAACTCTTAAGTTTGATGTATGGCTTTATGCTAATATCGCCGAATAATAGAGAACTGTAACATGGAATTGTAAATATCCGCGTTGATATATTGTTAAAAGACGTATAGCACATGAGAATACAATGTAACGGAAAATATGATTTTAGACCATTCGTTCGTTGATTGATACAAATTGATGTGTTCCGAATATTTCCTTATATTTTTTTTATATATTCGGAATATTAATGGATAGTTCTATTCAAGGGTTTGATTATAAGAGCACAGTTGGTGAAAATGTATATAAACGTACGAATTTGTATTTATTATTTTTCATTAGTTATTTAACTATTTAGGTTACTAGGCTGAGCTTAAAAGGATTTCAAGTTTGATGGTTGGTATAAATGATGTCAACACAATGTATTGAATTTATATTTTCCTTATATATCAATAATTTGTACTAGTTTCATAACTCACTAATATGATTTACAATCTTAATTGATTTTCTTCTTTCACAATTTATTAAATAAATATTGTTTAATAACTGCTTGAATTATCAATTGAAATAATTACTAAAAAAGCTCAAATAGGATTAAATTGTATTTGTAAATTAAATTGAAATTCGTTTCAAATAAAAAACATTTATTAAAATTTAACAAGCTTCCGTTTACGATAAAATTTCAGTTAAAATATTAAACGACTCGTATGGTAAAGTACAAATTAATCAATTTCTTGTTAATTACAATTCAAGAAGAAATTCAATTTTAATTTATCGAACTGGCGTTCATGCAATTTCAAGTCTTTTACATGATTTACCAATCTCATTACTATACCTGAACAGGTTTAATTGAAATTTAAATTGGTTAATATACAGCATTCGAAATTGTATGAAATGAAACTGAGCATTTCATTCATTTTAATAAAATTAACGTCTGAATGTCTGGTTACGCACAATACCTGAGCGTGAATCTAATCCAATTTACAATCACCTAATTATCGTACCGATCCTAAACAAACAGAAGAAACGAAAACATCTCTCGAGTTGATTGAACTTCAATTTCGTTAGTTCACAACTGAATATGAATTTTGTAGGGGGTGAGATATGAACGTTATTAAAGTTTAAATCACCTGTGATCTTAATGTAAAAGTTTCGGTTTTATGAAAGATCTGTTTACTGTATTCCTTATATATATATATATATATATATATATATATATATATATATATATATATATATATATATAATATCTAAAATAGCTTTCAGAAATAACATTCAATTTTGATATTTCTTTGTCATAAAATGATACATTTTTTCAAAAGTTTCAGTCATAAAAAATACATTATTTAGGTCAGAACTTGTTTGAAATTTATAAGAAAACACCAAAGTTTTTTTATTACGTCTACAAGTATCATTAGTTTTAAGAATAAAATAATAAATTTGCAGAATGTTAAACTTAACTCAAAATAGTATTCATTAATTCAACTAAACTAAACATATAATTAATAAAGATTGCAAAAATGTATATTTACTGTACACATCTACATATGGGTGTCTGGCTGAATGTATTTGTGTGTGTTGGTATGTATATATATGTAATAAAATAAAATATTCGATATACTTCTAATATATTCGGATTTGTATATATCACTTCAGTTCTTTATCGTATATAATTTAATGAATATATATATATATATATATATATATATATATATATATATATATATATATATATATATATATGTACATGAATATATAGTTTAGTTTCGGTGTTATTTACGAGCGTAATACTGTTAGGCGAATGACTTCGGAAAGATAAGATTAACTGTTAGGGTAGCAAAAACGTACGAAATTAGCGGAAATTTAGTTAGGGAGCTAAATAGAATTTCGGTTTGATAGCACACTATATTAAATTCATGGATTTCGGGTAATATGAATATAAATGTAATACGTTAATGGTGATATAACTGTAGGCTTTAGTTAATATCATAATATATTTATTTTTTATGATAATTATAAGATATATTCGATTATATAGAAGGAAAAACATTGTGTATATATATATATATAGAATATCTAATTACTATCTTTTTAGACAAGTATTCAACATGTCTTATATTATTTTGTAAATTTATTTAAAAGAAAACGTTGATTCATTTGGAGAGGTAAATTGAATAATGTAACATATAAAATAAAATTAAAATACTATTGGTCAATTTGTTACAAAAATACCATTTGTGAACGATTACTCTAATGTTCATATATAATTTCTATTTTAAACAAATACCATATTACAAATAAAAAATATATTATCACTAATGAAAATCTAGAAACCCATTAAAGGAAAGTACATATATTAAAAAAAAGTCAACAGTTGAAAATTGTGTTAATGAAATACACTGTCATCACTTTAATGTTTTTCGAATAGTATTGTAAAAAATAGCAACGTTTTACAATTTAAATATATATGCAACAAATATATATATATATATATATATATGTGTGTGTGTGTGTGTGTATGTGTCGGAAAATTTTCATTTATATTACACGCAGGTATTACAGACCTGACGCAATACATCATCGCAATGAAAGGGTTTGGTTGGAAAAGTCGCCGTTTCGCAGACATAAGAGCGGGTTAAAAACAGCAGCTGTTTACATTATTTATGATTTATCATTTCGCGTGTACGCAAACAGAACTGAAACGGATACTCTAAGGGCCATTCCACGCGATATTAACGATTATATATATATATATATATATGTCATGGATATATAAACATACATATATGTATAGATGTAATGTAATATATCAGAGTTTCTCTTTTCATTTGTAAATATATATCAATATTTGTCAATTTATATTGTATAAATGTTTGAAATAGAGTGAAAATTTCTAGATAAGTAAAATAAATTCTTGTCAGAACATAAATTAATTTGATTTTATTACAATTACATTATTTAAGATTTTTAATTAAAATGTGTTACAAACAAAACTTTTTGTAATGATAATATATATAAAAAAATATCACATATAATAGTATATATATTTATAAATAAAAAAATTCTTTTTGTGTATAAGAATGAGTAGAATGTATTTATTGTTCGACATACTTAAAGGATAAAAGAATTGTTTCAATAGAGTAACAGCTTTTATTGAATTCTTTCGATAAACTTTTTCGTTTTTTTTCCTTTACAACATGTAATTTTCTTTCATCAATACTATTTAATTTTCCACTAATAGATATATGAAACTCTATTGATTATACACACATAACACAAATGAAAACGTCGAACACTGTTCAAATATACAAACATAACTACAAATACATATCGTATAAAAATTTGAACCAGAAACCGGAGTCAGTTATTTGTACAAGCTGTATATACATTATGTTTAAATTTTTGTTTGTTTAATACACTGATGATATTAGATCTAGAGTTTGCGTGTTTATAGTGAAACGTAGCCTTAATAATGTAACAAACGGTGACTTCTGTAAGTACTGGTTTGTTTAGGATCATTATTGGTATATGTTTGAAGTGGCTTTGAAATCGTTTGTTCTCGGTTTTCCGGAAAACACATGCGGTTTCGTGGTATATTGTTAATATTTCGACCGCTAGGTTATGTACATATAGCTGCCGACGATAAAGAAAATACATAAAACTACACCAGTCTACATATATATAAATATATATATATATATATATATATATATATATATATATATATATAATCTCTGGTATAAAACTTTAATATTACAAACAAACAATTTAAATTTTATTTTAATTCCAGTATTGTTAGCAAACAGTTAAGAGTATTTTATTAATTAATGCTGTTGATTGTTTATACAAATAATTTCTTTAATTATATATTTTTCCTAATATTTACTTACTATATTAAATAATTTATCATATCAATTCAAGAATAATGTATATTTAATGAAATTCTTCATATATTAGATGTGTAGTAAATGATTTTAAAAAACAATATAATATTTAAGTTTAGTTCTTTCAAATATTTTTTGTATTTTTATTAATAACAAAATTCTACTAAAACATAAACAATTAATAAAAAATATATTTAAATAAAATAATGATTAAATTAAAAATACTAATCTCTATTTTCTACTTTTCATCAAATTCCTCTATTATCCTAAATTTCATTTAATCAACAAAAATTGATTAATTTGAACGAATGTTTAGTTTTTATGGTTATTTATTTTTGATAACATACTGTTATGAATCTCTTTACTCATATATTACATTCGCTAGTTAACTGTTCATATAAATCCACACAGAGTTCATTAACGAGACGCACCTTCGTAATTACTATTTTTCCAAAATAAAGACTGTAGTATATTATAAATGGATCAATGAACACGCGTTTAATAACTAATTTGAACTGTGGAATAACATGCTGCGGTCTCAGCACCTCACTCATATTAAAATCTTTTACGAAATTAACAATTTTGCAAGTAGGTTCACGCTGCTCTATGTAAATTCAGCTCAAAGCTTTGCTACTGTGTTAACATGTTTGTTGTTGATAATTTGAATTTTATTGTTGTACTATAAATGTGTGAAGTGTATATAGAATGTGTGGAACCCTCGTGTGTTGTATATGTTGACATAGTAAATTTAATGTTATATTCTTTTTTAATGAAGATTTCGAACGGTTTAATATATATTTAAATGTGAGGTGTAATTAAAACGTCGGTTTTGTCGCAATTTTTATAGAGTTATAAGTGTATAATGTTATATAAATTTAATAATATACGACGAGATTTGACGTTTTATTAATTTGTTTAAATAATATATAAATATTAAAATAATTACATAATATTGATTTTCAGTAGTTATTTTTATAAAAAAATAATTTTCATATGAATCATAAAATTCAAATGAAACATTATCCAATTTTAATTTCAATAATAAAATATTATATTTTTAATTACATTAGAAAAATAACTAATTAACATTAAAAATACATTTTATTAATAAAATATTAAATATACAATAGCACTGACACATTTTATATGTAACTTCATTTAACATTTTTTTTCAAATTAAAATTATTACAGTACATTAATTTTACATTATTTTAATTGTTCCCATAAAGTAGAAAATAAATACACGAATGAATATTCCTAAATATAAATTTGATACAAAATAATTAAGATAATAATAAATTATCATATATTATCCTATAGTTTTTATTTGACAAGTTTTATTTAAAAATATATAAAAGCTTCACAATTTATGATGTTTTTAATAAATAAAAACAATAATTTAATCAGCGTATATAATTTAATTTTAAGTAGTTTTATCTTTTGTATAAAATGGAACATTTGCGAAAATGTTTGCTCATCCAGCTGGCTTTTAAAACCACACCTGCCACTTATTTAAATGTTGAAATGATAACGGTTAAAGGATACAGCTATTGAGTTTATAACACCATTATTCTTCATAACGTTACTTGTACGTTCACTTCTCCATTTTCTTATTGAATTTATTTAAGTCTCGTTCGAATACTCGAATAGTAGTATTATATTACAACTGAATTTATTATTATACTAATGAAGAATAAATTGTAATTATATAAATGTATCAACGAAATAAATTATTTGTTTATGGCATTATTAATCACCCTACAAATTTTATTTACAAATTCTTTTCTTTCTTTTAATTAAATATCGATGAATAAAATAAATATATCTGACAAGATCTAATATGTGTACTATTTGAATTATTATAATAAAAACTATAGTTGTAAATAATAACTTATTTAAAAACATTTCAAAAATATAACTTACAATTCTTTTCTGGAGAATAATATAAAAATATTGGAATAAATATATGTGGCAATTATAATTTTATCGACATGTTGTCTTATTTAAAATTAATTTATTTCAAAAGAGGATATACATTTTTATGAATTGTTAAACTCAAGGAGACTATCGACATTTTCTGAAAGCTAACCTTCATTTATAAAATTTTCATTGAATAATTACAAGGGAAACAGAGTTGTTCCTAAGACGATGATGAAATTTTATACAAAAACACGCTATTGGAAATAGTTTAATCCAAACACCAATATAATTTTCGTCGATAAGTTGTCGAAATCTCGTTCAAATCTCTAGGTCAAGCATGCTGGAAATACATATTTCGGTATTATTTTCAATCGACTGACTCTTATATAAGTATAGATACAGTAAATACGATAAGAGAATTGCGAAAATTTATTTTCCTCTATATATATGAACAAACGTTATGCACAATTAATCTGTAACAACCTTGGGACAAGTATCCGAATTTAAATATTACGATATCCTTCTGTGTCGAGTTCATTCTAGACATTCACTACGTCCTCTCTATAGTATTCAGAATGTCAGTCATAAAACGTCGAATGGTTATTGCGAATTATTACAATGTTTACTCGGTGCTGATCCTTGATTTCATACAATAGACTTCCGTTTAATTTATTCTAAGATCTAAACAGTGCCTCGTTCAGTTTTTTTCGTCTATGTACCTTGACCTATTTTTTGAATCATTCATAAATTTTACCATATTATCTCATTTGTGTAAATTCTTTTAACATAAAAAATATTTATATCTGAACACTTCACAAGATTAACAGTCGTGCTGCGTTCAAGATTCATACAATTCCCTTAATTAAATGTGATAACAGTAGCGTGTAACGTCAACTGTACTATCAAAAATTCAAAATTGTTTTACGGCGATATAAAACAAACATTAAGCATCCTAATGAAGATTTTTTAAAACAAACATTGACCTAATTTCGTGACATTTTAACGTTATTATTTCCAGTGCACAATTTTATATAAAAAATAAAAATATTTTTCTTTAAAAATCAATTTGTTTAAATTTTAAATAATGGAAATAACCTTCATCAACGACAACGAATTGTAGATTCTTATCTGTGTATTTGTAATTCCTGGCCTATTTACTCAATCCATTGACCGAATATTTTTATCAAACGTAAATATACGATCTAAACTTTAAAAATAACAAGCAGTTCAGCTAAAAATAAGAAAAAACACGAACATATATTTTCAACAAGTAATGTACTTTTGTCTTATGGAAATAAAAATATCGTACAAACGTAACATTACACAATTTGTGTTTATGTATTCCTTGACCTTTCTTTTTAATTCATTCATGAAATTTGTGAAAATATTTGGTACAACTAAGTATAATATATATATATATATATATATATATATATATATATATATATATATTTATATATAAGTTCAAGGGTGCAAGATGTACCTTTTGTGAAATTTAATCAAAAGTAATTTTCTTCAAAGACTTAGATATAAATAAAATTGAAATTTCAAAATGAAGTCGTAAAAATACATTGTTTTAAAATATACCTTGACCCATCTTTTTAGTTCATTGATAAGACAGTTATGTTTTTTTTTATTAATTATATTATTTCGTGTATATATTATCAATGTGGATTTTTAATAAAAAAAAATCAAATATAAAAAGCTTCTCATTAAATATTTACATTTTTATTGAAAATATTCTATTCATTTTTAATATATATATATATATATATTATCCATAATTTTTTGTAGAAATTAATAAAAAATAGAATTGATCTAATTTTTCACTAAATAAATTTAAGTTATATTTTTATGATAATTTATTTGTAAATTTTTCATTTTAATTTCATCACTAACCTAATTCTTATACTTTTTTCATAAAAAAACTACTAAAGAAAAATTATCTTAAAAACATTTTTATACTCTTTCATAATAAATTACCATAAACTGTGCTTTTTAGTACATAAATTATGAATAATATAAAATGATCGAATACAAAGTAAAACGTAATAAAAAAGCAACTTTCCAAAAAGAAGCATCCCGTACGTTATTAACCAACAAAGCTATGTGAGAAACGAGCTCTGATATACGGGAATATATTTTTTATTTGCTTTGAGATTATACAGTACAAATTTACATGCATGTATGGGTAGAATCAAGTGCTTTTGCACAAAAAAAATCCCCAGACGACCACTAGACATGATCGTTTGTGTAAGTGTGCATTGATAATATTTATTTGGAAATTAATGGTATTTTTAGTCATTGGTATTGTGAAAAATACGGCCTTTTTTGTAAAAACATTCACGCTTATAGATACATATCTATTTATACATACATACACACTCATGAATTTATATATGTATAAATTTTATTTGTGTATTTTTAAAAGAAAATGGTAATAGTTTGACGAAAAAATATATAACCAAAAAAAGTATTAATACTGTTTCAGAGTTTATTAAATAGTACTTTGCGAATAAAATTTATTAGAGGATATGTACATATAGTACTTTAAACATTATATTTAAAATTAAAAAAAATATTTTTATATTATACAGTATGAATAAATGAAATTAAATATTGATTTGTTTAAATATAATTTATAATTTTTTAGAGAATGAATCGACAAATATTTTTGTATTTTCATAAAATTAAATCCTCTATTTATATATGTTAATAACATAATACAATTAGAAAAATAAATAAATAGGAATAATAAGAATGATATTGTAATAACGTTTGAATTTGTTACACTGCTCTCATTTAATGCCACTTGTTTAAATAAAGTATAAATTTTATTGTAACACCTTTTAATAAATGAAATATTAAATAATCAACCGCATTACAAGATACAATAATTAAAGAATAATTCATATTTTTATCTTGATTTAAATTCTATTTCTGAAGTAGAATGGTGTAATGGGATTATTTTTCTTAATTTAATACAACTTGATAAAAGCTCTGAGAATATATATTTTTTACATGAATTATACCCACGAGAGATTTAAGAATAAATATTTTGAAAATAAATATACAAATAATTGTTTTTATCTTTTATTTACTGAGTTTGTTTCATGTTTTTTTCTCTCTCTTTATATATATATATATATATATATATATATATATATATATATATATACAGTATTTTATTTAAAAAAATAATTTTTAAACAGATGTAAATTACCAATAAATAGTCATTTTTAATTGTTGAATAATATTTTGAGTTATAATGTTATTACAATTTAATAACTTTAGAAACTATTTGTAATATTAATATATATATATATATATGTTTAGTTGGAAAATTCGAGTTTATAGTTGATTAAAATCTCCCAGTTGCGCCGATATAAACAAACATTTGCCCTGAGCATAATTCCACATTCATGGCTTAAACGTAACACGGATGTTTCACAAAACCGTACACAGTTTGAGCCAACTTTATGCTAAAACATGTTGAACATTCCATACGCCGTAATAATATGCGAACTAGTGTCGATATTGTGGTAAACCTAATCGATAGAAAGGTTGCTAGACCGCATATTGAATCCAGACGAAATTTAGTACGTCCCTGTTTTCAAAATGATTTCTTTGCACAACAGCACTTTCTGCATACGAAATGACGTCTCGGCTTGTCGAAATGTCTATATAAATTTGTGAGGCTGCGAAAGTATGTAGCCAGCGGCTGTCAGCTGCGAAGCTCTCTCTAAACTGGTCCGAATAGAGAGTGAGATCGGCTGGTTACTGCCATATTATATAAGACGGGGTTGAAAAAAAACGTACAGTTTACTGATATGGTGGGCAAACTTGAGCGCCGGCATGATTTATGGTTTTTATACGAATAGTTTTACAGAAAACTGTTCGTGTAGTGAGTCCGATAATCGATATTTTTAAGAGCGATACCTTTCGCTTAACTGGTTTTTATGATTGCAGTTTTAACATTCGCTTCATTTTCGTTAATGTGCGTCATGAATTATTTATTTTATACAACGACTCCGTTTTTCCCTCCATTCATTATGGAGGATTATTTCAAAATGTATTATTACCTTACAATGTATTTTACACAATACAAAATTATGATATATTCAATTTTAATCCTTTGTTTCCTTACAATGAAGCAATCATTTATGAAAAGAAATAAATTTATATATAAACCAAATCAGAAATAAATCCACAATAAAATACTATGAATCAATCAAATAGAAAAAGACATTTATTCAAGATTTAAGAATTAAAGAAATTGAATAAAAATGTTTCTCTATTATTTCAAACAATCATGTAAAAATTTTTTAAATGATATTAACATATTTTATTTCCACATTAATTATTTTTAAAACTCTGAAAGATGAAAGAAATTTATATAATATTTTAATAAAAAATTAAGATTCATAAAGGACTGTCAAGTAACAGTAATCACATATAATTATTATCGAAAAATTATTTAAAATTCAAATACGATTGCTTTTAAATAATTTATATGTGTAATAAGAAATATGTTTCATATTGATCTTTATTTTATTAAAAATGAGAATGTAAATTATACGCTTTAAATATATTTAAAAATATATAAAAAAATAACTTATATTCATATTTAATTATTTTTCTACGGGTGAGATGATGAACGTAGAATAAGAAAAGAATTTAATTAAATTCAATATCATACGTCACTCCATTATTTTATATATTTATATTTTTATACATGTATATACATATATAGTGAACATGTCTGTACAATCTACAGGAAAATCAATTTTCTTAAACAATTTATGTTTTAGCAACCTGCGTTCTTCTATTTATCGAAAAATTATAGCCTTTCAAATACAGACGTATTATATTCTAGTATTCGAAAGTAGACCTAATATTTCTCGACGCCCGTATATTTCATTTCCATTTTGACATTTTTACTAGATACTCCATTTTTGTAAAATATTCATTCTTATTTTATTCTTGACAAAATTTCGTAGCAAAAAGCGTGGTTCGACTTAAAGCTCGTTTAAGTTTTTTTTCGTTCCCTCTTTTAGGCTTACTCTTTAGTGAAATATAAAAATTTCCATAACGGTCGTTACATAACGATCGTAAAATAACGATCGACACTTGGAAAAAAGAGTCATAAAAACAACGCGTAAACGCATTGAATCGTGGTTTAAACCCGTTCCGTTCATTTTTTTCTTCGTCTTCGTTCCTTTAATATAGATTGGAACGGCTGTACTAGACGATAATATGTGATTTTATGTTTCAATTTTCTGACTTGAGTGTTCAACACATTTGTAAAGGTATATTCTTTAAATGATATACAACACATACGATTTTATGTTATCATATATATATATATATATATATATATATATATATATATATATATATATATATATATATATATATATATACATGTGTAAAATCAAATGTTTATTACGAACGAAATCGATTCATAAATTTAAAAAAGTGTCAACATGATCTGGAGAAAGATTAATTCATATATAAAATCACGACTATTAATTTTATAGATTAGAATCTATCTTTTTATACATTTTTTTATAAAATACTAAGATAGGCGACTTAAATAATGACATTTTCGTATATATTATTTTTCTTTTACAGCATTATTTAATTCAGAACAGAATTAATTTTTAATTTTTCAAAAATATTATGCATTGAAGTGACCAATTTTAACAAAATTTAATACTATATATATATGTATGTGTGTGTGTGTATCACAGGTATATTTTTCGGTTTATAATATATTTAAAATCATGCGTTGAACTTAGATTATGCATCACAATTTATCATATTACGTTTCACTTGTCGTCACATTTTTTAACTTCTAATGAAGTGTAAAGCTTTAACAATAAATTGATAAAAAGTTATGTTTACTGAACTCTGAACCAATCAGTTTAATGAAATAGATACATGAAAATATTTTTCATTGGTTTTAATTAAAAAATATGTAATATTTTAAAAAACTCGTATTTTTTTAATAAAAATGCGAATGTATTTAAATATTTTTTTTAGATTAAAAAAATAAAAATAAAAAAGGTTACAATTAATATATTAGTGAGTTTTATATATTTTATAAATTTATATATGAGATATAATATTTCGTTCATTTATTTAATGTCGGTTTAAAATTTTCATTCAAATTAGTTAACAGTAAAAATCGTTAAAACAAGTCACTAATTAAATGTAAAAATTTCAGCAACGCTTTTGAATAAAAATGCGAACCGTGTATGTATTTATATTTCATTAATACACTGTACAGGGAAAATAAATACTAATTGAAGAATAACAAGAATAAATACATATTTAACTTAAGCTAATAAACAAAAAACGAAACCATCCAACAAAATATACATAATTTCCAAAACATTTCATTTGACTTTTATACGACTTATTCCTTAAATAAATTACAACATGTTCACATTCTGTTGATGTTTTGTAACGTCGACATCAAAATATTCAAACATATGTATACATACACACATACAAATCAGATACAGTACCCCATTGCACGCATGTTCCAACGCAACGCTTATACGTGCATGTCGTCGCTGTATAAATAAGCATCCCCCGTATAAACATTTCCTAGTGGCTGTACGGTAATGTAGAGAAAACGGAGGATAAAACAAAGAGCTTGGATATGATTTATTATGCTTCATTGCTGTGTTTCAATTTAGTCGTATCTTTAGTTTAAATTGAGTTTCAGAGTGTATAGTCGTGACTTCGGAGACAACTGTGCAAAATTTTCACTCGCGTGACATTGGATCGTATTTTGTATTCATATTAATTTTGCCTGTCAAGATTACTGGGCTTGATTGATGTTTAAGAATTCCCGAATGAATTGAAATTGACGAAATTATTTTATTAATTAGTGATTATCGTCAATGGATTTTTTTTGCACGATGAATAATAGACGTTTGTTACACAGAGATAACACTGTTTCATAATATCGAATTGTTTCCATGCGGATAAAGCATTCGTGCTCTTATCAGATTTTTGCAATCATTCTTTTATACAATAATACAGACTCGTTTTCACAAATAACTATTTTTCGTCACAAACACATCGTTAAATATAACGTGTATAAAATTTGGATTGTTTTCAGTCCTATGTACACGTTGTTATATTTAATAATTTAATAAAGGATCTTTAGATTACTATTTTCCCAACATTGTATACAAACAAAATATAATGAAATTTAGTACTTTAAATTATCTTATAAACGAATCAGTTTTTAATTCGACTTATATAAAAAATTTAATATTAATATGTTAATATATATGTATACATATAAAAATATTTATTATTTTTATATAAAATATTGATTGTAGAATATATTCGAATTTCATTGGCGCATTGATTCATAAAATGTAAAAAATTAATTGAGCATCATTTCGCATAAATTTCAAAATATTTTCCGTTTAACGAAACGTAGATCATAATTTTTCGTTTATAAAATATCAGCTCGTTGTGATTTATATCTCCCAGACAGACGCTGTTCATAAAACTCACGTTCCGTACACAGATCTTAATTTGAAAACGTAGAGGTTTAAACGCAAACCGTATATCTTTTTTCATTTTTCTGATTAACTAGGAATAATCGCAAGTACATTACGTCTTCATACTGGTCCATTGAAATGTCTGTTCAATTCGTACTGATTGGTTGACATCTGCTATTAGCTTCAACGGTTCTTCAACGATTCGATTTTTCGCATCATTGGAATCACTGTAACGTTTTTCCACTGAATAACTTGTACTGTGTAACATCGAGTCCCGTGAGATTTCATCTAGGAACACTGAATATTTTCTCGCATGTTAAAATTTCTATTTGAAATAAAATATGTGTGAAAAAATATAACCAGAAAATTGGGGCTAATAAATAATAATATGTCAAAATTGACTTTTCAATACAAATATCTTATTCATACATTATATAAATAAATGTAAATATAATTTATGATTTTTTTAATTTATAAAATTGTATTCGACAAATAAACATTTTTTTTCTCAAATTTAAGAAAATATCATAAATATTTTATTAGAATAAAATTTCATTGAAAATATATTGAAAAATAATACTGTACAATCTGGAAAAAAGTATGATCTTTGGAAAATAATAATGAAAAAAGCAACGTATTGACAGAATATCTTTTTTCTATTTATATATTTTTTATATTATTTCTTTCTATTTTTAGAGTGTAATTTAGATGATATCTTCTATATATGAAATATTACTTCAATGAAAACGTGTATCTTTGATCCACCTTATTTTTTTGTCAATCTTGTTCCATCCGAAACGCCTAGCAAATCGAATACGTCACCTTAAAAATATACGATTTATGGACATAGGTCGAAACAACAATTTTCCACGAGATTAACTCCGTTACAAATATTAAATTCATACCAAACAGAATAACAATAATCGCTCTATACGGATAACGCATCAAAGGTCACTGTTTGATCACTACGGTAGATAAGAAAAAAATGATGGCGCGTCCTATATCAATTCAATACACAGAGAAAGAAAAAAATTCGACCAAATCAGTGACACACTGAGGCCATTTATCTTGATATCGACATGACGTCACATAAAAATGAAACAAGACGCTTTAGACGAGCAGATTCTTCCAAAACATGCTTTTGTGTCGCTGCTGTCGAGGGTCGAACTTGATTCAATACGTTCGCGTAGGCTTATATATACAGCGGGAAAGTAAATTTTTATGAAAATAAGAAAAGAATTTATCTTGTATTGTCGTAATAGAAAAACGTATAGATAAGGATAATCAAATAATATACTTTCTTAAATAAACCCACATATAATAAGATAATATATTTTTATAAATCCACATAGACTAAACAATATATATAAATATATATATATATATATAATTTTTATTTACTTATATTTATTGAATATAAATAATTTTTAAACATTTCACTTAACATCATTTAATTAATTATATAAAAACTGTATAATTGACAAATTTATTTTTATCATAAAAACAATATTACATTATCCTTCACCTATAAACATATAATTGGATAGACCCGAAAAAAAATTCTAGATCTAAATCGGTTTCTAAAAGCATCAATGAAAATTATCGGGATGCTGAGTTCGTTAAAAATAAATGTAGTCCGTCCAAGGACTTGAACGCCGTTCTATACACACCACACATTGATATATGCGTATTGAGGCTGAAGTACATACGAAAAGATATATGGAAGTAGATACCTGAATACGTCAAGTAAGTGTATAGACGAGTAAACATAAATTGTAACAAAGAATAACGGAAAGGCTGTAAATCTTTGTTACTCTCATCGTAAAAAATTCATTAAGTTAAAATCAGTCTCTTTTTGTACATTTCTATCTCGATATATAGCGCAAGGATAACGCCATATAATACACTATTGATAAACAAGGAAGTAAGGCGGTTTTCTGTTACGCTATTAAGATTTTATCGTTCATCCCTCTCCATCTTTTATGTAAATCAATTCATCGATAGAGAACGATTTATTTTTTTTATATCATCTATCTTACAATTATTAAAACACAATTGTGGTCTTGTTTATGGAATTCTTATTTCAATTAAATGTTTATAGTTATCGAATCGGGAAAATTATGTACGAGTATGGATTTATAGTTAAGGAAATCTTAAAGAAAAATTTGTTTTTAGAACTATGAGAACCTTGAAAAATATAACAGAAAAGAGAATAGGTCAAGGATATTTTTTGAGTGATATTACATACAGAATCTTTCAATCGAGATTGACTTACAATAAGATTTGTATACAAATTGAATATATATATATATATATGTATATATATATATATATCAAGATTTCAATTCAATTTAACGAAAAGTAATTTAAAGCAATTTCATTGAAACAATGCTGATTCTGCTTAATTGCTAAATAACATAAAATGAAATGATTAATCATTATTTTTGTTAAAAATGTTTTAAAATTCATATACATTCATATAAATGATTGTAATGGTAATTTATATTATTTTTTATATATTTCATTAAATATATGAAAATCAAACAACTAAACTAGAAAATAAATTCAAATTTAAGATGATATTTATTTTATATTTACAAAATGCTTTTTTGAAAATTAATAATAAATCTTACAAAAATAGAACAAATAAAATTGTCCCTCTATTTGGCAATATAAACTAGTTTATATAAAAAGATTTATTGACAGATATAGACACGAATTAGAGTATTATTTTTATTTATGATTCTGAACAAAAAGATAAAAAATTTATAACATTCTTGTATTAAAATATTTCATTCTATGACAAAAGTATGATATAATGTCCTTGAAATTTGTTTGTGAATTTTTCACTTAACCTTGATTTAAAAAATTGATTTTAATATATATATATATATATATATATATATATATGTATATATATGCATGCAAATAATTAATACCTAACTTCTGCACTGATCTTAAAGTTGATATTGACTGGAAGTCATATTTAAAACATGGCATGTTATGAATCTTAATTAAATCTAAATAATGCAAGCAAATAATACGTATATAATTTCCATGAAAACGTAAAAAGAATGTTTAATTAATGACATTTATTATTATTTTAATAAAAATTGGAAAAATAAATGTGTAAATATTTAAAAATACATTAAAATAACAATAAAAATAATTTTTTTTTATATCAATATTCTTTTAGAAATATAAAAATAATTAACTAGTAACATATTTGTAAAAATGAACATTTTGTTATATGATTTAAATATATTCATTATTTGAAAAAAAATTATTATGAAGAATTTCAAATATAAAATTTAATATTTAATATGTTTTTTTCATTAAAATTATGAATACTATTTCCAATTTGAATAAATTATACGAATATGAAAATATATACTTTTTTCCTAAAAATTATAATAAATAATATATGTAGACCTTGATATTAAATATATGTAATTAATTGAAGTTGAATAACTGAAATATTTTCACAGAAAATATGCATAAAATATGATTATATTTTTTTAAAAAAACTAGATATGTACAGTTTAATTATTGTTTAAAAAAATAGCTTCTGTTTAAATAACTATGTTAATACTCATACCTGTATAATATTTATACTTCTCGTGACATAATTTATTCTACAACAAATATAATAATTACGAAAATATTTTTGTGATAAACTCACTAAGAAATAACAGAAATAAATTAACAGTACGATATGTCAAAACCATTTCATACGATATTTTAATTATGCAAATAAATTAAATAAATTGTCTTTTATAAATTCACTAAAAGGTCGAAGGTTTAAATTCTAGTACGAATATGAATGTTGTCAAAAACAAAAGGACATGAAATCATACAGAAATACGTGGCTTGTATTATAACACCAATAATAATAAATCAATGATTTATTCGGAATGAGATTAGATGTTTAGATTAATTTATTATTACGACGTGCTCAATGATTTCTAAATGAAAAGTTACCTTTTGAATTTTACTTATAATTAATATTACATATATTTATATGAATATACACCTGTATATCAACCTAAGAGAAATGAAAAGGTCAAAGTGAAAGTAATTATCGTACCAAAAAAGATATGATATGTAAATAGGTTCGCCATTTTGCATTAATGTAACAATTATTATAAAATAAAGCTCAGGGCTTATTTTTTTTAAAAAAATGCTGTCATAAGAAAACGTACGACATGGGATTTTGATTGTGATGAATCGAGCCATTATATTAAATTGTATTCTGATGACACGTTCTTTTTCACTCATTTTCAGAATAATTGACATTTTAAAAGGAATTTTTGATTTAATACGCATATTAAATAATCTTATGATATATGTAGAACAGATATATACTATTGATTTTTTATTATTAGATGACGTAAAAATATTTTATATATTACTTCGTCATTTAATTATAAAATTGTTGTTATTTATAAAAGTATATAATGTTTGAAATATAATTAAATAAATCTATAATTATATAATTTTTCAATATTATTATTTAGTTTTCAAAATATTTTTTTTCATATAATTTTTTTTATAATTTATATGTAACTAATAATGTTTAAAAACGAATTGTGATCTGTGCTTTAAATTCAACTTGTTATATTATATTTTCAATAAGTCCAACTGACTGGCTTTTAAATAATTAGAATACATAACAAAACTATGAATATCTGATTGTAATGATATTTATTTCAATAAATAGCAAAGATCATATTTAACAGTATTTTTTAAATATTATTGCGTAGTATTTATTAGAAATTCTATATTTTACAAAGGTCTGAATTATTAGCGTAGGAAGACTTTGTAAAAATATTATATTGTTTAAAGAAAAATGAATTGTTTTCGTATCTTCAAAAAATATTTTTTTTAAAACGTTTCAAATATTAATGAAATATTTTTTATATCAATTATTTATTTTCGTTATGATTTTAATATAGAAATATTTTCAATTATTATATATTCCTGTTTGAAATATACAAAATTGTTTTGTTCTCTTGAATATTTGTTTTGGCAAGATAAATATTTAATATTTAATATATATATATATATATATATATATATATATATACATACATATATATATTTAAACGTATATAGAGAATAAACATAAATCTGAAGTTAATTTATGTGTCCAAGTTTACATACATATTAATTACTTCGCAATTTATCAACAAACATTAAACTGAGAAATTTATTTGTAACATATATTACGCATTTTCTATAAACCGGAAAGAAATATTTTATATTTTCGTTGAAGAAAATTCAGAAAAATTAATTTCCTTCCAGGTCAATTTGATTTCCTTTTGTACGATGCTTATTCTGTATAAGTGGTTCTATATTATTTTTTTTTACACAAGACGAGGAATATTCGATGAGATGTTCGTTTGCATTTTCGTTTTTAATTTAATTTAATTTTTTTTTCAATATATATATATATATATATGTATGTATATATATATATATATACATATATAAATAATTTATTGATAAAAATTATAAGTACAATCATTAAATAAATGTTATTAATTTAAAGTTACATTTGAAGATAATATGTGGATTTATATTTTATGGAATTATTTTCTGTTACAATTAAAAAAAAATTTCGTTTAGAAAAAATTGAAAATGTATATAAATATATTTCACATATTATTTTGTATAGATATGTTCTAATATTTTTAAAAAATATTAAAATGTGTTTGTAATGAAATATTATTCTATATAATAATCTTATTTATATGATTTTAATATCAAGTTTAAGAAATATTTTTGTTAAACTGCATAATTATAATTAAAATTTTATTCATACATTGTTGTATTCACTGAAGAATTAAGTAAAGAAAATATTTTTTAAATGAAAATTATGTGTTATATATTTATATTGATTTTTTATATTATATATATATATATATATATATATATTGACAGCTTTGCATGTCAACATAAAGAAAACAAATATTGAAAAATATAATCGTCATTATTTGTCTTGACCATGTTCGTTTTGACCATAGTCACAGAGGAAACATTTATTTAGGATTTACTAGACACGACACATATTTATAAAACCTAGCAATATGATCATTATATAGAGGTAATGTGTACATTTGACCTAGTTTCCTATTTTGATATTTACAAGGGGGTTAAGAAACTCTAATACACAATTATTGATTACAATCTAGTTGTAGCACTAATAGCAATAGTTTAATGGCAACGGTGCGCTCCCTAGCTTTCATGTTTGCATTTTACTATTCGTATGAGAACTTAATGTATAATAAATTGTTGATATTTAGTCGTTCATGATGTAGTCTGATATACATAATCACACACATAAAAGTATATACTTTTTATTAAAATCGTACGAAAATTATTCCAAATCTTATTGAATTTTTAGGATTTTTTTCTCAAAGTGCTTATAATACAATCTGACGCTTGCAATCTTATATATATATATATATATATATATATATATATATATAAAGAAAAATAATACTTTCTTTAAATAACGCCTTCTTATCGTTTATTGTATCGTAAAGCATGTACTTTTTTGCATAATTAAATATATGTAAATATTCGTGCACAACACGCGTTCCTTGCTCATTGAAATATAAATGAGGTGAAAATGTTTGATCAGCAACACTCATATACAGATATATTCATCGCAAATGGACCAAAATAAGTTGTTTTTTTCGAGAATATAAAAAAATACGATTTAAGTTATTATATGTTTTTCTTTATTCAAATTTTCTGGTTATTTAATTTTTCAGCTTTCTTAAGATTGAGTACACTTTTAGCTTTTAAAAGTCAGTGAAGGTCGAGTTCAAATATCGATTCAGCACTTGACTTTTTTTCTTTCGAATTACATCTGATGCATAATTTACAATAAAATTGATTAATTTTGTACTTTTATGTACCATACAGAGATGAAAATTAAATTATATATATATATATATATATATATATATATATATTCTGTAATATTTTTTTTAATTAACAAAAAAATATCTAAAGTAGTTAAGATACCACAATTAAGTTTAATATACCTAATTCTAAATTTTATTATCAAAAATTCTACAAATGAGAATTGTCTAATTAATATATATTTATTATAAAATTCTCATTTAAACACAATATTATTACAAACAATTTACACAATTATAAAACTAATAATTGAGATTACTGAACAGTTATTGTTAAATCTATGAAGATAATTAAACAACTATTTCATGATACACCTGTAAAAACGAGTAACATATTTTCAGCTTAATTAAAATTTTAGTCGAGAATAATATTATATGACTTTTTTATACATCTAGAATTAATAATAAAATATTTGTAAAATGGAACTAAGTTATTTACATTTCGTTTATGTATAGAAAGTAATTTGCACAAATTGTTTAATAATAATTATAAAATGCAAAATGACAATAATTATTCCATTTTATTAAAAGTAACTAATTGAATGTGAATAGAAACTACAACGAATTATACAATATATTTTATCGCAAAAAATCATTGTATTAAATAATATTTGTATTAAAATAAAAATAATATTCTTGCATACAAAATAATTATATGAATCGTTTTATTTTTTCATTTTATTCAATAAGATTAATTGAATGTTGAAATCAAAAAATTGTATATTAAAATCAAATAACACACTTTTTAAACCTTTTTCCAGAATTCAAATCTTTGGGCCAAATATATTGTGAGATGTAGTTTTCAAGATTATTTTTTTCAATATCTGGAAATAACATAAGTATATATATGTATATATATGTATGAAAAATAAAATATTTCTTTAAGAAATATATATATTAATATTTTAATATATCATATTTACAAAGTTTTCAAATAAAATATGTCACGATACACATATATACAGTAATATAAACAGACTATTCTACCTATTCGTGCAGATTCACTCACGAACACGTAGAAATATTATAAACTTGAAAACATTATATATATATATATATATATATATATATATATATATATTTGTTGTGTATATATTTATATAATGTAGTAGAAACGAAAATGTGCAAACATATATTGAGCTACATATAATATAAACAAAGAACCATACACAAACCATTACAATGAAATAGAATAATTGAAAAATGAATTGTCTGTCAAAATTATATATTGTTGTTATATGTATAATCCGCGTACAGGATTATATATATATATATTTATATATATATATATATATATATATATATATATATATATATATATATATCTGTTTGTCTGCTGTTAATAGCATATATGAAAATTTGTACATAAAGAACAAATCATACAATAGACTGTAATGGGCGACAATGGAACTCGGTCATCCACTTTGTTCGATTAATCACTGAACAGTACATATGACATTTTATGACCTCACACGTTCTATCATGCTGGTATGTTGAAAAACTCGTTGGTATTGGTCAAGTTTTGTAGTTTTACATATATATATATATATATATATATATATATATATATATATATATAAAATAAAATATTATACAACGACAAGGACAACACAAATTTCAAAGTTATTCCATAAATAAAATCGATAACGAGCTTTTTTATATTGCTGAATAGTTGTAAAGTGTACGTTCGATTTGTGTATTTGTACAGACAAATATATTTCAATACATTTCTATGGATGAAATCGAAGGAATAAAAATAAATAAATTCTGAAAACCAAATTATATTTCTGAATGATTGCCTTAATATTGAATACTTATAAAAGCTTATATTTAATTTTACAAGAGTTGATTTACAATTATATTATAAAAAAATAATCACATTATTTACTGATCTATTTTAAATGAAATATTTAAATAAATATAACCACCTTAAAGTATAAGGTATTTTTAAGCCTGATAGAGCTTTAATTGAATCTGTATCGAAATCATTATATGTATGTGTGTATATATATAAGGATGTTTTTAGGTTAAATAGAAATTTCAATAGGGAGTCGATTTAAAGTTCTATCAAGCTGAAAAAAACATCGTATGTAGAGTAAAAAATTACATTTAATAATTTTTCAAAGCAAATAAAAAAATGGTATCAATTTGATTTTAATAAAACGATGTTCCTGTTTGAAACATAAAAACGGAATTGTATTTAATAATTCTGTACATTTAAACACATTATCGATTCGATAAAATACAGTCGAATGTTTCGTTCATTATTCGCGATACAAACTAGTTGTGAACGAATTAATGTTTTATACTTCACTGAAAAGTTTAATGCGTAGCACTTAAATGTAATTAAAATGATACACGAATGTAAATTTAACAGGTAGATAAATATTATGAAAGAACAAGAGAGAAAAATATCTATACGTCTTTCACATCCATTCGTAAACAATACATAATGAATTTGGCAATTTCATTTGACAGAGCGCAACTGTACAGTTACAAACGTAGATGTACATCGAGGTAGACCTTATTGTGTGAAAAGACGCCTTTGAAATGTCATACTGAAATTTCTGTACATGTATTCGTGTGTATGTGTTTGTATCTATGCTTTATATATATATATATATATATATATATATATATATATATATATATATATATATATATAAAGAGGTTGGGGAGTGTGGGAATTGTTTTTTGAATAGAACGCGACAGTAGACAGCGTGGCGCCGTCATTCGTTCGAGAGGTCAACACTGTTTGGCGCTTGCAACGCGGTCAGGAAACAGGGAAATGGAAAGTTGCCGTTATTGACGAGTTGTATGGCATCGAATTTTGATGAAAAATGTTTTATGAGTTTTCACGAAGGATTGTATGGGCTAACTTGTGTGTGTATAAAATGGCATTTTAAAATGATTCCGCTACAGTGTTCGACGAAATCGTTTTGAAATTCCATGTGTACGAACACATACGATTTTATGTCACAAATTTCTATACATACACACACACACACACACACACAAATATATATATGTAGAAAAAATTGTTAAAAAAATATTTTATAACGTATTTCTTTTAAATAATTTTATTGTTCATTTTCCCAGAAAAACATTAAAAATATATTATTTTTAAAAATCACTGATATATTTATATAAATGATTTATGAAAAAATCTTTCAATTTAAATGAAAACTTGAGTCTTTTAGTATTTTTTATTGTATATAAAAAGTATATACTTTTTCATGAAACATAAAAACATTAATATAGGATTTTTTTAAGCGCGATTTTTTGGATTTTAAATTGAATCCCTATCGAAAGTTCTATCTAACTTAAAAAAACATCTTTATATAAATACATGAGTGTATGTATATATAAAGTATGATAAAGATGTTTTTTAGGTTAGATAGAATTTTAGGGATTCAATTTAAAGTTTTATCACTTTTGTAAAAACACCCTATATAAGAAATATGTAAATGAATAATATAATAAATATACAATTTTTTTTGATACTAGTACTTGCTGAATAAAATCTATCAAGAAAATAATATGTTTTTACTATTGCAAGAACTGAAATGAATTTCATTTCATCAAATAACATTAGAATAGTTTTTTAAAAAAAGTTGATTAATTGGTATTAAACAAAGATTTTAACTAAGAAAATATTTTTTATTAAATTCCATTTTTTAATTAATTAAAATAAATTATACTAAAAGAAAAACAAATTTTTAATGAGTATTTGTTTATAATCGTACAAAAATTAATATTGATAAATTTTAAGTAAAAGAAAATATTAAAAGTTATGTAAAAAATATAAAGTCAATATAATAATAATTGTTCAGTTAGAAAATCGAAAATGAACATAAATTCAGTATTGGGAAAAACAGTAAAAATATGTATGAAAAGGGTTAAGAGTAGAACTAAGTTTTATGTTCATTTTCTGTGACTTTCCTATAATACTTTATATATGTGATATATATATATATATATATATATATATATATATATATGTGTGTGTGTGTGTGTGTGTGTGTGGAGGGTAGTAGGTAGGTATAGATATAAATTTTCGTGACCACGCGCTATACGTTTTTGCAACTGGAATGAAAGTAGAATACAAAGCAAATAGATGGAACGTGAGACGAAATGACGTGTAGTGGTGATAAGAGTATGAGGTCAGGTGGTGAGAAAGAAAAGTCATCGTTGAAATGTTGGAAATCGGTGACTGCACACGGAATGTTATATACTGGCAGGTGGTTGTTGTTAGGGTGCATCGCGGTGCGGCGCACGAACTGCCGTGAACGACACCACCACCACCTTAACCAATACTACAACTGCCTAGAGGCCAGCAAGGCCCTCGACTCAGTGACCTAGCTGTGACCTGATGAACACTAACAGTGCACGCAGCGAGCGGTAAAGAAATCGTAACTACCCGACATTATATGAATACTACATAGGGACATGCCTTTATAACACACCACTTTGTGTCTTCTCATTTCTTGAACACGGGAAATTTTTATAAAGAATTGAGATACTTACAACGTTTCACTAGATTGTTTGTTGAAGACGCGAGAAAGAAAATAGTTAAACAAGATATTTTATGAATTATTTAAAACTATCAACGGAATTGATGTTGTTTAATCGACGTCGAGTGCAGTTTTCACTCGTTTGATTTTTTTTCTTTAAATATCTAACTACGAATTTTCCTTCAAATTTCTTATTAAAATGCATAATAGAATTTTATATTAATACACAATACAATTATGTTTTCTTACAACTGAATTTAGACTATGTCAATATCTTTGCTTTTTTCAAAACTTTTCAAATTTTAAAAAATACGATATCGTTGATATAAAAATTTAATAGTTGTAAATAAACATTTTAAAATCGATTAAAAAAAATTGAATTTCTTGTAAAAATTCGAAATAACCACAACAGTAAGAGAAACTTTAGTTAAAAAATAAAAATTAGCATTTCGAATTCTACTACAACGTTTTATAACAATAAATGTGTATTCTTTTCATAACTAAAATTAATGTTCTAGATTGCAAATTTGTTTGAGTCTTATCGATTAAACAAGAGTTGTTAATTGCATTTATTAAATGACATGATTTCGTTGACTACCTAATTTCTATTTCGTTTATTGGAATATCTAATTATATAATAAATAAAATCATAAATAATTCCAATTTTATTTTGTAACTACACCTGTAAATTCTAATATTTTCAAGATAATTAAGTCAAATTTTCCAGTAAATATTTTATTTATACACGGAAAAATATTTCGCATACTTAACTATTATCTCATTTCATATAACATCGGTACAAATAAAACCATTGACCTACAACAAGACAACAGTAGGCACGGGCGGGTAGTTATCCAACCCTCATCCCCTATACATCGAATACCACCTTCGCGGTGGTATCTACCTGTACACTGCCAGTGACATATATATTGACCAGGTCACCGTCCTGCACAGAAGTGTATTGCGCTTGTGACCTACTTTTAACGCCCTTCCTCTACATTGCACTCATCCCTTTCAAAACTCACTACCCCATGCCTCCTATTGTATATAGTACACTCGCGAGTACAGCCGGTCGTTGATTTAATCCTCTCGTACATCAACTTCTACAGTCAGCGCGACCTGGAAATCCGGAATAGGTTGAGGAAGGGTTCTATGTTAGTACTCTTACTAGTCATATATGTGATGTCGGTGTCACTGTTATAACACCCTTATGACTTCATGTAGTGTCTGAAGATTTATTAAGCTTGACAATGTTAAGAATTATTGATGAAGTGTCCTCAGCCGTGATGAATAATTTAAATTACATTTTTTCCACGTACTTTATACATTTATTTATAGAAGAAAATTTATATTATAAACAATTTATAACAAATATATTTGATTTTGTATGATTTCCCTTCAAAATTACATTTTATATTTTCTATGAATAATGTATAGCTAAATAAATCAGTAAAATATATTTCAATAAGAGTTTTTTTTAAATATTAATTTCTAAATGATATACAAAAAATATGAAAATATCATTGAAAATTCGTAATAAAAAAATCTCTTTACATGAATAACTAACATAAATATTTAATTTTTTATAGACGTTTTATAAAATTAAAAATGCTTTCACCGTTCATTGACAATTCCAGCCAGTTACTCTTGAGTATCGCGCGTTTCAGAACAACACCTACAAACGAAATACTTCGCATGTTCAAAAATGCTCGAAACACTGGAATATTTGCAATTTTATCCACTGAAATATTTTAGTAATCTGCTTAACAATGCCTATCAAAGTTTTAGCGGTATCTAGAACAGTAGTGGGACGGTATGGAGAGGCCCCACCGTCAGCACCCGTACCTTGCGGGCACGCTTGCGTTTACTGAGACATGTGCATGGGTCATATCTTTTGATGTATAGAACTTCCCTCAACAGTTCGCAACAAAATTGAAAAGGCGCAATATAGTTTTGTACACGAAACTGGATTGTTTTTGTTTATACAAATTTGCATTTCGAAATGGGCAAGATGTTGGTTCTACGTGTTGTTAAAATAACACTTGAACACTAAAATACATTAACCCAAATTCTCAAATAAATGTAATTATTATTTCATTTAAAATTAATAAACAGATAAAATAACTAGTTAGATTATTTTAATAATTTGAAATTGTATAAAAATTCAATATGTGCATATTTATCTTTCGTTTCATACGTGTACTCAATTTAAGTACATATTATTTATAATAATAACAGAAAATCTTAACAAATAATTGTTTTATTTTCAGAGTTTTTATATAAAATATTGTCGCAAGAATTTTTTGCACTAAGACAACAAAGTTTGATCGTAAACTGATCATACTTCTTCAGAAAACCACTTAAAACGTTCAAACTTACACTCTTAACTTACAAAACATTATCGAAAATTGTCAAAAATTGCTCTTAAATAAAAGTTTATTTAATAAAATTCGACTTTAATATTATCTGAAGTATGTGTATATAGAACAATATTATTGTTCACGATTGTTGTAGTTCAATAAAATTATAAAAGAATAGTTTTATTAACAGTTATGGTACGCCAACACGCTGTTTATACATTGTTATCACAATTTTATAACTTTTTAAACAACACAAATAGAATGTTTTTAACTGAAAATATAATGCTTAATCATACATTAAGTATTTGTGGATATGGTAGAATTTTTCGAAACTCGAGTAAAACTTAAGTGATAAAAAGAAAATAGTAAATTTTTCTAAAAAAAAAAAATAATAAAGTGTGTACAGAAAGAAATTCTGTTAATATAAAAGATTTCATAGAATTTATATTATTATTTATATTAATTATATATATAATTAATTAAAATAAAGAAGAGAATAAAAAATACTTGTATAAAATACAGCTGATAGAAATTAAATTTAAGAATTCATTATTTAAATTTGTAAATAAAGAAACATCATTAATAAACAATGTATATTCAATGGAAAACGAAAAAAAGTTATGAAAGTTTTAATATACCATTAACGATAAGAAAAGGTTAAAAGTTGTAATTAAAATTTAATGAACCTAATGTCTTTCTAGAATTTCCACTCGATCATTCATTAATATTTAATTCCAGATTGTAATTTATTCATTTCAATTTTCATAAAAATTAAATATACTTGGAGTTATTAATTTATTTTATAAAGTAAATAGTATATAATTAAAAAGCTGTCTTATATATATATATATATATATATATATATATATATATATATATATGTATGTATATATTAGTCGTTCATTTTTGTGATTATTTGTAAAACTTAAAAATTATTAAGTACTTACTGCAAATCTTCAAACGACAAGTAATAAGTTGCTGTTTCTGAGAACTTCTTAAATTGAATAAAGAGCAATCAAAAGTTATCAAAAAGTTATCGAACCTTAAGGGATAAAATCGTTGGCAAATTTCATTTACTTTCGCACAACTTATAAGTTGGATTGACCTGTACGTACAGATTATTTTCAAGATGTTCGAATCGAACCGCGTTTCTCATCATGTCATTTTATTTTATTCAAGTTCGATGAAAGAATACCATTCTTCAACGAGTAATTTTCGTCTTTTATTTTAAACGTTTTCTCTAAACATTTTTTTCTTAATGAGCTCTTATCAGAATTTATTTGGGTTTTTCTTGTTACTACAATATTATTCTATATTGTTTATATTGAATATTTTAATATAAGAAATATTTATACAAGATTTTTTTAGTAGTTATTTATTAAGAAAAAAAATGTATGGAAAAATTTCAAATGTAATTCTTTTTTTATATTATATAGAAAAATTAATATTATTTGATGAATTTTACTAAAAATTAAACTTTATTTAAATTATTTTTTATGAATTTAAAAAATTAATATTATGTTTTATAAAAAAAACTGAATATATGGAATAAAAAATGTGATTTAAACTAGTATATTGAAAAGAAAAATAAAATGGATTATCGTAGTCTAAATTATGAAATCTGAATTATTTTTTTTTTTAAAAAGATTGTTTCAAAAGCAGTAGATTTTTTTAATTAAAACGAAATGAAATTAACTGTAAAAATGTTCAATTTTTTGTAGAACACGAAAAATGTAAATGTTGTTAATTAAATGAACACATTTTCAAGAAGTTTGTACGCAGATCGAGACAACGTGCCACGTTTATAAAAAGTACTCAACCGTTGTCTCTATAATTGTGTACACTAAATTTACAAACTGTTTGTTTAATATTAACATTATTTTATAATACAATGTCGAAACATTCGAGACATTAACAATTTTAGGTACAAGTTAGACAGATAATAAAGACATTTTCTATATTCGTTTAATCCACAACAGGACTCACAAGATTTATTATACGGATAGATAAATAAATACACACAGATATAAATCATAAACAAAAACGGTGAATGTGCGTGGCTTCTTTTCGTATATGAAAGAACGAGACGCATGATTCAATTAGATTACGGATATATTTATTGTTTTGTAATTTCGCGAATAAATTGTTCCACTCGTTTAGAATACAATTTACAATCTATCCGTATGAAACGAGGAGCAGCCGCCTGTTTACAGTTAATCGATTTTTCTTGTTTCCCTATATACATGGCAATAATCTGAACAGATACTTGTGTTTCATCCAATTGATAGGATAATAACTCTTGTGATTGTTTTATTTTATTGCTATTTTACGAGTTGTTGCGTCTTGTACGTACATACATGACTCGTAGATTCCGTCTATTGAGTTTTACGTCCTTATTGTTACAATTTGCGGGGTATATTTTTGAGATTTCACCCTTTTCATATAAACATATACATACGCACACGCATATATATATATATATAATACTTAAGTTTTTCTTTTATATGTTATAACAGTGATAGTTTATCGAAATTTGTAACGTTTATCAAATTTTATTAAGAAGTCAGCAATGCATGGATCGTAATATATTTTATGAGATTATATATATATATATATATATGTATGTTTGTGTTTTTATTACAAAAAACAAATATTTATTGGCAGACTGGGTAGCACAGTAGTTTGCATCACCCTTCACGATATTTCCGAGCCCACCAACGATATTTTCGAATCCACCGATGATATTTGTATGGCCTTGGAAATTCCGCAAGAAGGATAGAAAATGCCGCAGGTAGCATAGGAAATGCCGCAGGTAGGATAGGAAATGCCGCCACCATCGTTAGAGCTTTTTTGTTTAAATCTAGCTCTGACGATGATAGCGTCGCCATCGAAATGCATCAGCCGATATATTTATAAATAAAGTGAATAATAAGTGATTATTTTTGTGTTATACTGTTGATAATTATATTAGTTATAATAACGAATTTAAAAATTAAATCAGTTATAAAATAAAAAACGTACATTTTTTAAAAATAGAAATAATATTATTGAATATTTGAATACAATCATATCATGATAGAATAATAATTCATTTGTGATGTTTATAAATTTCAGTTTATGAATAAATTAAATATTTTTTTTAAAAAAACTATGAAAGAAAAATGATACTACATCATGTAATATTCAAAAATAACGTTTACTAAAAAATCTGAGTAAATAAAATTAAATGAAAAACAGATATAAGATTTTAGAATCTTGAGAAACATCCAGGTGTAATATAATAAATTTTATCATAAATATATCATGAAAAATATTAGCTTTTAAAATATATTCATTGTTTTCTCTGAATACAATATTACACGGTTATTAGAACTGAGAGAGAATTAGAAACGTGGCGAGATAAAAAAGAATACGTATGAAATAATTCATATGATAAGAATAACAGTAAGGTAAAAACATAGAACCCAACATAAAAATAACAAATAATTTTCCTTATCTGTTTTGAATTTAAAAATTATGTTTTCAGAATATATGATATGTTACATGAAAAATATATAGTCGTGTGTCTTTCACCTAAAGCACGCGATAAAAAATCGACGATGCTATTAAAGAAACTGAATCTTTCCTAGCACGTAACATGAATGACAACATATATCCTTGTTTCGTGAAAGATTTATATAAATTGTGGCATCATCATCTAAATCCTAGTAATCTCACGATACTCAGATGTACGTACAAACTGTGTATGTGGACCGCAGCGCTGTCATCTTTTCGAAAATTAGGTCGTCGATCGCGAACTTTGATCATAAAGTGAAATTTACTGCAGGCAACGCGTTAAGATTCAATTAACGACGTATTTAATTAGATTAGCGGATGTGAAATTCCGAAAATCACTGTTTAATCGTTTATAAATATTTGTCGTGACTATTAATAATTTTAAATGAAGAAAAGATTTTTTCATAATCATGTTTATACTAATTGTTTATACTTTTACACATAAATGATTATATGAAAAAATATCTTCATGAATAAAAGTATGAGTATTTTAATACTATTTATTATTTTTTAGAAATTAAATAATTAAAATAATACATGATATACAGCAATGACGAATGAAAAATATTTTTTATTCTAAAAAATATTGAAACTAAATTTTGTGTTAAAGGAACTTAACTAATTTTGTAAATCATATTCTAAATTCTAATAATTCTTAGAAATTAGAATATTTTAATATAAAATCAATTTTTTAACTTAAAAAAATAATAAACAATATAAAAGTTGTTCCAGTAAATACATAAAAATTCTTTTATGATATTAAAAACAACAATGATTTTTAATTACTTTTTTATGATTTTACAGCTGTAAAAGTTTTAATACTTTTTTCTTCCTTTAAATACGAGCTTTATTAAATGTCGTATTTTTAAAAAGGTTATGAAATAAGTTTCGACTTTCTTATAATTAAAAAATATATATTTCCAGATTTACTTAATTTCATTTCGTTTTCTTTCAATCAAACACAATAAATCAACCGTTATTGTTAAATAAAAATAGAAAATTACATGTTTGTTCCAATTAAATAGAGAATATTTATAACTATTTTTTTTTTACAAATATATTCTCAGTTTGTATGGAAGCTATATAGATTTTGTTCACAGATGCTTGTTTAATTTAAACGTAAGACAGTTGCTGCGCCATAAAACACAAAATGTTACTTGATAAGACAGGACGAGCTTCGATGGAGTACTTTCTGTACGGCTACACTGATGTCACATGTCTTTGAAATTGACATACAGAATTGACCGCTGTCAGTTTATTTGATCGCTATATTTAAAAGCACTACTCTCGAGACGTGAAATGGGTAATAAATTTAATGTGATTTCTATTGTTAAAGTATAAAAGCAATTCTTAAAGTTAGTCTTTTCTAAATATAAACTTTATGCGCACTAATTTGTATTTTTTACTATTTATACACAATTTTATTATTTTTAGATTATATATAACACATAATTACTTCTTTTGAATTACACAACATTTATTTAAATTTTTATTATTAATTGAAAGAAAGATTAAAATAAATATTTTGAATCTATAAAAATGTTGAATATTAATCGACAAAATTATTATAAACATTTTATGCAATTAAAATTGAATATTAAATTAAAATATCCTTTATATTCGATTTAAATTAAAATTTAAGTCAGAAAATCATTTTTCATTGAAAAATATATTTTAACGAATTTTTATTTCGAATAAATTTTTGATAACAATTAATTTTTTTTCATTATATATATATATATATATATATATATATATATATATATATATATATGCATGAATATAAATGTTCAAAGAAAATTTAACAAAGAAATAATGAAAAAAACACACTCTAGCGAAAAGAACTTTTGATTAAAAATATAAATTATAAAGCCGAATAAATTTGCAAATAATCAACAGACGTAAAGCGATGCAAACAGATACAATAAAATATCTCAGATAATAGAAGAGCATACTGAAAGTGTTAATGACTTTTATGACAACACTGAGACAAGTGTACAGTCATTTTCAATTATTTGCTGATTATTAATCATGGACTTCAATGTTAGTGAATTATGAATCTGCTTTGAATCGTTGAGGTTCCTTACCATATTCATTCATATATATATATATATATATATATATATATATATATATATATATATATATAAGTACAATAGCTTTCAGTATAATTTTCAGTACATTCAAGCAGACGCTACTTCAACACACCGCGCGTACGTTGTCGGCTTGAAAACAAAAGGAGATCCTGTTATATTCTCCCACGTGACCTCCTCCTTTTTATCCAACCCTGTATAACCCAACTCTTGACTCTTCTCTGGTTTCTCTATGGACAGAACGTCATGATCATACTTGTACAGATGTAAATATTTCTCAGTAGACATACGGTTAGAAACTGTATGTGAAATGTTACGAGATTTTTTACAAAAAAATACTTTAAAGATATAATATTAATTTTAATTATTTATCAATTAAAAACACAACTATATTTATCTTTTACTCAATTAAATATTTTCAGTAATCAATATTCATTGTTATAGAATTGTATAAAATATACAATTTTATTTTTTTAAAAAATGATTAATAATTAAATTGCAATATTCAATGGGATTAAAATGAAATCCCATTTATTATTTATTCTTTTGTAGGATTCATAAAGAATACTTATTAGTACAACTCAATTGATCATTCAGCTATATACATACATATATAGGGTTTTCCAATAAGCACTTCAGAAGTTTAAATGGAAATAAAACAAAAAGTATTTAATTAATTAGTTATTTTTTTTATTTTTAAGCATATTTTATGGCATTACTGGTGGAATACAATTTCACTTATAAGACCACCACGACATAATATCACTCTCTCACAATTTTATGGTCCAATTTCATGAATTACACGTTCAATGTTTATTTTTAATGCTTGTTATTTGTGATTTATCAGCATATACCAATGATTTCATATAACTTCACAGAAAATAATCCAATGGAGTTATATCACATGATCTTGGTGGACAATTAATGGGTCCATTTCGTAAAATAATGGACTCGTTAAACTTTTGTTTCAATAAATCTATTGTAGCTTTTACAATTTCTAAGTATTGTTGAAGTGTTAAATATTCTATGATAATTTTCCAAACTATACTGAGTTAAAATATCAAAATGTGCTTAAGAAATTCAAATATGGCTAGCTCCAGCTGTCAAAGTTCTAACATTCTTATTGGAAAACCCAATATAGAAATTGATTATTGTTATGTATAAAAATATATTAATTTTTTAAACATTTTGAAAATTTGTCCATAAGCTAAACTTGTTGTTCTTTTTAGATTTATTTACAATTATTTATTGCATACATTATTCTCTTAAAAAAGACTTAATATGCAGAGCTTATTTGAAAATTTCATAAAATAACTCGTTTTCAAATTCAATAACAGACCAAATATTTTATTCGCAACACGAACGAGTTCATATACTGTATAAATATATACTTATTATTTTAGTCGTGCTTCTGTTAGTATGTTTGTTCCATTTGCAACCTAAGGTACAATTTTCTTCAAATAGAATACGATGTTGTCGGGTTAATGAGATAAATGTTTTCTCATGAAAACGAGAAAAGGAAATTCCAGTTGAAAATTATACTTTCTTTGTGTTCGATGTGCTAGTGACAATATTTACGTACTGATACTGATCGAATTAAAATTACAATAGAAAACGGTTAGAAGTGGTGAATGGTTACATTTCGCGTTAAAGATAACTGTCATTTCGTTTTTCGATAAAATAAATGACAGGTGTGTAATTGAATTCTCCTGTACTCGATATCTACGGTATATATTACTAATAACGCCGTTTTAGTAATTTATTGGAACAAATATAATATGTGTATAAAGGGATGCTCTCTATTATATAAATTAACAAATATTCGTTTACGTTTCTTAAAAAATGAATAATATAGTACTTTGCATATTTTTTAAAATAAATTCTACTGCTATATAAATACTTGTCTTTCTAAAAATCAACAACATGAATGTCCTGTTTGAAGAACTCTTCGTTTAATGAATTTAACAAAAATTAATTAAATTGTGAAGTGCATCGTCAAATTATGTATATTACTAGCATGTCCTATTTTAAAGACATTCTAGATGAATTTATTTACAAGTGTTTTATATATACTTAATTATATTTTTTATATTTATTTTCCAAGAAAAATCTTGATGTATTCATTTAAATATTTTTCTTTATTTTTTAATAATATTTACCTAAATTGCTAGAAACTCTTAAAATTCATAAAGATTATTTTTATAAAAATCAATTCAAAGTTTGTAATAACAATCATTTAATGCACTATCATATTTTTTTAAACAATATATAACTTTAAATTGAATCCCTATCGAAAGTTCTATCTAACCTAAAAAAACATCTTTTATCATACTTTTATATATACATACACACACACACACTACATATATATATATATATATATATATATATATATATAAAGGGTGTATTTTGATGTTAGATAGCACTTTCAATAGAGATTCAATTTAAAGTTCTACCACGCTTAAGAACACCCTATATTTCATTTTATTTCTTAATAAAATCTGTATTTCTCTAACTAATTCAAAACAATACTAAATAAATATTGATATATTTGAATTATGTATCATGAACGTAAATGTGTTATTTGAGTAAATATTTCTTAGAAAAAGAATGTAGATTGTCGTAAAAGAATTATCGATAACAACAAATATAATAAATATAAATAAGGGTTTCGATTCATATCAAACAACTGATAAAATTAATACAGAACCAATATTCGATAAGAGAGAAGAAAAAAAAATACACAAAAGTTGAAGTACAATCAAGTCACTTATAGCTACAAAAAAATACCCCGAAGAAAAACTCATCCATATTTCTGGAAAATAAATAGATCAGGTGGAGAAGGAATCGTAAAATAAATGTGTATGCTCGAGTCACTCGATCACGGAGAAACGGGGTAAACAGAGTGAGAGTTGAGTGAAAGAAGGAGAAAGTACTATACACAAACACACCCTCGGTTGCATGCAGCCAAGCTGGCTAGCGTAACATAACGTAAAATGGACTCGAACACGCAACCAACGTACTGGTTTTAACTGAAAAGAAATACAAGCATTGTGAAATGTACAGGTTGGAGAGAAAGGGTGTATGAAATAGGCTTGTTTAGGGTGGTACCGACAGGCACGGAGTGTTAACAGATACGGAAACGACGTTGCACAATAAGGAAACTGATTGAAACTGATAATGTTTAAGTAAGATAAGGTGTGTTTATTAATACGTTCTACGTGTGTCGAGAATCTTGGCTTTGACCTGGTACAGAGACCGGGACATGTGCAATGCGCTTGCGTTATGACATACGAAACTCGGCTACTGACCTGGTTTGCCTTCGAAACGGTCGCTGCACTGGTTCGAACCCCGCACAAGTATCTCACCATTGCATGCACCACGAAGAGGTGCTATGCAAGGCAAAACCATACAAGTATAAAAGCTATCTGTTCCAGTCTAGTCAAATACGTGTCGTATGCGTGCGACAGAAACACAATACGACATTTTCTAAACGTTATAATGTTTTTTTTTCATCGTTCCTATCCGAATGGCCTATGCATGCTTTTTGATAGTTATTAAGGGTTGCTTCTACTCGACGAAAATTAGTATGTTGCTCTGTTTTATGGTTTCGTTTGAGAGAAATTAGGTCATCCGTTTGTTATTTTTTTACCCACTATTTTATAGGATATTAAGCAATTAATTTATGTAAATATTTTTTATTGTACGTTTTATGGCTGAAAGCACTGAGATACTGCAATGTTTGAATAACAAACGATCAGTATTGATTGAATGAATTTGCGATACTAAAACTGATTTATAAGTAAACATTGTATAACATATATTGTATTCAAATACAATGAAACAATTATGTATATATATATATATATAAATTATAAAAAATACTAGATTTAATTTTTAAATTGTTTACTATATTAATTTGATTAAAAATTCGATCAACAAAAAAACTTTACATTAAAAATAGTGAAATATTTTTTTCTCAATTGCTACAAATATTTTTTATCAATAATTATAGTTATTCTATATCAAAAACATAATCACTCATTTTATATTTGTAAAATGAGATCGTCTTATTGTTCAAATCTTTAATTTTATGAGATAATAACCAATTAGTTTAGGTAAATATTATTGTACCGTATATTTTATAGTTGAGAGCACTGAGATATTGCTGTTTGGACAATAAACGAGCATTATTGATTAAATGTATTTTCTATACTACAACGAATTACGTTACAGCTAAATAGATTCTATTATATTCAAATAATAGTCCATAGAAAAGATACTTGCACGAAAAATAAATGATTCGTAAAAATAAATGATTCGCATGTACTTTTCAAAGTGTACGAGTGAAATTTTGTTGATTAAATTTTTAGTTCAATTACTCGTAATATTTATTTTTAAAGCCATTTGCAAATAGAAAATTTGCTTACAACAAGCGATACTATATTTCTATATTTTTTTTAAAGAAATTAATTTCGTTTTAAATGAAAATTATTCTGAAAAATAATTATCATATTAACAATTCAATATGAAAGACTATTTTAATTTAAAAATAATTTTAGAATTTCGTTATTACAATATTTAATTTTAATTTATAATAAAATATACTTTAATTAGTTTTATAAAAAATAATATTTTTGAAGATTTATTTTATTCAAATAAAATTAATTATCTTTACAATCTTTTAAAAAATATTTTATATTGAAATTTCAATAATAAATTCATGAATCAAAATATTTTCAAAAATTCACTTTCTGTAAAATATAAGAACTCTGATATTTTCTTATATATATATATATATATATATATATATATATATATATATATATATATTTATATTCATACATATTATTAATAGCATTTATGATTCTGCTAGCATATCCTTTGATCTTATATTCCTTTATTACCTTTTCTAAGCAATAATATGGTTATGAAAGCTCACCTTTTCTAACCAGCATATTATTAAAGAATGAGCAGAAAACATGACCTTCTTTTGTACGTATTCAAATATATATAAAAGAACTGATGTATAGAATTTATCTTTTCAATTAATTATTTTTTTATTATGATTATTAACTAAAGAAATAATAAAGTATTTATTCATTTCTTTATCAAATTCTACAATAAATTGTTATATTGACAACAAATCTGATTACTAACTCAGTATACTTATATAAATATAAATAAACATTATATCAATTATGAAAATATTATCCTTTTTTTAAAAAAATAGTTTAATAATAAGTTTATTTTTAAATAAAATCATCCCCTATCACATAATTTTATTTTATTTTTTTCATGTAGATAAATAAAGAAAAATAATTGAAGATTTTAACATTGATGATATATTATTCAATTATTTAGATTTTTAATAGTAGAAAAATAATTTGTTGAATTATTTATATAAAAAAATATTTGACAAAAATTCAAATGATGATATAAAACAATGTACTTTACAACAACATCAGAAAGATTAACTAGTGAGTGTGATAATCGAAAATTAACTTCTTCTGTGAACATAATCGTTCGGAAAAAGTCAACTGACTTCCGCATGATATCTTTTTTCTGCACGAAACCGTTTACATGGAACGATACAACAGAGAAACAGTGAAAATTATACCCGGAACAAAATGAATAAAAAAATATATACTAACTAGCGCAGACTCATTTTTCTATATATCAAGTAGCACAAAAAAAAAATACGTATAAAGATATTATCATAACGACAAACGTTAAGAAACGTTATTATTTTATAACGAAGCGAAATTTTCTTTTGTATAGCAAAGGCTGCGAATTCCGAAAAAAAGAAAACAACAAGAGTGCGTACATAGGCCATAGAACGCGGGATCCATTCTAGCTTAAGGTATGTGTAACTATATAGGCTCCTTACTTGCCGCTTGCATAGCGCTAACGAAAAGATAAATAAGGTTGTTATTAAATATAATATATAATGGGGTGTGTATACTACAGTGTACTTACTAAGTCTTGATTAAATAAGGCTGTTGAAAATGCTTGCTCATTTCGCTTCGTGTTTGTTTTGGTTACGGAAAATGAATCTTCGCGAGGAAAATAAATAATTAATTAACGTTATTGTGTAAACAGTGGATTTCGTTGGCTAAACGACCGGGAAATTAAGTTAATTTTTCAATTTTCTTTATTCATCCATTATTTCTACAGGTTAGGTTTTGGTTACCTGGAGTAGATAAATTATACTTATGACTGTGTGTACGGCGCTTTTTATTTCGTTTTTTTATAAATTTCCGGTACGGAAAATGAAAAATAAACGGTCGGTAACGTTCGGCAAAATATACAAAAGAAACAGTAAATTAAAATATTATTATATTGATATTTGTAACGCTAATATTATCATTCAAGGTTACAGAAAATCGTTATGTTTTTCTTTTTGTGGATTTTTTATAAAATTATAATCATACACGAATAAAATACACACACATACAAATGTGTATACACACAAACACACATATAAACACGGAAATAAATTAATAAATTTGATTATAAAATTTAAATTAAAAAAGTGATATTTTAAAAAAGGATTAAGATCAGATAAAAAAACAAATAAATTAATCTGGGATTAAAATATTAATTAATAAAACATTAAATAATTTAATTTTATATCTGAAAATTTTAATAACATTTTTTTAAAAAAATATTGATAGCATTTTTTTCTAAATAATAAATAAATACAATGTTTAATATTAAAAAAATATTTTACAATAAATTATTTATTATAATTATGATATATTTTTTGATTTCAAAATAAACATCTTGAAATATTCCATAAATAATACATTCTTGTTATTGTTTATATGGATTTTATAAAATAAAGAAAAATTAGTGCTTAAAAAAATTATAAAATGAGAAAAGCTCAGTTTATTTCTCATAGATGTTCAATAAGTAAAACTTATTAATAATTGAGATAGTCTAAAAAATAGAGGTTAAATTGTTTGTTTAAAATATTAGCTGATGTTTTTTAGAAGAAATTTCAATAAATATTAATTCACTTCTCAATCATGAATAATAATAATTAAAAATATAAAATTAATACAAATAATCAAGCTTTATAAAACTATATATGATTATAAAATTGTTTATGAATAAAAAAAAATTATACTACATTTATCAAAAATGTGTACAATTTTGTAATGAAATTTATGCAAAATTCACAAAATTTTCCACCTCAAATACCTCTATACTAATGTCTTGAGTGTTGGTAAATATACGACCTTTTATAATAACAGTTCTTTGCACATTTATAACATAGCCAAAGAGGATTAGAGAAAATTGTGTACATTATTTAAGTAGTAAATTACTAAACGTGAAGTCGTTTTACATTTTCTTCTATATCCCTTGACATTTATTTGAGACAAAACTATCAAATGAATTACTTCTAATTTATATACTTTCCACGTATTTTACACATTTTTACGCATCTGTATAAATCAGTTCAAATAAATATCATCTCTGATCATCTGCTATTAATTACATATTCACTTTTTCAAACATGAAAAATGGAAATAAATTATAATATCGAATAACATTATATTTTATTATTAATTTAAAACTACACGGTAATAGTTTGATTTTATTTTATATTTTTATGTTTTTAATCCATAAATATTTTTTTAAAAGATGTAATTGACATTACAATATCAAATATTTTGATCTTTTAATAGATATACATTTAATAATAAATAAGCGGTTTTAACTAATTTACATTTTATATTTATATAATATGGATTGATATAAATTTTCATCTGGAGAAATATTTTTAACCAAATGTTATCATGAAATAATATATTTTCTAATACAATAAAAACAAGAATAAATTATTAAAAAAGGAACACTTATATAAAATTGAACACAAATTTATATAAATAATCAATATATAAGTGAAATTAATGCAGCACTCAAACACTCCATTAGCATCTACAATCAGACTTCAATATTTTATCGATCAAAAACGAACAGTCTTCCGCATAAAATAATTCTGAAACAATAAAGAAAGAACACTCGTTTTATATCCGTTACTGATTGTACAAAAACGCATAGTTAAATGTACTCATACAAATCCTTCAGAAATATTTCGAACCCCTTCTAACTGTCGTAAAAACATGTATCAGGAAATATAAACTAAACGCTAAGAATGAAACGAACGAACTTTGTCAAAGAAAAACAATGACGAAAAAACGTTTAATCTAATCTTTATATACATATCAGTATATATATATATATATATATATATATATATATATATATATATATAAATACATAAATTGTTATAAAAGCTATATAAAATAAAATACTATTTTATTTTATTATTAAAACACTTTTAAATTTAATAATAAAACTTATTAATTTTCTGTATGAAAATTATTGAAATATTCATTTGATATTAATTTCATATAGTCATTGTATAATAAATTTAATAAAAACGCCATAAACATTCAGATAAAAAACATAAAATGTCTCCTGCTGAGGTTTATTCGACCACTCAATGCATCGTGTGACATATGTACGTAAAAGATAGCTTAATTAAATTTGAAAAATAAGCTCAGCTGGAATGAAAAATGATTTATTTTCTTATACAATCCAGCTGAAAATGTTGTTCATTTTTAATATAGTTTAATTCATAGGCGTGCATGGAACAACTTTTGTTTTAAATATTTAATAATTAATTTGTTGTAATATGTTTTAGGTGAAAAGTTTTTAATAGTAAGTTATTTATATAATAAGTTGTTTAATGAAATTAAAACTTTTAACCGTGTACATTCCCATTGTATAAAGTGTATGAATTTTTAAGTATTGTTTATATTTATTTCAGGTTTATATACATTTTTCTGAAATTAAAAATGGAATAAGTTCAATTTTATTAAACTTTATTTCTCATAATAGTATTTTTATTTAATTCTATCGAATATGAAACTGATTAAAATATTATCATTTATATTTGTAAGTGAAAATTGAAAACAATTTCCATTATTCATAAAAAAATGTTTAAATGAACAAAAAGCTTTTGAAAATTTGTTATTGAAAAAACAATGTCAATGTGAGTTAAAATACAGCTACATTAAATGGTTTATTAAAGTGCTTTATTAATTACATACGAGGAATGAGCAAGTAGCTCTTTCTTATATGCATGTACTGGTTTTTGTACTCTACGAAGGGATTGGCAACGTTTCAAATCTACGTTTAGGTAACCTTTTTCTTATTCATACCATAGAATTTCATTTATAAATGGCTTACATCTGTTCAATCAAATGCTATTAATTTATTTTATATAAAATCATAAAAAAGTATAATGAATGAAAATCTTTTTTAAATTATAATATTTTTCTATTCGTATAAATAAAAATTAATATTTTATCATACAACATTATTTTAATTGAAAAATGATAATCACAATTCTGTATTGAGTATTCAGAAAAAAATATGAATAAAAAAATAATAATAGTAATTTAAATTAAATAAATAATATTTCTATAAAAAATTCTCTAATAATTTTTATTTTAATTTAGGTTTGTATAAATTACAATATTTTTTCAATATGAAAATAAGATAGTTTATTTTTTAAATTAATTTTTAAAATAAACTCTTATATTTATATACATTCTGTTATTTTTTTGAATTCGAAAAAACATTGTAAATAAATTAACTAACGATAAAAACAAAGTATATTATACGTAAATATATGTATTTTAAATAATTTATATAATTATTTTCATTGAACTATCAATCTATTTAAATGATATGTAAATTTTGTCCATTTTGTATATATTTCCAAATCGATTTCTAATAATCTATTAATAAATCAAATAAAAGATGAATAAATCATTTCTAATAAGTGTATAATCAAGTTAGAAAATATGTTTAGAAAGACAGTGCATGTTTCAAACTAATAACAAAAATATATATTATTCAAATATATTTTTCAAATATTTTTTTTTAAAAACATATACATACATATATATTCTTAATAAAGGTACTATTATATTTGGTAATTGAGAAATTGAAAAAAGATTTACTTTTATAAATTAGAAAACCTATTTTACTTGAAATAAATTTTCAGAAAAAATCTCTTTTTCATAAAATCATTTTTTTAATTTAAATATGGAAACAAATATCAATATTTAAGAATGTTCTTTCATAAAAAAAATTATTGTTCTCAAAAGATTAAAATCATTTTTATTATGGTTTAAAAATAATTTTTATGAAATTAAATACTTTATATTATTGATTTTCTATTGAGAATTTTCTTGTTAATTTTATAAACATAATTTAATATACACAATAAATGATGTTCCTCTTTAGAAATTATATATAATGATTGATTTTATGAATGTAAGAAAATCACTTTCTTTAAACAAAATAACTGTACGAAAGATGATATCGATTCGATTTAACTGTCTTTGTTTAATATATATATATATATATATATATATATATATATATATATAATGATGTAGAATGCTATAACATAGTTGCCAACAATGCGGCTCAGAAGTTGCTGTCATTGTCATGGTACGCTTGATTAATTACCGTGAAAATGGTCACTTTTTTTGTTAAACATCACTTCGGAACATTCAAGTAGAAACGCGATGCAACCACACACACAGACATATAACCGTCGCTGTTCCTTTTTACCACTCTTTAACGGTGTGAAAAAGAATTCTTCATGCTGATGAAATTTATTTTTCAATGATAGATGGATGTTTATTTAGGTTTCTCTCTCAGACATCATTTTCGTTGATTAATCGTTTTTTGAATGGCGAACGGATGTATTGAAGAAAGACAGTGGGTTCGATGCTGTTTAAATCGGATTCGTCGAGTGTTTGTTACGTGGGTGGAACAAGAATTAAGTAATTATTAATAAACGATTTGTGGAAAATTCTAAAGTATTTTATGAACGTTATTAATAAACAACGACATTTATTTATATTGTATTCAGTTCATTTTTGAAACGTGATTTTGTTCTTTTGTTCGAACAATTGGCTATATTTAAAACACTGAAATATATTTTTACATTTATTTCGTTTGTTAATTACAATTCGTTCGAGTTAAATCGTTCTACTTTTAAAAGATTCTAAATAATTAAGAAACAAATTAGTTCTTTAATTAAGAATTATCTGTTCTTTTAAGTGTTTTTCTTAAAAAATGTTAATTTCTTAACAAATCTCAATTATTTAAATTTATGGATATGAAATATGTTCTCTTCGATGTGCTTGGATATACTTCAAACCATTTCTATTTCAATAGGTGTCATAAATATTATTTCGTAATGTTTAACTCGGAAACTGTTCCGAAGAAAACTTAATCAGTACAAGAAGCATTAACGATAGAGAACAAGAAATATACATTTTCTCGTAACTGAATGTCATTGGTTGTAACCTTGACCGGGGTCAAATGAAAACTTTATAATAATTAAATGAAAACGAGAGAATCTCGCCATTAGATTAAAGTGTTTAATTAGTCATAAATATTGCTAGATGATTTTAATTTAAAATACACAAACTCGTTATGTGTATATCTATATATACACATTTCATTCACGTATACACACAAATTTAAATATATATATATATATAGATAGATATATATATATATATATAAATGTACGTACATATGCGCACTTTGCACACAGTTGCAGAAAATTCACGCAATATGTTTGTATCGTGGCCACGATTTTTAATTCAATTACAGAGGGTTATGAAACCGTGTACACGGGAGGACCTTTTTAATTATAAAAAGATACATATGCTAACACTTTGGCTCAACGGAATGGGGAAAAGCGTGAGTGAGTGAATTTGCGTGAGTGTGGAGATTAATAATAAAAATATGTTCATATAATATACAAATGCAGAGGAATTAAAAATTATTTAGCATTCGCATATGTAAGAAATTTGGCTTGTTTATTATGAATTAAAAATAACATAATATCATAAATATTATTATTAATTGAATTATCAAATAATCCATTTTTATTGTCCTCAATTTCAAGATTACTGAACGTACGAGTGTTGTGAATAAAATAAAATATTTTATATAAAAATGTGAGATATTTTTTAAAGTATACAAACATACTTTTAAATTATAGATGGATTAAAATTGATTTTTAATTTGAAAATTTTATAAAAAATATCCTTTAACATAATATATATAAATTTAATATGGAAAAAATCTTAATCAATGAACACAATATGTCCACGCGTGTATATTTTCACTAAATATCTCTATATTCGCCCGATAAAAATCTTACAATGAATTCATTTTTTTGGAAGAGTGACCATGACCGACGGTTCCAGCCACATGTGACCCACGGAGTATATTGTCTACGAATCGCTTCGTCAGTATTGTATAAATCAAAAAATAAGCGTCCTTGAATGAGAGCGGCAATGAAAAATCATCTCTCTCTCAAAAGAAATTATCATTTATATGAAAATCAGCAATTCATATCAAAACGAACCACTTTTCTTCACATTATTTTCAGATAATGTTCTTCAGCCTTTGCGAAATAGATGGATTTCGTATAAAAAACTGGCATTTCGCAACGAAAAGATTAATAGTAAGTATTTACAAAATTGTTGTTAAAGATGAAAACGAAATAAATAATCGGATGAAAATAAACGACGGTAAACATTTAATTGATATTCGTTTCGATGTGTACATAGAGACAAACAAACATAGGCAATATATATATATATATATATATATATATATATATATATATATATATATATATATGTATGTATATATGCATATGTATGTTTACATAACATATTTCCTAAGATAAAAGTCAACAATTCAATAATTCTTCATATGACTTATTTTTTTTCTGTCAAAACTCAGACATTCAATAACAGTTTTAGATAGTTTATTGAACTTACAAATGAAATAGTAGAAATTTATTGACAATTTTAGTAAAGTCAGAAAAATATTATGATATATTTGCTTAAACTATATTTATCAACATAAATCTTGTTCAGTTTACAAGTAATTGTTTATTTAGAAATCAAATCAATTGAGTGAACTTTGTTTCGAATACATCCTGGATATTAAATTTTATATTATATATATGTATGTATATAATTTTTTTAAAAAAATATTTTATTTGTTTAAAATGTAGAAGAATAAACAATTATAAATAAAATAAAAACATTTAAACAAACAGTTAATATGAAGAATGGAATCAATTATTAATAAATTTATGAAATTATATACGTGTGTGTATATATCATGTACTTGTATATAAATAATATGTTTCTACATGTGTGTTTATCTTTAGAAAATTGAATATTTCTTCATATGTGACATTAGTTTTCTTCAAAATAACATTACATATTTATATAACAAAAAGCGTAGACAGTTCATGCAACTTTAGACAGCAGGAGATAAAAATGTATTTTAACGTCTTAAGTTCAAAACAGTATTTGAGAAAATTGAATATACAGATTTATGAATAGAGAATTGAATTTTCGTACGTATATACAAAAACATATACATTTATATAGACTTATGTGCATTACTGTGAAATTTCATTAAATGAAAAATGATTGTTGTTATTGGATATTTTTTTAATAAAGTTGATAGAATTAAAAAAATATTTTCATAGAATTTTTTAATATATATTGAAGCCTATTTTATATACATTTTTTTAATTTGACAGCTTTTTTAATTATATATATTAATTAAAATTCTAAAAAGTTAATTATTTGGAATCGTACAAGTTGTTTTTTTTTATAATTTATCCAGGAATATATTGATAATATTAATTTTATATCTATTGAATTGAAATAAACAAGCTTTTATATATGATCTCGACTTTAATAATAGGTTTTATTCAAATCCTATATATTATTACAGTTTTTCAACTCAAATATCTCAAATGTTATTCAAATATTTTTTAAAAAAAGTAAATAAATTCTCTCACTTTTATTTTGGATAAAATCTGTACAGGAAGTTAATATACATTGTTAACAAATTGAATAAAAAATTATCTCAAATTGATCTTAACAAATTACTGTAATTTCGCAATGATCGATAATCTCGTAGATTAAAGTTTACAATTCAAACCCGCAATAGACATTCGTTGTTAAAGATTAAAATACGTATTCAACAAGTTGATAATCGCTTTCTGATAGCATGTCTCTTGCCAATTAAGTAAGTTTATTATATATTTGAATCCCAAAAATAGAATCCATTTTAAATTCGAAAAATATAATGATTTCCTGGACTGGACGTAAATGAAATAAATATTAAAGAAAAATAATATATATATATATATATATATATATATATATATATATAAATGGCAAAATATGTAATTAAAAGATGGCACTATACATGGTTTCAATGAAAATATGTTTTGTGTTCGTCATGAGCTTAATAGCTTAGAAATTATGCTATCAATCATGCGTCTGACAGCAACCGAATATATGTTACACTTTTCCATCTTGTGGTTTATATATATATATATATATATATATATATATATATATATATATATATATATGTTATTTTTTAGCGATACGACTCATACTTGTAAAATATTTTTCATAAGAATTTGCCAGTATGTTTTTGTTACGAATTTTTCGGTTTAATTAATTGCGAAAAATTACCGAAAACTGTATTTTGTTCGTACTAAAACGTATATAAAAAAGAAAAGAAGGAAAAAACAGGCTGAGAACCTGTACGAGATAGATAATTTTATAACGGTTTTAAGGTTCGATAAAAAAATATATATAAACGCTTAGATTATAAATTTTCTTATGGATTGTTAAATTTTATTGTGAGTGAAATTGTCCATTTTTTCTATTGCTTTTTCTGATATTAAACATGGCGGCTTGTGGGCGTTATGGCTTACGGTTATGTGTAGGCGGATCGTTTTTAAACGGTATTTGGTCTTTAGCATTTAAGCTAAACTGATTTTAAAATGAATTCAAATGTGGATGAACTGAAATAAGGACACTAGTTGTTTTAATAGAATAGCAATTTCATAATATGACTATGCAAATATATATATATATATATATATATATATATATATATAATTATATTAAATGAAAGACAATTTCATTGCTATAGAATATTGAATGAGTTAAAAAAAAGTAAAAATAAAAATATTTTCTAAATAACATTTTCAATCTATATAAAATAAAATTAATTTCTACTATTATAAAAAAGTATTTTTTTTAGTATTTAATAAAATTAATTTTATATACTAAAAACAATCATTTTTAAATCATTTATTAATTTATATATTTAATTGTTTATATATATATATAAATATGTCTGTGAAGTATGTTTCATTTTATTGACAAGAAATTTATATTACATAGCCCGTTATTTAAATGTGAAATTTTCAGTACAGATATTTCATTATTGGAATTTTTTATATTCACTAATTGACATTGATGTGAACATAAATTTTAATTACTTCATTACACGAGTTAATTTTTTTTGATAAAATATATCTGTATATACAATTTACAGTTATTTACATTATATATATACATGAATAATTGTAAAGATTTTTTAAATATTTCAAAATTCCTCTGATATATATTAAATAATACAAAAGTTTTTATATATTGTACATTATATCTCATTTTAATGTGTTTATACTTTAAATATACACACTTTTTTACAATATAGTATATACATAAATATACTCATATAAAGAAAATAAAAGTTCATAAATCATATTTTTCGAGAAGAAATATTTACGTATAAATAAACAAATAGTATTAACGTTTTTTTTAAAAAAAATCCCTGTCTTTTTCATAATAGTCAAAAAGATTTTCGTATAACATTATTATTTGTTTGTAATAAACAATTTTTTAAAATAAAAATAATTTTTATTTTTAATCATATTTGATTAAATCAATGATAAATATTTAAATTTAAAAGTGTATACTCAGTTATTATTAAATAAATAATTTAGTTCTACCAAAAATACTAATTCAATAAATGTAATAAAGTATTGTTACCTTTTTTGGGTATTTATTTAAAAAATATCGAGCTAAATATTTTTCTAATATTAATTCAATTTTTTCTATGATCTTTTCTGTAAAATATTATTAGATTTTTATCAAATATTAATTAGAAATCAAAACAATGAAATATTAAAAAAAATATGATATAAATGTAACAACTTATCGATTTGTATAGTACGTAAGTAGATCTGGAGATAATTTTATAATTTGAATAAAGGACTATTCTGAAATTCTGAATATTCTCTTGTAGTAAAATACGATCAAACCAAAATTTGTATATAAAATTGTCTATTTATCTCGACGTGTTCATCCATGCGTGTGCGTCCAAACGAACTAATTCGGTCTACATAAACTTGCTATTTTATCACCATTTTCCACTAATTAAAAGATGCGACCGACGTTAAACAGAATCGTTATGAAAAAGACGCCCAACGACTGTAGACAATAATAAAATGGCGAGGAATACAACAACGATGTAGTTATTTTCACTTATCAACAGATGTCACGCACTGTGTATAATTGACTTATTTTTCCCCGGTGTGACAGTCGGACGAACGGGAACGACGTCGACGTGCGTCCAATGTGCCGCAACAACGGCGCCGGGTACATGTCGTGCCCATCCATGGCACAATGTTACTGAATCTGTACAGCGATAGATAAAATGGCAATTTATGTGCGTAATGCGATTATTCCAAATAATATTATTGTGTGACAGTATGATAAATACGTTCGGCATACTTTTTTCGCCATATTTTTGTCACTCGTTTTGTTCACGTACGTTTATGGCGCTTATTTAATTGTGTTATTAAACATGTAATTGTAAAAAACAAGTCTGCATTTTTAGAAGGGATGCGTGTACACATTTTTGTACATGACGAATGAAAATATTCGTACATTGTGTTCGTTCATTCATTCAAAAATTTTATTAATTTAGTAACATGAAGAGTTTGTTGCAGTTAGATGGAAATATTGTATCGATTTAATATAAACTTTAAAAATGCAACTTTATATTTTTAAAACAATATTTTATATAATTCACACAAATATATATATTTATATGTATAAAAAAATATTATTCAAAACCTTTTACTTATAAATAGTCAGTTTTATAAGTAAACAAGTTCAAATAGAAGCACAGGTGCTCTTTTCATGAAAATTTCACTGTTATTATAAAATGTGTATTTACTAACTATATTAATGTGTTTCTTGTAAGAACGCATATGTTTCATTAAATGGATATACTATTTTAATCTGAAGAAAGAAATTGTTTTAAAAAATAAATTTTTACTAAAACAACTCTTTAATATATAAAAATATACAAAATTAAATTTTATTTATAAACAATAAGTTTTCAAAAAACATTATTAAAATTACTTCAAGGTATAGATTAGGAAAATAAATCTCATGATAACAAAATATAAATTTGTTTATTATTCAAATCACTATATTATATACTTTCATCAAAACAGAAAATAATAGGATGATTTATACTTGAAAACAATCTTCAGATGAATTCATAAATTATTTTTTTAATTTGAGAAATTATTAAATTATTCAATTTATTTTTGAATTCATAAACGATTATTAACTCTACTTCGTTTTTATTATTTTAATGCATTTTATCTTTTACTTTCATCATTTGGCACGTCTTATATTTTAATTTGTATAAACTACTTAAATTTTACATATTATTTCCTTTAATATATATATACACATGTGTGTATTTAGAAATGTTTATATGAAATGTATGTGTTTGTGTGACTGTATATTTGTGTATGTGTGCAATTCAAAATGTATATTTTATACTTAATGTATCGTACAACAGCTTGCAATGTTAAACTGCAAGACTTTATAGCACAAAATAACAAAACAGCAGGATATAACGACGCATCGAGCAGGAATTATACCAGTGTATTGGATGCAGAGACACTCACGCGCTCATCGTCCTGCTGCCAGGATAATCAATACGTAAAAGCAGCGAGTGTACCTACAATGTAACTATATAACATCTGTGAAAATTTACGTATCATAACAGGTCGTTGGCTTTATGTTATAATTTACAACGCTCGCACTAAAAACACAAGGTATATGAATAATAAGAGCATGTACTCGCTTGTCTTATGCGACGATAAAGTATTTTAGTTGCTTGATTCGATATTATTATCTTTCGAGTAATTTATTACTGAACAGTATTAAAGATGTCTAGCCTTAAATAATTATAATAGTAAGTATACGTTTTGTACAGATAATAAATCGTCGACGTTCGTGTGGCCGGAAGTCTACTGGTATTTAGCACAGGACAATAAGATCAGAAATTAATCGTCGGATCCATTTATATCAATGATAAAATATGTGTACTATTTAATCAGTACCAAGCAAGAAACTACCTATCGTATACTTGATTTAAAGCAGAGTTTTTTCCAGATTATAATTTAATAAATAATCACTTTTAAAATATTCATCCTTTCATAAAAAAAGATTTAATATTAATTCATATTCAGTATATGAATATAAAAATTCGTTTTTATATCAAAAACATTATATTGATATTACATCAATAAAAAAGTCATCATTGTTTATGAATTCTTATATAAATTATATTTTTTTAATATTTTGAATTATCCATAGAATTATATTCAGAAAATTGCAAAAGTTCTCTTAACAAAAAGTGCTTTAATCTGGTATTTATTTTTAAACATTACTTGAATAATTTATGGAAATTATCAACACATAAAGGCTACTAATAGGATTTTAAAATACTATGTGCAACCCTTAACAAACGATAAATAAATCCTTATATTAGTTAACAAAAATTTCAATCCTCAAATATTTCAATCATTTATAATCTGGATTTGCGTACTTGTGAGGTATCTCTCATTCAAATATACGAAAGGCATTAGGTACGCAATATTATTGTAAGTGTAGAAAAGAAGACGGATTGAATAGACCCACACATACATACGTACATACATACACACATTTATATATATATATATATATATATATATATATATTAAATATTTTCATAAACATCTATTTCTGTTCAAAATTTTTATAGAAAAAACTATTTTTCTTTGCAATACAATTTTTATTTTGAAAAATGATATTTTTTTGTAAAGAAATTAAAAAGTGAAACAGTAATAATAAAAAAATTGGAAAAGATCCAAATGAATTTATATAATTGTAAATATTATGTGAAAAAATATATATTATTGTAATAATGAATGTGGTGAGCTTTGATGATTACATTGAATAAATATTCAATGTATTTAATTTATAAAAAAAAATATGAGTAAAGTGAAATGGATGTAGATATTTTCTATTTAAATAAACTAAAAATATTTTAAAGGCTATTAATTTAACTCTAATGTAAATAAACTAATAAAAGCTGTACTATTGTAAAAAAAAACGTAAATCGACTCGCATATCTTTGTTCGAATCCATACATCTTCATTAAATCTAAACAAAAAAACAAACAACACATACACAGACGAGTTCTCCGGTCGTCGTGTGTACTCATGACCGGATGGCATTGCTGGAATCTGTTCGTACGGTTCACTCATTGTCTTCTAACGCCAGTTAGATTGGTTGACATTTGTGATTTGTATGCGGGTGGTCTCTGCATGGATGAACATAGAGCCAGTGTTCCAGACTCTCCGTACATACATAAAGGTATACGTATAAGCAAAAGCAAGCAAGTAACCAACCGACCAACATAACACATAACCGTTTGTGTTTCTGAGGGGGGCATTTGATGCCGCATGGAATGACACAGTGTATACTTGCCGCACGAGTTACAGACCATGACGGTGCTGCTGAAGCTTTAACGTTCTGTTCGCGCTCGCCCACGAACTTAGCTCATGTGATTGTTTTATTGGACGGCCGTCCGTGCTTGCAAATTAATGTGTTTTCCAAGTTCTACACCTGATTAATGTCTGCTTGTTTCGTGAACTGATGGATGGTATAAATGCATATATAATAGTAAAGTTATACATATACTAATAGTTCTATTATTTTATGGATTTGAAATGATTCTGCAACTCAATGTGTCCGAAACAGTTTCAACATAAATTATAGTAAACTGAGTTTCAGATTTACATTATCGAATATTTGATATGAAATTATTCAACTTTTTTATAAACCATTAATTTATCAATCAAAATGAAAAATGATCATTTATATCATTATATTAAATAAATACTGTTCTTTTTTTTAAAAAAAAATATAAATGAAAACAATATTAAAATGAATTATTCTTGTAATATTTCTATACTGCATAGCGTATAACTCAAAAAAAAATTCAGATTTTATTGAACAATGACTGAAAATTATTCATCATCTCTGATTTTTAACAAAAAGATACTAAGTTGTTAAATCTATTTGTTTTATGAATATATATATGTATGTATATATATATATATATATATATATATAATATAATATAATTTCCTTTTGATTTCAGATAGGTATAAATGTATTTGTATATTAAACAATGATTAAGAGAAGATGATAATTTGTATGAAATAATTGAGCTTTCAATTGGTATAACGGTCTTTTATATATTGTAGCAGGGATGTTTTGTCAGTTTTCCGTGATATTCACAATCTGTTTGTGAAGTTGTACCTGCGATACATCTGTAATAGGAACGGTCTGTCTTGAATATTAATTATACATTCATATTCAAGAGAGAACGATGCTAGTACGGATGTACCGCAATACAGAAACTCATAGATAGATAACTTTACAGAGCAAGAACGTCACAATAAAATAACAAAATATTAGGAATATGTAAATAAAATTATATTAAAATAAATTGTAGAATAGCTATGTATTGATTTTTTTCTAAAAAAGAAGAATATTTATAATTAATAATCAAAAGATACGATTAATAATATTCAAAGGAAAAAAAATAATGAAATTATATTTTTACTATAATTTCTTTATAAAAATCTAAAAACTTAACAAATATATATAATAAGAACAGAAATTAAGTGATTTGGATATTAAGTTACGTCTACTTTAAAAATCGATTTCAACGAAGCAAATGAGTGTTGTATGATTTATTTGCTAGATAGTTTATTTAAGAGTGTTTTAAACATCGAAGCTCAAGTTTCATTTGATCGATGATGATATCAAATAAGTTGTTATACAAATATTCTTCAAGGTACAATACAGTTTCAATGTCACTTACGGGTAAAGATAATAAAGAGCAGTTTAATCGAAATAGCCGACATGGGAATCGAACTGTAGTTAAACTAGTGAAAATACACATCGTTTTACCGACTGACTGACTTTATGTTTGACAAATAAAGGACTAGCAATTATAAAATGTCAACTAAATCCATGAGTCTACTGGGATTAAATTGATAAAATCTGTAAATTTATGGAACAATGCATAAAGAGAATAGATTTAAATATTATATATCAGTACAAATTATATATATATATATATATATATATATATATATATATATATATATATATATATATTAAGATGTTCAGAGGTGCATAAAACATTGTGACACATCAAATACAGTTACTGTGACATGAATGTATTTGTACGTATTGTATGTTACGTACAATTATCCTTTTATGAAATTAAAATTAATAACAGAGAATGTCGTTTGTAACTCAGTCATTATCAATGCCTAAACATTATACCACTGTATATTATTCATAAATATTTCAATGTATCAGATAGCAATGTCACGCCATACACTTGTAAAGACAAATTAGATTTATGTAAAGATATGTTTCAAATATATAAAGCCTTATTGTAAGTCAATACGTGCCGTACATAGCCTGTATATGAATATTCAACGTTTATATACATATGTATATTTTGGGTATATTATAGTACTTACATTTTCACAGTCTGTATCAACTTCTCGTATACTCAATGTCAAATAGAAAATTCGCTCTTCGGTTAAGATGTTGCTCACTCTCTTACAAATTACTATTTATTGATCTCTTCATTTATACACTTAAATAAATCATTATACATATATACACACACACTCATTTATATTTATATATATATATATAAACTTTAATAAAAATTTAAAGAAAAAAAACATCAGATATTTAATGTACTTTTTTATAATATTTTTAAATAAATTCTAAAACATACCATTCTTTATATATGATAAAAGTATGTTTATCTTATTAATTAAATATTATAGAAAATATGTTAATATATTTTAAATAAAAAAATCTAATTAAAAATGTATTTGCTGAAAAGTACACAATGTGTAATTAATTTCAAAGATACGTATACGTAAAAAATGTGTTTATTTAAAACTGTTTCATCAAAAAATACGTCTGTGAAACTGAAAAAAGAAAAGTTCAACGTTTCCAAAGCGGACATATTTGACTGAGGCTTGTCAGAAGTTTGAAAAATGTAAAATTCTCTACCGGTTATTCTTCGAATCTAATAAAATCTCGATCTGTAATTTAACGATGAATATTTTCACGAATTGAAGGAACTGTCTGAAAAGTTATTCAAACATGAATTATGTTTCCTGTTGGCTTCGCTCGCGCCACGAACATTTTTTTTTTTTTTTGAAATATTTCCTGTGAAATTCGACTTTATATATATACATATATACACATTGTTCGAATTGTGTTAGATTTACAGGTTATACATTGAATTTATTGCGATTCATAAAACTGAATATCAACATACAATGTATTCTACATACCTATTTCTCTTATGCGTTTATCATTTTCAATTCGTTTCATATATTTTCCAAATAACTAAAATACTTATTTTTAAACAAGTGATGTAAATTCTTATAAGCTTATTCAATACAAAACGGAAATATAATGAATTTAAATATTTATTTTTGAAAACAAGTTTTAAATTAGGATTTTATATATATTTAAAAATAAGTTACTTTTCAAAATCTTTAAAATATCTATACATCAAAATTTGGTTAATACAACCGAAATGTAATTTAAATGTTAATATTAACTCTGACAATTTTATATTTTTTTACAATTATTATTTAAGTACAAATTAATTATCCTTTTACTTTGTAAAGATTTAAAAAATTAATAATGAAATATCACAAAGAAATGTTTGAAGAAAGCTATTTTTTTAAAAAAACTTTTCTAAATAAATATAGCGTATTTGTGAAAATAGCATAAATAAATAAATAATGTATCAGCATTTTAAAAAAATATTTACCAGAGAATTTGCTTTTCAAAATGAGCTCAAAAGAAGTAACAAATAAAAAGAATCTGCCGGAAAAGTGAAATAACTAATGGACCAAGACAAATGTGAAGCTTTATGTAAAATAGTAAGGAATAGGTTTATATCAATCAAAGCTATATATATAATCCTTGATTTTTTTTAAAAAATCACAGAATGATTTGAAACTATAAGTTAATTATATTATTACTCTTCAACAAACAATTAAAATTTTCAAATAATTATTCCAATTTAGAAATATATTAATTTATATAACTGAAATCGTTTGAATATTATTACTTAAATTTATACTGAAATTGTGTTCTTTCAAACCGAACGATATTTCATAATTCTTTAACACATCCTATAGGCAATTTCTAGTATTATAAATCAAATCTCGAAGAATAATATTTATGAACATGACATAAGCAATATTTTCTAGATACATGTGTGTAATATGTGTGCAACCTTGCCATTACTGACCCACTAACAGACAAGAAAAATTATGCACGCATCGCAGAATTACTAAAACGACACGTCCTCTTCAAGATATTCACGACTGATAAATCGAACCAAACGAAAACTTTTGTTTTCGTACGTGTAATATTTATATTCTATTTGACACAGTTACCCGAAGTCTAGACGTCATCTACACAGCAGAAGAATTGAAATATGTGTATGGAAATATTGACGAAATCAATGTTCGGTGTGCGTACACCGAATAATCATAAGGCGACCTTGGTGAAACATGATTTCCCTGCGATTGACCCACTTGTAAGTTATAAATTCCATATCGGAATGGTATCTGCGAAAGTTGGAACGCGTGACCTATCTATTTTTATTGTTATACTATCTGGAACGAACAAATATAACTCCAACGGTAGATGTGTATACATATATATGTTGAAACTGATTAAAATCGTGTCTTTTGTTATTGTTCTCGTAGGTTGTTTGTATTTTAGGACTGGAGATTATCGTAAAATCGGTTTATGTGCACATAAATATTAGTATAGTCGATATATATATATATATATATACCTTATTGAATAATATCGTTATTAAAATGTATTTGAAATGTAAATACACTATTTGACTTGATACGATTTTTAAATAAAATCTTTTATACATATATAAAACATAGAAAAACTGTAATCAAACAATGCTACCAATAATTAGTAAATAGGTGATTTAATTGTGAATATTAAAATCCATCATACTTTTTTTAAAAAAATATTCAGATAAAATTTCATTTCATTTTAGAGTGTAAATTCTAATTATAACACAATGTTTTCTATACATCAATATATTTATTGATAAAAAACTAAATTATCAAAAATGTAATTTTGGAATATATATTTAAATTTTAATAACTAATCACATGTTACAAAAAAAATGATGCAAAATAATTTGAGTTGAAAGTTTATTGATATCAACAGTTGTAGATTTAATAATAAAAAATAATTTCTTTTAGATTATATTTTTTTGTGGTATAAATTTATTCATTATATGAATGTGACCGAACGACTAGACAATTTATTTACTCACGAGTCGTTAAATCATCTTCAGATAAAATAATAACCGACAGTACGAGAATCAAATTGTTTACTCGTGACATTTGTTCTCTAATGAATTTCACGTCGAAAATTTCAACAAGAGTACATACAAAAACCAACGTATATATCAAAATTTACACGTATATACATCCATATATATATATATATATATATATATATATATATATATAAATACTTGTAAATTTGTATTCCTCTGTGCTTATGTATGCGTGTCTAATTATTTTGATTAATTCTAAAACTTTCGCCGAAACAAATATTATGACAACAGTCATAGGAATCGTCAAGAAACGATACGTATTCAAAAAGCGACATTTCGAAATCTAATTGAAAAAGTTTCAATCAAGTTCACATAAGCGTAAGTATGAAGGTCGAATGTGCTTTTGAGAGCACGTCACACGTTAAGCTCTTAATGTGTCAAAAGCCAGTTACTTGTTACGCAGTTGCTCAACTAAAATGTATTCTAAACAAGATTGTCGATATTTTACTCCGGGAAAATGTAAATTTGATTGATTTTTATCCTGTCTCATAAAATGATTGTATTAAAGACTTCACTGACTAGCAAATTTTATTTATATACACTCGTTTATAATTAATAGCGAAAACGTCTGTTTATTTTAAATTTTAATTATTTTAAAATGTTTATTTTGTCGAGAAATTAACAATTCATTTACACAAAACATGAATATAATAGTTGTCTTATCGAAAATCAACGTTTTATATAAAATCGGATTAAAACTTTTAATTATTTTAGATTTATATATATATAATAAAAAAAGATATAAATCAAATGTCATTTAAACTAAAATTTACTACTTTTTTGTATTTTAAAAAAGTAGATAAAATTCGTATAAAATTTCTTTGAAAAACGAATACAACTCAAGGTGAAAAGTAAACGTCTTTATTCCATTTGTCGATAGAGGTCGGCGTAACTAAATTTCGTATGGTAACAAAGTTGAATTGAATTGAAAAAGTTTTTTTATTATACTGTAAAAAGACATTTGTCGTCACATGTATCGTATAAACTTAATTTTCGTGCAAAGTAAGACAAATGTGGCTACGTTTCAATTAGTCAAGTTGTTGGATAAATAAACATAAAGAAATATCAAAATTTTCTGCATGTATAATATATTTTTAATAAACAATTAATAAATAGAATTTTTTTTAGTGGCATATTTGATTTTTCAACAGATGAAGAATAGAATTAAATTTAAAAAATGATTTCAATAAAACTGGCAGACAGCAAAATAAAATATTTTTAATTTATTTATAACTACAAGTTAAAAATCTTTTTGTAAATGGAAAAGCATGTACGGAATTTTATTTATAAAGACAACTAGAAATTTCTTCATGAATCAAATATTTTAATAATGATATGTGATATTAAGTTTATAACTAAAATTTAAGATTAATTATAAAAATTACAGTCTTATAAAAAATTATACTTATATACTATACATACAAATATATGTGTGTGTGTGAATGTGTGTATTTTAAGGAAAACAAAGTATCTACAAATGTACAAAAAGAATAGAGTGAAAATAAATGCGAGTATTTTATTTCGCAGCGAATTTTTGTCGCTCGTTTTTCGTCTTCTTCACCCTGTACAAAGTTCAAAATACAAATGTGTGTTAAATACTGCACGTTAACAAATATATACACAAATAAGTATAAATGTGTGTCCTCATATATCTCCGAGGTGTTTTCTAAAAGTTTTATGTTGAAATTAAATCGTAAACAACAATGATTCATCGTGGCAAGCAATACTCCTACACGTCGTTTGTTTAACAACCCATATCCTTTTGAGGAGAGTTTCCCAAAACAATAAATATGTTACAGACCAAGAATTAACAAGGTAATGCTCGTCGGTTTATTTCAAAGAACAAGTTCAGACGAACAGTCTAGTTTGCTATACTAATATATATTTATTTTATTTCAAAAGTATTATTTTTACTAATTGTATTATTTAGTGAAAATAATTATCGTTTAAAAAAATGAAATTGTATTATTTTAAATATTTAATCAATTGATAAAATGTGATAAATAATCATAACTATTTCGTAAGACTATAAATTATTTTCTAAAATGAATCCATTTATTTACAAGATTGAAAAAAATGATATAAATTAATATAGACAATTTTCTACAAACGTCAAAAAATCACTAATATAAAATAAACATAAATGTTCATTATTCTCACTTATTTTTTTTATATAACACGATATATTTTGTAAAAATTATAACTGGATAAAAAGCTGCCTCTGAATATAACGATGTGTAGTCTTACAAACTCTGACAACTATTTCCTTTTTCCCTAATGCGTTTTATCATGCAACGCACCGATTTTTCGAAACAGCTCTATGAGCCATTCATTATTTATAGACTTCAACAAGACTAAAAACATCATTTACTTGACACTATTATGTTACCAATTTGTTAGTGATTTTTATCTAAATAGCTACATTGTATCATGAACAAAATACATCAAAGAAAAAGAATTTGAATAAAATGGTTTTATGTATTTTATATTAAATTGAAAAAAAATTGAAATAATAATATATTCTTTTAAATTTGAAATTAATCATTATATATATATATATATATATATATATATATATATATATATATATATGTATATATGTAAAAATACACTATAAATGTTCATAAAATGATATTATATAAGCGAAAGCTTCAGAAGAACTATATATAAAATAAGAGCTTTTCAACTGTAGTTAAGTAGATCTGACAAAGACAATATAAAAGGATTAAAGTCTAGATAGGATTATGAAACGCGCTTTTCTTAAATTAACATGGAACACAATAGTTGATAGATAAGTGTGTGTAAATGTCATAAGGTTGTTAGATTTATTCGTTTCATATTGTTTCGAAATTATATACATTTTCTGATTTATATTTTAATTAATTCAAATACCAGAATTAATAATTATTAATTAAATTTGTTACTCTTATACAAGATATAATAAATATTTGATTTAAAGTTTGTTTGTTCAGTTTTTATGTTCTTTCAAACGATTTAAGTAAAGAGAAATAAAATAATTTAATTAAAAATTGTTTATATTTATATACGTTTGTAATTAGAATATATATATATATATATATATATATATATATATATTATAGACGTAAGAGTATTCACAATCAACGAAATTGTCTGTAATGAAACTCAACTTCGGTATGTGAAGAATTAATGAAACATGTGAATGAGATTAAACTTCCTTTCTAGAATATAGGTTAATAGTACATATGGGGTAAATTCATTCAAAACGAAAATCTGTTGTGATTTTAAGGAACAACGTTTCTAGGGAAAGTTTCAAGGATTTCTTCTAACAAATGGAATTGTTCAATAATAAATTTTACGAATTAAATACTAACAAATTATATAGAAATGTTTTTAATACATTTATTTACAAATAAACATAAATATAAACACATACATACAAATATATATATATATATATATGAGTATGTATTGTATATGTTTATGTATAACCTTCGGTGAATAAAATAATTTTCCACATAAATTCGAGCAAAAAGAAACAAAACCGTTGACCATAATGCTATTATATTTTTTTTCTTCATAGAGAATCTCTCTGAAGTGTTTGATAAATGAGGCGTCCAGCAACAAACCCTCAACAACAGCTACAAATAATTTCCCTTCGCCTTCACACACAACTTATATTCTCAAGTATAAAACGCACAGACAACATCCAACAAACAATCTCTAAAATAACAGTATTGTCTCACTCTTTCATATCAATGTACACATATAATAATACAGAGTATTCTGAATATAAAATACTTTTCTATTTATTTTTCAAATAAATATATTTATAAATAAACAAATAAATAATCACTTATTAATATATTTTTATATAAATTATCAATAAGTATAATTTCATTATTTAATAATATTTAAAAAAAATGTAACACAATTTTAATTGACTAAATATTTAATAAATGATTTATATTAAAAACATATATACTAATTATATGAACAGAAATGTAAAGAATTTTTTGAATAGTCTCTACACACGTATGTGTGTATCTAAATACATGAAGCTTTTTAGAAAATGCTATGTGTAAAATGATATAAAAGATGTCGACTTGTTGAAGGTCGTTCTTTATCATACTCCTGCAGAAGCTTTTTAGCAATTTCTAACGTACGCTCTAATCTTAGTTTGTTTCCCAACTTTAACAAGTTGGTATGATTTCATATTATAAAGTTTTCAGTTTTTTTACTTAAAACTTAATACAATTCATTTATTTTCTGTCTGGATTGTTGCATTTTTTTATTTATTTTTTATTATAACAAATATGTCAGTCAAAATCTGTACACCTACATGAAAAGTAAAATAGAAGACATTTTAAAAGTGAAGAAAATAGATTTTTTCTTTGATATATTTTTTTATAAATATTATTATTGAAAAGAAAGTAACGTATTTCCAATTAAAATAATGAAAAAGTAAATATTATCATATTTCTTTTTAAAATATAAAATAATTACTAATATTTTTACTTCAGTGTACCAAAAAAGTAAATAATACAAAAAACATGTTTTATCTACACATATTCTGTTCTTTTTTGTATTTCACGAATGTCCAAACAAAGTATCTCAATGTTAAGCGTCCGTTCCAACGTCTAAGACACGAACTGTTGAACACATGTGTCAAGAATTTTAGAAAGATCGCATGCGAATCGTCATTTATCCAACATGTAGACAAGCGAGAGTAATTCACTATTTTATTGTTAAGTTACGAGACGAGACCATCGCGTGGACAGATTCTTACGCGTCGGACAAAGTGATTGTCTTACATTTTAAGTCCATTTCCCGGTCTGATTTTCGAAAAAAGGAACAGAAAAAATGGTACCAACACGTGCTTTGTCTTCATTCATCTATTTCACTTCCGTTTAATGCTTTTATAAATATTCCAAAAAGATAAATAGTTTTTCAAGATATTTATATAAAACAGTATGATTTAGTTAATTTTAAGACCTTGAATTAATAACAAATATAAATATTTATATTTTTTAAAATCATTTAAAATTCGAAAAAAGAAATTATATATATATATATATATATATATATATATATGTGTGTGTGTGTGTGTGTGTGTGTGTATGTATATACATGCACAAGAAATATTTCAAACTATAAAAAACAGAAAACGAATTTTTTTCTTTTTATTGTATAACAGATTCGTCGAGTCAACAACGGGAAAACGTTACGTTCACACATACAAAAATCTGTGCAGTTATTTTATATCAAAGGAGCAATCCTTTTCATGTCATAAAATGATTCTTACAGAGAGGAAAATAGATTTCCTATATTGTCTTATACGTTCATAAATTTTACTGTGGAAACAGAAACAATATGAAAATATGGAAAATATATGTTAAATATGAAGAAAGGAACTGTTATCGATGGAAAAATGAACTCACGCATTTGCATGCAAGTTGATTTTCATGAAACCGATGTATTATCTCTTTTCACTTAATAGATCATAAATCAGTGTGTAAATAAGAATCTTCGTTATGTTTTTATGTTTTGATCTACATTTATTGTTCATTTATTTCGTATAATTTGAAAGGAATGAATACCCAGATTATCTTTTTGGTTTATTCAATCATACTAAATGGTATTTTTATATACATACATATATATATATATATATATATATATATTGTTGTAAATGTTGAATAATTGGGAAATATTATCCATATAATAAATAATATTTTAAATGTAGAAACTTGCAATAAAATTTAAAATATGTAATCAACTTCATTCTTTTTTTTAGTAGTCGTGTAATTAAATTTAGTATTTTAAGACTTAAAATTTATTCAATAATAAAAATTAATTAATTTTTTATTGTTATAAAACGTGATTGTGTTATATGTGTAAAACAGAACTAAAATTGTTAGTAATTACTTAACTTACTTTAGTATTTTTTTCATTTAGTAATTATTTTCAATTTCAATTCATTAAACTACAATATAAATCGTATAATAAATTATTATTAATTAATATTATTTTTTATAATTAATTTTATTTTATTTAATTTTGAAAATATTTATAACAAAATAATTAATGACAAAATATATCAACCATTTTGAAATAAAATTTGTTGCAGTATAATATTAAAAATTTAGATAATATCAACTGACTAAAAAAAATATTGATTGAAAATATTTTCTTAGTCGTTCGTCTTCATTCTATAGCACAAAACTTTCTACTATTGCGAAAAAAATAATTCTCTTGAAATTTTATAGCAGTTTTCTATTTTTAGAATAGAAACATATTTTATTTTCTGTTTACAAACATTCTCAACTTTATTTGTGTTCAGGTAAGTATTATTTTTATACTGACAACATCGATTTGTGTACAAACATTGATTTGTGTCGCAGAACAATTTAAAAATTTCAAAAAAATAAAAATTAAATAATATTATTTTTTGATTCAATTATAATTATATGTAGTATTTTTAACTCAATATTTGTTTTAATTTCAAAATTCAAATAGGATCTCTGTTAGATATTTTTAATGATCTTTAAATAATAAAAATATGAATTAAGAAAATTAAATTAATTATAATGCTTTTTCCAGTATAATAGTATAGTTTGAAATACAATAATTATTTTGATTTTTTTTTAAATATGTTTTCATCTCATATTGACTATTTGAAATTTTTATCGATATTAAAGTTTGAATAAATAGATTTAATTTATGGATTGTATGCTGAATTTAATTTAAAAATAAGATTGTTATTCAAATTTAAGATTAGAATAGAATACAGAACAACTACTAAAAAAATATATTTGTAAGATTAAATCTGATCGTTCTTCTTAACAAAATCAGATAAATATTCAATTTTATCCCATTTGCAGAATAATAAACATTTTCGTACACATATATATTATTTTTTTTAACGTAGATGTGAACTCGTTCAAACGATTTCAGAAACATAATTACGCTCGTATATCAACAAATCTATAAAAACGAATGTCAAGTTAAACGATACTTCAATAAAAACTCCAACGAAGGTGAAAGTACTAATATAAGTCGTATGTTTCCACGTGCACACATAATATCGAAAAATTTAGTGTAAGCAACAACACAACTTGAGAAAGAAAATATTCGGTTCTGGAAATATAAACTGATGTCAATGTTGGACAATGGATATAAAATGTATAAGCGTACCATAAAGAAGTTCAACTCATAACGACCGTTTTTCGACAACTCAGAAAACACTCCTGTTTAGCATTTGGGAAAACTAGAAGGATGACGTGGTAATATAGAAGGTTAACGTACTCGTTTTGTACATTTGTGCAAAATTTATTGTTGCTCGTATCATAAAACTGTATGACACATTGTATGAACGATGTTGTTGGTCATAAGAACATACACATAAACATATATATATATATATATATATATATATATATATATATACATGTACATATACTACATAAAGGTTATACTGAAATTCTGAAGAGAGAAAAAAATAAATCTGATTGACAGTGACGCTAACAGATTTTTTATCTTGTTTGTATATCGACGAACTGTGAACATTTCAATTTATACGGACGATTCTTTTTCAAAATTCCAACTATTTTATCTTACTATTTATCAGGATTTCATTTATTTTACAACGTAATAAAAGAATCTATTCAAGAAAAAATTCGATTAAAAAAATCTAACTTAATTCATAATATCTGAAATTTCACAAATTTTCATGACATGAAGATACAAGTTTAATAAAATTTGTTTTTAAAAAAATAATTTTGTATACTGATTTATTTAAAAGTTTCTAACTTATTTTATATTTATACATAAAGTTAAAATTAATTTGAATTTACTGAAAAAATCAATTATTTTTCCTATTTAATGAAAAGAAATAAAAAATTGTTTACCATAAAATTACGATTTACCGTGAAAGAATTGTGAAGAATAAAAAAAGAAATACTATTTTTGGTTTTTAATATTAAAAAAATATAATTTGTGAATATATTTTAAGAGGAATTTTATAAAATATTTATCTGAAACATAAATCATAAAATTAAGACAAATTTTATTATTAAACTATTATTTATAAAAATAAAAAATAAATCAACGTGACTCAATTTCCAGTTAATCACTATTTACATTAATCTTTATAATATATTCTATTAAAAATAGAGCACACGCCCATATCCATGTGAATGTACAAGGAAATATGTAGAATACTAATTAAAATATCTATTATTAATATGTTTTCCAAGAATTTATTATCTGAAAAAATCACAATCATATTAAATTTCCGCAATACACAACTACATTCTTTACTATTTTCATTCTGTTTAATGGAACATTTCGCTTTCTGTAGCGAAGGTCGCTTGTTGGATCTCAGCCAGCGTACATTAATTTTCAATTTTTAAATGTTGGATTGATATATTGCTATATTGTATCAATTTTATACGATCCAATGGATTCTTTCTATTAAATCCATAGAATTTGTAAAAATATGTTTATTTTATTCATTTTTCAATGATTTAATTCAATTATTTTATTAATGAATCTTATTTAAATTTATATTCGTTTTTATTAGTATTTTATCGTTATAAATTTTGAAAATATTTTCTTAAAATTATTTACTGCTAAAATTATAAATTTCTTTTTGTTATTTTAGAATAATTATTATTTAATATTTTTTGAACATTAAAATTGAAATTTTTGATAATATTATTGGCAACTAGGCAATTAATTAATTTGTATTAAAATATTAATGAATAACAAACAATGTAATTCAGATAAACTGGAAAAAATATATTTTTTTAATTTTTTAATGTCTTTCCACCTACTTACATTTATATATATATATATATATATATATATATATATATATATACAGTAATTAATTTTTTTATTTTATGTTTATTTCACATGCAATGTTTTCAAAGTCCTCCATAAAATTAAATTATACCTATAATATTTTGAATAATATTCAAATATGACTCGTTTCTATTCCTAATGAATTTTACGATATATTTTTTTGTGCTGGTATTTACATTTTTATTAAGAAAATATTTTTATGATTAGTTTTATTAACAGAAAAATGTTAGCAAATCAACGTCGTTGTAAAATATAAAAATGTCACGAGACTAGTAAAATAATTGATTTGATGTGAAATGATTTAAAAACATGATAGTACGATGAACGTTACTCGACTTTATTGCCATATATAAGAACAATGCTCTTTCGTAGAACTAAATATAATTTAGTTTATATATAAAGACTACACTATACAGAGAGTACTGAACTCATAAGGAAGTAAATATACCTAAGATCCTTTATTTCCAGCCAGTGTCGTAAAGACTAGTGGTCGATTATGTGACGATAAAGTAATAGTAACTCTTTATGGAATATCAAACGCACAGACAGGCGATCATTGTCACCACTCAATTCATCATATCTTTTTACGATTCAGTTAAGCAAAAGCGTTAAGATAATAATAATAACATGTTAGTGTGACTGTACACAATTTCGTCGAAGTACCACTCGCAGACTAAACAGAATACGAAGAATGTAAAGAAGACATTGATAAAAAGGACAATAAAAACGCGATCAGCGATGAAAAACCAGTCGCAGAAGGTGTGTAATATATAGCGAATGTGTTGGAACTGATTTCGGGTATAAACTGAGTTGGATGAATCATTGGGATACTTGGGCGCTAGTTGAAAAATCAATATGCGCAGTTTAATAATGTGTTGATAAATCGACGAATTCATTAAATTTTATTTTATAAAACGAACGATTTTGTAAAAGAACATTTCTATTCCATAGATGAAAATTTTACAATTTAAGTTATATTAATCATTAAATAGATTCTTATAAAATTCATTTTTTAATGTATGTTAATTATTTATTCTGATTTAATACAAAAGGTTTGATATTATATAAAAAAATATGTAACATGTATCTTTTATGTTACAAAATAATGTTTGTTTTTTCATTAATATATATGTATGTAATTAAAATTTATAATATAATGAATAGGTATAATTAATTACAGGAAAATTACATTATATATATATGAGAGAGAGAGAGAGAGCAAGAGAAGAAAACTTGTATATGTATAAACAAATTATTTGATAATTCTTCTAAAAACCGTTTTCTTTAAAAAAGCTGATTTAAATTCGTCCACATAATATCTCTCCGTGCGTGGCCATTAAACATGCTTTCAAAAAAAAAAATCCGTACACGCAATAATCTTTCTTTATAATACGAGCCAACGATTTCGGTTAATCCAAAAAAAGAACATCCGATCATCAACAATGACACTAACATGCATCCGTCCTGTTCGCATACGAACAGTGAAGATCTGCACCGACTGTTTTGCGTGTACAAGAAACTCATGATGCGATTATGCTGAACGGGTGTTTGTGCTTCAAGTGGGATTGTTGAAACCGGAGACAGTAAGAAGGCTGAGTTGAGGGTTGAAATGCGGTCGGTTAGTTGTTCTACAGTCGAGGGTCGCGTATAGCACACATTGTAGACGTCGTTGCAACTAGACCTAATTTTTTGCCTTCTTTTCCGAACATTTCAAGCGAGATTAAGAGCAATCCAGTTATGTAGATTGCTGAATACTCTGTCTCCGCGGTTGCAACTCGACAATACTTCGAGAAAAAACTATGGAAATTGGTTGTCTTGGAAAACGTTCTATGAACGAACACGAATGGATCGCTTTATTATCCGTATTCATATATTTGATTGTACCAATTGTTCAAGTGCATGAGTAAAGTATGTTAATGTAAATTTTATCCGATAAAATTCGGATTTATTTCCGAATGCAATTTTATTGTATTATATCTACTTTTAACACATTTTTACAATTTCTGTATTTCAAAAGTGATATTTTCGATAATATCATTTGATATCAATAATATTATGTAATTAAATAATAAATTTCATTATTTTCAAAACACATACTTACAAATATCTTTAATAAATTAATAAATTACCATTTAATTTTTTTTCAATTTAAATAAAATTAACTACAGTCTATATTATTTATAAATTATTTCATGGAGTAATTTGTATAAATATTTGTTATAAATATATTTGTATGTATATTAGTTCATTTTAATAATTTTGAAACATATCTTTTTTAATTATAAAAATGATTTAAAAACTCATAAATTGAATAAATATATGAAAGACTATTCAAATACTCAAATATATTATTTAACAGCAAGAAGAACTTTAACAATTATAACTAAACGAAAATAAAAAATGTTATGAATTATATAGGAAAATATAACATGTTTGTTTAAAAGAACAAATATTCAATCAATATAATATTCGAGGAAAAAAAGAAACTAGGTCATCGAAATAATGACAGCAACAATCCTGCAAGTATATCCTTGATGTAGAATATTGACCCGTAGTAGTATGCAATTTACAACTATAGTGAGTTTTTTTATCGTTTATAAGCCGATGAAGAGGTCATTATCTTATGAGGCTTCGCCGAGAGCATTTACAAGTATTGTCGTACCCTAGGGGTCAGTTTGTAGACATAAAACCGACCACCGTCCTTTCCATAGGCGGTAGATTATCATGTATTTTGAGGTATTACTAAATCGAAACTTTGTATGCATATATCGTACTTTATATATAAACATTTTCATTCATAAATATAAGTTTTATAATAAATAAAATTACTGATTTTAAAAATAATTCAATTAATTTAGTAAAAGGTTATAAATAAATATCTATCGTTTTGAATTACAATTAAATTATATATCTAATTTAATATAAATTTAAAACGTATCAAATACTTTTTTCTATTTTATAAATTATCTACTTTTTATTAAAAACATAATTCCAAGTATATTCAATTAGAACATTGTTTTATCAACAAAAATTTAATACTGAGAAAAATATTTTTCTGCGCAACAAAAAAATATTGAGATATGAGGAAAAATAATATTTTTTTATAACTTTGTCAACATTAAAACGTATCAGTTTTGTGTTTTGGAAAATATATGTTTCTAAGAAAAGATATTTTTTGTTAAAATAGAAAATTGTTACAATAGATTTAATCAAAATAAATTAAATATAAATAAAGGTACTGCTAGATTTCATTATATACTTGATTTGAGATATATTTTTTTATTATACAATGCATATTATAATAATAATTTCACATATTTTGTTTAAAAGTATAAGCTATTTATTAAATACGACCTATAAATTTAATAATTTATATTATTTGTATGAACCAAAAAAAAATTTAATAAAAAGCATTATTTAATTATGGAACTACGATTAATTAATATATTTATAAAAATAAAAATATTTACTTTTCGTTAATTAAATTCAGTCTGAATAAATATTTATTTTTTAGTAACTAAGTTTTATAAATAAGTTTACTTAGAAATATATTTTTATATTTTTTTTGTATAAAATTTACTATATAATATATATATATATATATATATATATATATATATATAAAATGTACGTATGTGTGTGTATATATACAACAAAGTAACCCACTAAAATTCACCACCATCTACCTTAGTTTCTTACATATACTTCGAGTATACTTAGTTGTCCAACACACATACTTCTTTATTCTTGGCCTATTTCTGTAAGCACCTTATGTTCTACAAGAACTACTCTTGGATTAATGTCATTAAGTACTTTGAGTAGTGTTAAACGTACGTTGCTCTCGGTTAAGACTGTTTATTTCACTGACCTCCTTACATTTTACAGATTATAACATACCTGAACAGGTAATTTTAATCTACAGGACATACATATAAGTATATTATTAATTTATTACAAATTTTAATAATACTTTTATGTTTTATGTACCATACCAAAAATAATGATCGAAATTCCAAAATTCAAATTAGCTTACAAAAAAAGAAAAAAATAAATCGAGTATAAAAAAAACATATTAAATCACTTTATTGCAACTGAAATCCATCGGTCAACATGATTTCTCTCGTTTCAAATCGTCTGTTGTGATTTCATTATTTTCAGAGTGATTTATATGATCGCGTTTTGATTAGCGACTTACACGCAAAACTTGCATTTGTAGGTCAAACATATAAACTATATAAGAATATATTAAGTAATTACTTATATATATATATATATATATATATATATATATATTCGGAAGGTGTTATTAATCTAAATAATGCCATTAATTTGATTAAAGTCAATTTTTAAAATTATATGTGACAAACAAATTCTTTCACTATTGTTATTTCAATATTTTTCTAAGAAAATTAAAACTCATAAATATAATAATAATTTAGGAAACAACCCTAAATATATTGATATAATATTATATATATATATATATATTAATACATAAATATACAGAAAGGTATATGCGATACAAGCGAATATGCGCGAGTGTACAAGATGCAGCTGCGAAATGACATTTCCACAATCATTTATATATTAAATCTGATGACATAGTTTTGCAGAGCCGTGGCCTATATTTGACATATTCGATTTAATGAACCGATAATGAACGCTCTGTCAATACTCGAGCTCGTAATCGACAATAGATGATGACCTAGAAAACACTTTATTCATTTCGAATAATAGCTGCATCTCAAAAATACACGAATACATCAATTTTAATTGAACATTCGTAATCATATTGTATCGAATTAAAGAATGTGTTTTAATTCCAAGTAAAATAATGAGAATTTTAACACTCGAATACATATATAGAGGAAATGATAGAATTGAATAAGATTATGAATTTGAAGTTTTATCTATTTTACATCAATATCTCCATCCCAGTTATTATCATAAATTTTTTCATTGCTATATTTGATTCACTTCTGTGAATTTAAATAATGATGCTGTTAAGTTTTATAAAACACATTGTAATAATTAATGTGCAAAATTTAAATAAAATATTCTATTTCACAACTTTAATTTTAAAACATTTATGTATTATGAGTGAAATATATAGCGAGGAATTATTTGTCAAATAAATAATATTAATAAATATCGATTAATTAATGTTTTTAGTAGAAATGAATATACTGAGGGATTCTTCTCGTCATATTCAATTATTTGATTAAGTAAAGATTAAACCACTAATTGAAAGTAATATATATGTAAATAAAATATTATCTCAAAGATTGGAATAAATATTTATTTAAATACTCAATTATATTTATCACAGCCGTTCTTCAAAACCGTCATACAAAACAAACAAACAGAATAAAAGTAAATTAACTCTAATATCATTGCAAAAACTTCTTTATTGAAATATTTGCATCTAAAATCCTTTAAATCTTTCAAACCAGTTTCATCTCAGTACTTAAAACTTATTAAAATTCAATTCAAACAGCGCAACTTTCGAACAAAATGTTCAATTCGAATCTATATAATGAAAAACAGGAACGACACATTTTATCTCATCTTTACGAAACGTTCAGTACATATTCAACGTTCGTTTCGCTGAAGGCGGAAGAAAAAAGCATACACACACATAAACACCATATTCGTATATAACTAAATGAAATTAATATAGCAGACAAAGCTCGTCTTATGTGCAAAACTGGAAAAATAAATCACTTGCACCGTTTCAACATAGGGGTTGCAGCTATTGTTGACCTCGCGAGTCTCTAGTTCAATGTCCGCGCATGGACGAATGCGCTTGCTGACCTCATTTCCTGCTGCAACGAAACAGCATTAAAGAAATTTTGCACGTGGGAAAGAGATGCCGTGTAAAATTTACACGTATCGATTATTAGACTATCGCATTTTTATAACACAATAATATTTTTATAGAACTCTGTGGATTATTATAATGGTCGTAGTTGTAGTAAAGTTGATCTCTCTTTTGATTCTTTTCATTTTTCTCACCGTACTACTTCAAATAATTCACATCGTTTTAGAATTTTCAAGTTTTCTTATACATACATGTACATACATACAAAATAAACACACACATATTTATATATATATATATACATTCGTTTTTAAAAAGTAGCTTTTTTATAGATTGTACTATGTTTTATTATTTTGGAGCAAACATTATATTTTTATTTATAGCAGAAACCGAAATCACAATACAGCAACACAAAATCTGAAAGTATATCATGTAGTATATATTCAACACATGTGCTTTTAGGAAGAAAAAATATACTTAAATTGTTTACGACGAAATAAAACATTATTTTTGATATTTTTGTTCAATTACTTTTATATTTTTAAATAATCATACATGAAATTGTATTTTCTTTTATTGTCAGACGGTTCATCCAAACAATAAAACAACACTAAAATTTCAAGTAAGGTATTTTTTCTTTATTACTTTATAGAAATTCCATCAAGGTAGATTTTTTTTGAGGATATAACTTATATTTTTATTTTAATAAATTGAATATATGAAAAAATATCAGTATTATTATTTGATTTTTCAATTAATATTACAATAAAATTAATAATATAATATAATGAAAATAAATAGGAAGATTATTTTTCAAACGATAATGAATATATACTATATAATTATTTCAGTTCCTTATTTAAAAATTAGAGATTGAGTTTCATTATTAAAATATTTTATTTTTTGAATTATTTTGAATATATTCTAAATATTAATTATATATTATCCAAAAAGCATACATTTATTTACACATATTCACAAACATGTGTGTGAGTATATGATATATATATATATATATATATATATATATATATATATATATATATATATGTATAGATTTTATTTTTATATTAAATACACAAAAATTCTAGCTGAATATATATACTTTATCAAAGTATTAAATCAAAAATACACTAACTATTTCCATAGAATCCTTTAAAACATTACAGCTTTCACAATGACAAACGATTATTTTAGCGAAAATTGAAAAACTTTTGAATATATCAACAAAACGTTACATACATGCATGCATACATACATACATACATACACACACACACATATATATATATATATATATATATATATATATATATACGTTTCATATATTTTCACAAGCATTAAAATCATCTAAGAGTCCTTATATCATCAAACACATGCATTTAGATCAAGGCCATTCGAATGCAACCCAAACGATAACACAGACATCTGGTTAATATTTATATATATATATATATATATATTCATTTATGTCTATGTGCATACATATACTTCAGGTTAAACAGAATTAGGTATATATATATATATATATACCAGGTCAAACTCCTGAATCCAGGACAACGGCAGCAGGCGCAGGAGAGAACCAGCTGAAATACACACAGAGAGTATGGTAGACACTGCATATGGAATCAGGTCAGGTCAATAGTCAAGGACACACCTTCATTCCTGCTGGTCCTGCGTGTTCTTACTGCTGGTTGTCTGTTATCCTTCCTACAATTATCGGATGTCCTGTCGGATATTATATTACTGGTATGAAGTTTGTTATACGGTGCAAGAACATTCGTTGAAAACATATTTTTTTATGTACGTACGTGAGAAAATATCTGTCATATAAAAGTAAATGTTGATTTTCAGAAATTGTATGACATTTAGATCGAGGTTGTTTGATGACTGCGTAGTAAGTTTTCTCGATTCAATATTTTGAGATTCAATAAGATTATTTATGAAAATATACAAGGATGTTTATGTTTATCAATATTATTTTCATCAAAAAGAAAATAATATTTCCGATAACAAATATTTTCATAATATATATATATATATATATATATATATATATATATATATATATATATATATATATGTATAAAAAAATATTTTCTTTGTTATTGAGTAAATTTAATAAAAATATAAATTATTAAATATTTTATAAATCAAGTATAGAACAAATATTTTAAAATAACTAGGTATTTAATTATAATAAAAAATATTACTTGAAATTATGACACATTCATTTGTATGTATATTAAAAATTCTTTTGAATTTATTATAAGGATTCAAATTTAATTAAGTCCAGAATAAATACAGAAACAAATTTCCGAATAAATAAAATTAAAATAATAACGACCGAATATTAACCATTTTATGGCTACTAATAAGTCTTTGATAGAGTTTATATTGCGCTCGTATTTATTTAAACAGTAAATTTAGAAAATTATTTTCCACTTTTCCCCAAACGGCTGTTCCAAAGCCCCAAAGAGTTAATTAAAATATAATGTTAATGGAGTTAGTGGAAACTCATTATCCAGGTGCTTCGGTCGTTACAAAAAAGGTGTACGCTAAAATTTTTATAAGTTCGTTCATAATTTAGCTTCTACTATGAGAAATTAATAATAGCGCGAACACGAAAATGTTTGTACCGGAATGAAAATTTATCAAAGTAATTTATTTTATGTTCAAATCTTTTTTACTGCATCTACTATTTTATGCTCATCCTACATTTATATATGTGCGTATAAAGGACAAAAATAATTGATTTATGTATATAATTTTTAGATTCTTTTGAAATATTCTTACGAAAAAAATGTATATTATTTCTTATTTAAACTGAAATATTATAAGCATAGACCAACTTAGAAACTAAAGAAAAACATAAAAATATATAACAAAATTAATATAACTAAAAATAATGAAATATATTTTTATTTAAAATACAAAAAATATTGTTATGAAATTTTAAATCAAAGTGAACTAATTGAAAAATGTATAAGGTATGATAATTCCTTAATAGTACGAACCCATACAAGCTTCTTTAATTGAATTTATCTTATTAAACACAAATTATATTTTACATTCGTTATATTCGATGAATAATCCAATTAGTAAATAATACCTTAACGATTTGTCTTATCGATTGGAAATAATCTCAAATTTGTTATAATTGCTTAGAATCACAACATAAATATATATATATATATATATATATATATATATATATATATATATATATATAGTTGTATATAATATTGAATCAGTAATATAAATTTCTATTATAAAATTAAAATATATTGGATAGATTTATTTATTCAACTAGTATATAAAATTTCACCTAAATAGATAGATTTTCAATTTGATGTTATTTTTTAAACTAAAACGAAATTAAAAATATATATAATTTCTATATTAAAAGAATTGAAAAATATCATTGGACAAATTAATTAAACTTATTGTTAAAAATAAACTAATATATTGAAACCTTGAAAAAATCCAATTTGTATTAAAAAAAAACGAAAATAAGAAAAGTTAACATATTTATTAAAATTCATCTTGAAGACTTCAAATGAATTTCACGGTCAAAAATATACATAAATATGAATATATAAATGTTGAAATAAAAGGAATATTCAACGGAATACGACGAATTCAATTTAGAATGTCCTTGAACGGTTACATTATTACGTCGTCGTGAAAAAAGACAAAAAGAAAACTTTAATTGTCATGTCAGTACAACGGGAATTCTTTTGAAGATAACCATCATTGTGATTTTCATCATATTCTTATTGTTGCCCTCGAACTGAATTATTTGATGAATTTTCTAAATAAATATAAAACAAGAATGAATAGAATTCTTTTTAAAAATTTTGTAAAGATATTCACATATATAGATAAACATGTTTTTGTTCATGTAGATATATGTGTACGTTTTCTATTTAAATTGAAAGATTCTAACACACTTTTTGTCATTAACTTGGAATTATGGAAGCAATTACTGAAATTGTTTCAAGTTTTTCACGAGAGAATTAACCTCGTTTCAAAAGTTTTTAGCATACACTGAAAATGTTCTACTTTATGTAATTATTTTATTCTTCAAGTTCAAGATGTTCTTTTAACTGCGAATATTTTAATTTGAAAAAAGCAATCGTAAAATAATTCGTTTTTATTTATATATAAATATGCAATAAATTTTTCTTATTAATTTTTTTAATTCATAAATGAAAACATTTTAAACTAGAAATCGTTTTCAGGAATATGTTGTTTTTCAAAAGGATAATAAAATTTTATGCAGGATATCTAGAATAATAATTTATAAGTTTATTCTATTTATATAAACTACTTATGTACCACATATTCTTTATCTAAGATGCAGTACATTGAACAGGTTCAAAGAAAAGCTGATCGTTCTATTTAATAGACAATTCAAACTTGATAGTTTCAACGTTATGTGTCATGAAATCCAGTCAATGATTATAAAAAGGTAAATGCACTTTGTAGCAACGCTTTACAAAAAATATTATATTAATCACTAAATATAAAATATAATTGAATTTTAAAAAAAGTTGTTTTTTTAAAAAAATAAAAAATGGTCAATTAATTCCTGTTAATAAAAATACTAAAATACTAAATAATTTATGTAAATATTCTGAAAATACAAGACTTTTACAGGAAAATGTTTTTATATTACTTAATTCAATTTCAGTTAACTTAATTGATATCACTCAAATTTAATTATGCTGCTAACTGAATATATGAGGATATGTGTGTAAAATAACAGATAAAAATTCGTAAATGTTCGATACGCAATAGAAGAGAAATAAATTGAATTGAACAGCGTTTTCAAACTTCTGTATTAGACAACAAGTGATTTAGAAGTTAAAACCGCAACTTAATTCGATTGTTAAATACTGAAGTTTGAAAATCCGGGAAGGTAACCGACAATGTCATACATATATGAACATCCGGGGTCAACGTACCAGTATTTCTGTATCGTACGAATGGAAAATCACCAGCTTTAAATTCGATATGCAATTTTCTTGATTTAAAAAAAGCAATTGAAGTATATTGTTCGCCTAATGGAGATATATTTTACAGATCTGCGTGTGTCGTCTGGCTTTATTTTATGATATATCTGATTCGTTTCGTCGGACGAAAAAAATATAAGATTTCTTTCTTTTGTACGACCATCTTTTTTCATTTGAAATTAGTTTCTTTTTGTCATCTGGCCACAAAAATTGTTTCAGTAGAAGAGAAATGTCTAGATGATTGTACGACGAAAAGAGATAAGTGAGATGAGTTTTCTATTCACTGTGTGTAGAACAAAAGGAGACAAACAATACAAATGTACATTTTTGTTATCTTGCTTTGGAAATAGCAATGAACTTGAGAGAAAATTCAAGGCGAAAGGAATAGTGTTGATGGCTGGAGGCTCGATGCGAACGTATCAAATATATGTGTGTTTACTGGTTCAGATTGGATATAACGGCACATAAAATCATACGTTTGAATTCACACTAGTATTATGGACAATCTGTGGTGAAAATAAATAACTAAATTGTCTAAGATAAGATGGCCTTGAGATAAATACTGAAACTGAAACTGTAACAATATAAATAAAACATATTGGTTATCTCGGATAATATATTTTATTATTTGAGATGAATAGAAGGTTATTGCTCTCTACTAAACTTTCAATTTTTGGATTATTGGATTTTTGCTGAACTTTGAGTATTTTTTTCACTGTGGCAACGAACAGAAAGAAACTTTCTGTCTGTTTAAAGTTAAATAAAGTGGCGACTTTCAACTTTTTGTACATTCATACACACACACAAATACACTTATATATTTATATATATATATATATATATATATATATATATATATATAACTTCAGAACTGTTTCTGGCAACATTGATTTTACTTTTAAATAAAAAGAATGCTGAAGTTTGATTTTTTTATAAAAATAAAATTACCCAACGTTTTACAAACATATGAATATACATATAAATGTATACATATGTATGTATGTATATATAAATGATTAAAAATATCGTTATTTATAAGAAATTTTCACAATTGTATTAATATTTTTTTTAATAATATTTTATAATATTTAAATATAGAAATTTTAAATATTTTACTTTTGTTATATATTAATATCTCATAATAAGAAAAAAGTAAATTGAATTTTCAAATAAAATTTAATATGTGATTTTCAATAATTTCATATCCTCGATTATATTTTTTTAACAAAAATATATATTACTGTGTAATCCAATAAATAAGAAAAATAATGCAATACATATATATATATATATATATATATATATATATCAAGGTGTAAAAAACGAAAGAAACAGAAATTAACATCGTATTTTAGTTATAAGCTAAATATTTAAAATGAATCAGAACCAGACCGGCTGCAATCAACTCGCCGACAAGGTATTCCAAAAATATCCCAAAATATAAAATTCAAGAGATGTATAGTACGTGAGGCGAACGTACAAGCTAAAAATAAAGCCGGGTTATGATAACCTCGAGACTTTGCTAGTGAGCTATTCCCGTGCTACCGGTTACATCGGAGAAATATATTTTATATTTTAATGTCATTGTCGTATTCCGTCAACCCATCCATATTCGTCAAGTTGAATACATGCCGCCCTTTTTAGCGACAGAGACAGTGAATGACAGTAAACCGTTGTAAATATTGCATGACGGGGGTATTTTTTAGATGTGTGTAACGAAATTCCTTCAGTCGTGATTCCATTAGTTCGGCTTGTGAGATGATGCGCCTCGACGCTATCTGACGCCGATGAATTCCTATATTCTCTACAACGGGTTGTGAAACTTCAGAAAATGAGTCTTGTGTTACCATTTTCAACTATTGTATTTTTTTAATTTTCAGTTTTGTACGAATCGATTTTTTTTTTGATTTTGAAAATTGATATACAAATTCTTAAAAAATACTAAATTAAGCTTTTAAATATTAAAAAAAATATTTTCTTTTTACATATCCTAATTATAATATATACTAAAAAATATTATTACAAAATATAACAATTAAATAATATATAATAATCATATTTTTAATTCAAAGAAACAATTTAAAATAATGTTTTTCTTTTGAATAAATATTTTAATCAAAAATTTATTATTTTTTTATTGAACTCTACAGCTATATTTTATAAGGTATGTGAAACATGTGATGCACTTTATATGGAATTCAATTTTGACAAGCAATGTTGAAAGACCTTGGCATCGTTGATGCAACGATTTTCAACATATTTTGATACAACATTCCAACTGAACTTGATAAATTTATATTAAACTAAAAACAATATATAGTGTAAAAATGTCAATAAATTCAAAGGAAATTATTTTTAAACTAAATTAACACAATTTAATATTTAATTGATTAACCAGGTTTACGAAAGTTTTTTTTTTTAAAAAATATTCATAATAGAAAAACATGAATCTATAAACATTGTAATAGGACTTTGTATCAGTCGAATCGATGTTTCCTTTCAGGAATGTAGTGCCGCATCGAAAGAAGTACGTGACTCTACTCTAGAGTAAAAGAGTGGCTGGCGACAAATCTCAGTATCTACAACATGCGGTTAACACAACAACAAACACTCATAACTGTCTTATTTGAAACAGTTCGTTCGTTTGTCTTGACGGTTCGTACCGTGAAAACGCATATTTTTATTTTAAAACTAACTCAATTTGTACATACACTTTTTATTATTATTTTAAATGGAATTTGTTTATGGCAAACACTGTTTATAAATAAAAATTATAATATATTTTTTTAACTTTTCTTTTTTGGATTTTCTTTTTTACACACACACACATGTATATATATATATATATATATATATATATATATAATATTGTTTTTCGTGAACAATTTTCTACTTAACGTTATTAATAATTATAAATATTAAAAAAAATTCAAATTTCAGTATATAGAAAAAATAATAAAATAATTACTAAATATCAAATAAATTGTTAAAAAACTAGTAAATAAATACATAGAATATTTTTATCGTCTATATATATTTTTAAAAAAATATTGGAACAAAACCAATGACACAATCAAGAAAAAAATAACAAATATTTTTATCTCTCTAGTTAAGAACAACTATGTATCATCGACATTAAAAACTTTTTTTCGTTTCTGACTTGTGTTCAGTTGCAACAAACCGCGATCAATCTTTATTATTACTGAAACAATGGAGTATTGGATATACCACTCTAAGGTCACCTGAGAGATAGAGGATACAATCCCCGTGTCGGCTATCTGCTCTGAGTTACTTTTTTCACACACCTCGTCGCGTCTAAAAGCAGGCTTGCTTCTTCAAATGTCCATAGAAAATAACGTCTTACATCGCTATTGTCCCACGAGTGCGCTAAATAACACAATAACGGAACGTTCTGAATCATACTAAATAAAATCGATTGGTATTGTTTTAAGATTGGTCATTGTTCGACGATAAACTCAATTATTTATTAAATTCTATTTGCGTATTTGTGCACGTTTTTAAACCGGTGGATTAAATTGATTTTTATAGTTTTAATTGATTATTTCGTTATTAAAATTTTATCAGATTCACCTTATATAAAAATTATCTATTACAAATATAAATCTGTGCAAGTAATTAAAATCTAATCAGTATTGTTTAATTCAAATCAGATATTTGTAATAGATGTTAAAACAGTATAAATAATTACTAATATATAATTTATGCAATATAATAAGTAAATTAATCAATTATGATAGATAAAATAAATAACGATGATCGAGTAAAAATACTTAAAAAAATCCTTACTTTATCAATTTACGAATCCTGTTTTGAGATATTAGATCCGTATATCTAAATTTAAGTTGTTTGCAAACAACAATGTATATAGTAGTACAACCATATTTATTCAAGCAAATATAAACCAGTGAACTCATTTACACATGCAATAATATCAAGTGGTTTGCATCCACTCGGTCATTAATATCTCCTCTGTAAACGTATACATTACAAATTATAACACATTCCAAATTGAATTTGTGTAAATTTGTTTTAGTATACTTAACAGAATTATATTGATAATGTAATGTATTTACAGTGAAACGCTACACAATCGAGTACACAGCAATTATAGTAATAATAATAGATTTAATATTATTACAATAATAATATTAATAATAAATCACTGAAGTAAATGTTTCTACACAGATTTCGTGTTTGTTTCGTTCATTTTTTTGCTATAAAAGTAAAAACACGAAATTTAAAAAAGATATGTGTATATGTAATAATTCACTCACATTTTTAAACATCATATTTATTATTTTGAAAATAAATTCTAATGCATAAACTATTTTTAAGTCAACACCTATGAATTAGTCGATTTAAAAATATGTGCTTTTCAAATAGATCTATTTTCATATATATTATACATATTTTTAAATAAAATTTTAATTTAAAAATTCCATTTCAAAATTTTTTTCTTTAAATGTAAAAAAAAATAAAATAACAAGAAATTGTTTTAAATGTTCATAAAAAATAAAAAAATACATTTAGTAAAATATTAAAACTTGGTTGTTACACATCGTAAATATTATCATTATATTAGAAAAAAGTAATTTATTTTATCTGATTTCATTTAATTAAGAATTCAGTGAAAGATGATGTTATTTTTGAATCAAAACACTAACACAATGTACGTGGTCTTATGATATAAGCTTCATTTGAAAAAGTTTGCAGAAACGGACATTATTTTATGAGAAAAATTGAAAATTCCTTATCGTAATACGCTCGAAAACACACAGTGGTATATTATATTTTCTTCTGTCTACTCGCCATTTGTCATTTTTAAATCACTTCGCAGTTATTGAAAATCTGCCGGCAAACTATACTATATGAATGATGTATTTTATAATATTGTAAATTTATATTTTTCATATATATATATATATATATATATATATATATATATATATATATATATAATTTTATATAATTTCTTATATTCAAATAATCTCTAGTCAAAAGACAAGTCAGAATTTTTTTTCATTATGAAATTGAAATATTTAATTATTATCATTTTAACACTCAAATTTTTGTAAAATTTATTTAAAATATCGATTTGGTGATTATTACAAATTTTTTTTAATATATTTAAAAATTCATTTCGAAAATATTTTATTTAATACAATTAAATTTTCAAAATAATGACATTTATTACAAAATTAAAATATATTTGAAAATTTATTAAAATAATTTCTTGTGATATAGAAATAAAATAAATATATGGAATATTCAAATAAACTATAGAATATTTATTGAACAAGAAATTTATTATCTTAAATTTCAATTTTCATCAAAATGAAGACCAGTTTTAAGCAACCTAATTAAACTGACAATAAAATGTCTTATATTATCTTCTATTCAAAGATGTGGATTTGTATAAAAAAGTAGAAATTAAGTTACACGTATTATTGAATGAACATAGGTGTGAGTTTTTAATTGGGTTAACACATTTTCAGTGTTCGAGTCAATAGGCGTTACAAAAAAAAAACATCGAGCTTTGGATGTACATAAAAACGAGCACGCTCATTCATAGTCTCCATAAAACTGTGAAGCGTTTCTCGTAGCCTTGGAATGAAACTGACGTCGACTTACACTTATCGTACGTTGGATAAACGAAAATGTTTCCTTACAAAAATTTAGGTCAACAATTCGTACAGGGATAATGACAGACACTGGCTATATGACATCTGTGATCAATTTCTGTGTTTTATTACAAAGATCTACAATTGTTTATGGCGTTTTCTTTAGCGATAAAGCATATTTCTCACATACATCACTTTAGTAGTTAAATAGAAAATAAATTTATCTAACAATTAATAGAATGAACGAAAAATAAATATTGATAACTTTTCAAGCACAAGAACAATTTATAATTTATAATATTTTAGGAGAGTAAAGTATATAAAAAAATCGTTCTTTGTTTAAAAATGAAATTTTAATTTCTGATTCGTTTTAGTTATGAACTAACTTTTGATATTACATTAAAAAATTTAATTTTGGAAATGTTTATTTTTTATGAAATTTTCTAGGTCGTGTTTTTTTTGAGACAAAAAATTATTTTTTTTAAAAATTACTATAAATCGATTTTTTTTATTAAAATTAGATTATATTAGTAGAAAACAATCGTTTTCTGACAAAAATAACATTCATTATTAAGAAATACGATTTTAGTGGTCAAAAAACAACTTTTGATAATTTTTGCTTTTTTCAACGAAATTCAAAAAATCGGAAAAAAATATTTATGTGCACTATATCATCAAATTTCTATTAAAATTAATTGTATAGACCCTAAAAAGTATTTTTAGTGAATAATAATAGAAATTTATTCTACATTAATGATCTGAAATGAAAATTATTAATTTTTATTCGATTGATACATAAATGGCATGAAATGAGCACAATTCAAAGTTTTTTCTAAATAAAATTCGTCCTACGTCTCAAAATGAGATTTTAATCGTTGATTCGTGATATTTTATAGCAGAGCTTTGATTTTACATGAAAAAAATCGATTTTCGAAAATGTTGATTTTTCATGAAATTTTCCATACTATAGGTCGTGGTTTTTTTGAGGAAAAAAAATGAATTTTTTAAAAATTACTATAAGCCGATATTTTTTATTAAAATTAGATTATATTACTAGAAAACAATCGTTTTCTGGCAAAAATAACATTTATTATTAAGAAATACGATTTTAGTGGTCAAAAAACAACTTTTGATAATTTTTGCTTTTTTCAACGAAATTTAAAAAATCAAAAAAAAATATTTATTTGCACTACATCATCAAATTTCTATTAAAAATTAATTGTATAGACCCTAGAAAGTATTTTTAGTAAACAGTAATAGAAATTAATTATATATTAATGCTCTAAAATGAAAATTATTCATTTTTATTTGATTGATACATAAATGGTATGGAATGAGCACAATTCAAACTTTTGATAATTTTTGCTTTTTTCAACGAAATTCAAAAAATCGAAAAAATATTTATGTGCACTATATCATTTTTGTAAATAAAATTCATTCAAATGGTATGGAATGAGCACAATTCAAAGTTTTTTGTAAATAAAATTCATCCTACGTCTCAAAATAAAATTTTAATCATTGATTTGTGTTATTTTATAGCAGAGCTTTGATTTTACATGAAAAAAATCGATTTTCGAAAATGTTGATTTTTCATGAAATTTTCCATACTATAGGTCGTGGTTTTTTTGAGGCAAAAAAATGAAATTTTTAAAAATTACTATAATCCAATCTTTTTTATTAAAATTAGATTATATTAGTAGAAAACAATTGTTTTCTGGCAAAAATAACATTCATTATTGAAAAATACGATTTCAGTGTCCAAAAATCATTTTTTGATCATTTTATGTTATTTCATCGAAATTCAAAGAATGAAAAAAAATAATTTATCTGCATTATATCATCAAATTTATATTAAAAATTAATCGTAAATACCCTAGAAATTATATTAGTGAAAAACAATAGAAATTTGATTATATACTAGTATTAATAAAAAGCAAAACATTTAAAAAATAAACCAATAATTAGAGAAAGTATGTTTTAATTAAAATAATGATAAAAAAGTTTCTTTAAGGAACAAATCTTAACTATTGCAAATTATGTTTTATATACTGGTAAATATCTTCAAATATGCACACACACACATACACATACACACACACACGCATATATATATATATATATATATATATATATATATATATATATATATATATATTAAATTTCCTAAAACGTTTTTATAATATTATATGATTTTACTTAAAAATACATTACTCTTTAAAGATTTATAAACAGATTAAATTTAAGTTAATTATAAATATAACGTTTATTATTTAAATACAAATAATTGTTGTATTCTTTTACATAGTTGACAGATTATTTTAAATTTCCATATATAATAATAACTCAGTAAACATATTGGGATATAATATAATAATATTAAAAATATTTTATTCTTTATTTTTATAATCTAATCATAAATGAAATTTTAATTGCTGTAATAACTTCTATCAATTAGATTTTTAATGTTTTAAAATAGATTTTGATTATTATATTTAATCAATTTTTAATAATAAATAAATCTATAAATTTTATATCGTTTAGAAAATAATTAAGTATTAAAAATAAAAGACACTACATACACATAAATATCAAGAAAGTATATTAAAATAAATACTACCATCATCAAATTGTTAGAAAATATTTTCATTTCAAAAAATCTTTTTAATAAAATTTAATCACGTAGACACTATTCTTTCAAAATGGGTTTCTTTCTTTGACGAGTACATTTTTCTTTGAAACAAAGATATTCATCTATTTTCTACAAAGAAATTTTTGTTATTCTTGTAAGTTGTTCTGTGCTCTCTACAAACATTTCTTAGCAAATATTCCAAACATTCTAATATATGTACAAATTTAATTATACAAATATTTTAGATGTTCTAACAGTGAACGCAATAAGTTTATTTTCAAGAAAATAAAATTTATTTTCGGTAAAGGTTTTGTAATTGCTTTTAAATACAGGCAAATCAATTATTTATTTATTTATTAAATTAAAATTTCGAAAGACATTTCATTTATTTGTTTTGTTAAATAAATAAATTTTATCGTTTCGTTAACTAGACAAGTTTTCTAGGAATATAATTTTGAAATAGAAAAAGCGTTCATTTAAGTATATCGTTCATCTGTAAATAACATTTATTTCAGTGGCGCATCAATAAACCCGTATGCAATTGAACAATATAAGTTCTTTATGCCAAAAAGTATCTACAACTTCACACACTAGCGAAACTTAAATCTTTACAGCAGTTACATAACTTGTCTAGTACAGTAGTCACGAAAAGGGTCCTTGAACTTCAACAATTCAATCGTAAATGAACAGGTCTGAACTTTTTCGTTTCTTTCTTTTTAAAGGAAACGTATGTAATCTTCGTACAGTGCAGAAACACGTGTAAATTACATCCATTTTCCTTCCTATGATAAAAGCTCAGGACAATGAACTCGGTCGTAGTGATAGCTTATTTAGAGTGTTAAATCTATTTGTGGATAAGAGTAAATTGTATAGGGACGAAAAGATTGATGGGTATTGTTTTCAGTCAATGACGAAGCTATTTAATTGAATGAGCTGTCTGAAAATTCATCGACAGATCTCTATCGTAAACACGCGTATTTTTATGATATATATATAAGGTGTTGAAAACATCATAAAAAAAAATAATCATTCAACAAACAAAGCAAATATGTATTAATAAATGATATTTTTAAATCTAGAAGTTTAAAAAGAATACTTTAATAGATTTAAAAGTAATTGAATAATTATTTAATATTTCAACATTTTCTTCAGAAGTAGAAAAAGATAGCTGAATTTATTTCAACTGAAATAAAAAAGTACGATTTATCAAAGGTCACTGCAAATTTCACCAAAAGTATTTTTTCAAGGATACGACACGTAAACAAATCGTTTTGACCGTCCTTGACATTTTTTCACTAACTAGCTAAATCACAAGGTCGAATCTCACGATTAAATTGTTGTCAATGTTCCTCTTGTCTGTTAAAAAAAATCGTACGAACGAAATAAAACTTGTAATGTTTTTAAATGACTGTACGGGGAAATGGCATCCAATAGAACTTGCACGTACTTCACAAGTAATGTAAACTAAATGCCAAAATAAACTTCCTATCAACGAACTGCAGATGTGCTGTTATCAAACAAAGCAATTTTCACACAGAACAATTTTCGCAGTTGGTTACGAGTCGGCAGTGACCCAATCAAGCGTTCAAATCAACAGACACGCCGAGTCGTACAGAGTTATTAAGCGGGTAATGCAGCACCTTTCTCTACATGTGCTTTTATGTTCGAGCTTTATATATTCTGTTATATCTTCCGTGACCCATTTTCAACAACTTCCTGAATTGAAATGTAGGTCGCTGTTGCGAATTTTCAAGCATCCGGATACGTTTTACAATCCGGCCGCCTGCCTCTTTCAAGCTAGTCAGTCGGTTGGCTGCTACTTTCTTTCTTGCTTGTGTGTCTGTCTTTACGATAGGATTGCGTTTCGTTTATAGCCCGTAGGCAGTTTCCAAAAACAGAACGAGTGCAGGATTCATTTCGTTACTGCATTAAAAGCATCGCAACATGACTGAGATTTTAATATCTTTATGTATTCAACGTTTAATTGCCTCGAGGATTTGTTCTTACCTGAAATATTCCTTAGCTTTCGTTTGGGAATAATCAACAGACTTACGTATTGAAAAGTTTCGTACGCGTTCACTCAACTATGCTGCTTTTGTTAAACTCTTTGTCTTGTCTTCAAATTTAAATGAATGAGTTCATAAATCAATTAGAAAGTAAAATAAAACTCGAAAAATATGTTTCTGTACTTGGATTTTATTTAAAAATGACCTTTTAATATATATATATATATGTATATATGTATTTATATATATATATATATATATATATATATATATATATATATGTATATATGTATTTATATTATAACATTTTAATGTAAGTCGAACAAAAAAGCATAAAAAAAAATTCTTATATTTTTCAATGATATAAATTTAAATCTAACCAGCATTTATTGAAAACTGGAGGAGTACTCAATATATTTTTAATAAAATATAAATAAACCAAGAGGATTTTTCATTTTTATCTCATAATTATTAACAAGAAAAAAATAATATTTGCAATATCAAAGAAAACTTGTATTTTCATCAATTTCTTCGACGATTTTCCGAAAAATTTATGTCAGATATGACAGGATGAGATCATCTCCGAGTGACATAATATCAAGTGAATATTTCTTAATACACAGAGCTCTTTATCATACAACATTGAATACTATATAGGATGTACTGAATTAAGGATAATAAACTTGAGCTATCTTATTCAACGCTTCTACATCTTCTATATATGTATATATACACACATACATATATTTTAAAATGTAATCACTCTATCAATATCATTCTACCATTATATTATAAAATCCAGTTTGATATACGACGTTTGATGTAATATAATGTAAATGATACACTCGTACTCTAACGATGAAAGCATTGCCGTTTTATTTTAAATGTATTTTTATTGATTTTTTTTATTTAACATTTAATACGTGTTTAATATTTCTATGCAAGTCTGATACGTTGACAGGATCAATTTTATAATTTTAATATAATTTATTAACTTTATAATTTCAGTATCAAACTAATTAGTAAAGTATTTTGAACTTGTGACATTTATGCACTTTTGAAAAAAATCAATCTCTATTAAAATATTCAAATTATTAATCAATGCTTTTATTTTAAACAAATTTGATTAGATTATTTTTAGATTTATTTTTTTAATTGGCTAAATGAAACAATTAAATCTATATTTAATACATAAATTTTACAATTATATAAAAATAAAATATTAAAAATTTATAAACAGGTAATTTTATTCACAACAATGTTTTATATTAAAATATAAAATATTTAAAACAAAATTTTGTAAATTCAATTCCAAAAAATAAATTTAACTATTGATAAATTTTAATTGTTTAATAAAAGAATAATCAGTATGATTTTTGAAAATATGACTTTAGACAAGAGTATTTACTTGTCGATACTTATTTATTAATCTTATATATATATATATATATATATATATGTGTGTGTGTGTGTGTGTATTATATTGTTTTTGTTAAAGTTAAAAATAACTAACTAATAAATAAAATTTGACAAAACATCGTCAATGATAAACAAGTTTGGTAAGAAAAAACTATCAAGATAAATATAATACAGCAATAAAGTCTGAACTTGTGTTCGACATGATCAGCAATTATCTTCAGACATTATATTTTTAACCATGCAAAAAGCACATAAATAATTAAAAAGCTAAACTTTTTATACACTGATATATTTTATCCAAAAATAAAAAAAATGTATCTATATTTTATTTCATTAATAAGTTTTCTTCTCCAAACATAATGTTCTTTAACTTTTAATACAAGTACATAATTTAAAAATACATAATGTAAAAATATACCACCCTTGAAAATACAATGATAGTGGTATGATATAATACACTTTTATGTGCACTTGATTATTTATTAACATAAACTGGAACATTTTCTATGTGTTTAAAATACAATAGCGTAAATGTGTTAAGTATATTCAATTGAACATGTCTAATAAATTGATATATGAAAAATAAAGCGAAACGTGACACCAGAAACTCTAATTGGAACGTTATAATGTTAAAATGTGAAGCTTTTAGCATTCACGTAATAATTGAATTTCCGTAACCTGTTGTCCGTATAATAGATAATGTGAGGGAAATGAGCACTAGGACATGGAAAATTAGGACATCGTTGCATATAGTAACACATCTTTGTGTCGTATATCTAGGACAGGACACACAAAGCACAGGATAGTTGAATGCCGGTTCAAGGGTAAATTGCACATTTTATGTAGTAGATTCAATGGAACATTGACTGTCATGGCTTCACGTTGCAGTTATTCTATTATATTCCACGGTCTGCTATTTGATATAAACGATTTAATATATACATCTGAACATTCGTGTCTTCTTTGTACTTCGTCTCCTATACATACCTTATATCTATTTTATTAAATATTCAAATAATAATTATTCTACTACAGTTTAAACAAATATTATTTTTAATTAAAAACGTACGCTACTTTTTAAAACTTTCGCAAGTCGAATATACACAATATAAGAGACTAGCTAATGGTTTTATACAATTTGCTTTATACATTTTTGGATGTTTTACTAAAATGTTAAAATTACCTTGAACTCGGTACGAAGCCGTTTTTGCTTTTATTCTGAGCCGATCATCATTCTTCAGAGACGTCCTGTTCAAATATTTAACACATGGAGGTTCTAGAGATATTTGTATTTATTACGTTTTCAGTCTGTTCTCCGATCTAGAGGCACAGAATGTTGCTGTTTTACACATACACAGACTTACTCTGCGTTTTTATCAAGTTCAGAATTTATTGCATATTGAGAAAAGCATCCTCGATTCAATTTTAGAATACATGATTTTATAATATATATATATATATATATATATATATATATATATATATATATATACATATACAGTCGTTATTACAATGTATAGGTATTAAGAAAATCAAATACATGATTACATACTTAACAATAAAGATATACACATACAGAAAAAACATACATTAAATCAAAAAAAAATTATTTTATATAGGTTATAGACTAGCTTAACAAAATGTTGAAAAAAATAATTTATTGAAATATAATCTATTTAAAAAATGTGTGGGTGTGTTGGGTATGAGTATATAAAAAATTAATATTATTGTACTTAAAATTTCAAAAAAACCTTACTGATTCCGTATAAAAATTTTAAATTGCGAATTATTTATCGAAGTAACTAAAAAAACGTATTCAATGTCAGACAAGCCACAAACAAGTCGTTAATTTAATTAAAACGAAAATATAAAAAAATATAATGAATATTTCATAGCTGATTTTCCATCCTTCATAAAAGTACAATTAAACTGTTTCGTTCTCGACAAATCGATTTGATACGGTTCTGTAATTGGTACAAAATGTTGTAAGACGTAGTTAATGTATTTTTAAGATCTCATTAAATGGAAGCGAAGTCCTTTTTTGTTATTCCGATAGTATTTTTAATTTTACGAAGTGAACCTTTTAATCGAATCGAGTCTTCAACGATTTTTACGTCATCTACTTAGTAACAAACGTTAGTTATTAAATTTCGCATCATTATGTCCTTCCTTGTATTTATTACATGTTTTTCAAATACTCGCTTCTTTTTAATTATTGCTTTAAGTGCTTTTATGTTCGTAAATTGATATTTTTCAATGAATTCTTTGAACTTAATTGAAATGATTTTATTTATTATGTATTTATGTAATTTTTTAATAACGGAAATATATTTTCAATTTCAACATATTTTGTGAAATATACAATAAATTAAAATAAATGTCATACAATCAGAGATTTCATAGGCGATTTATACATATATACATATCACGATCTTTAATTTAATCACTGATAATAGAATTTAAAAAATATGTTTTTATAAATAAAATTATTCTCATACAGTTGACTGATATAATTTTATAAAATTAAAAAAATATTATAGATGAATATAATTAATAAAATATTAATTCTATTTTTTCGTCGATTTTATTTTCAAAAAAAAATCAAAAGAAGTACAAATATGAAACTATTTTAAATATTAATTATTTTAATTAAATAAAAATGTATGAGATTCAAATAAATATTTATTTTTAAGAGATTAATTTAAAAAATAATTTATCAAAAGTTTGTTATTAAATACTGATAACATTTTAAATTTAACTATAACTTGAAAACATACTTTCGAAGCTAACATTTATCAAGTTGTTACATAGTGTTAAAAATAACATTCACATAATCTTAATCTTTTATAGTATTTTTTCAGAAATGTCATTTCATGTTTAAAAAACTTTACAGCACAGGTGGGCGTTACGTCAAGATATATTAAAAGATTCGGTGACAAACTCAAAAACAATATTGTTTTATGTTGTTTTCGAACGTCACGTTCATATTGATAAGAGCCACAAAAGTTGATAGAAAGTTTTTACCATAATCGTTCTTTTGTATTTTCTTTTTATAATATTTTATCAATTTCTACAATAATTTAGCAATGTTCATTATGTTAACATTTGAATTATTTTATAGTTCTCTTTCAAATGACTAAAATTATTAGCTTTCAAAAAATATCAAACACTACTATTTCATTTAAAATAAGTATAAATATAAATATGACAACGTAAATAAATTTTGAAACGTTTATATACATTTTTTGTTAGATTCCTAATATATATAATCTTAAAAGTTTTGACGAATTATAATCTGTTCGAGTACTCTCAAGCTTTATACAATATAATATCGCTATTGTTAGAGAATAGGAAGTTAACTTTACTATATTTGATAGTTTGCTGTTAGTTTTTTTGTATTGTGACCTACAAAAAATATATCAAGTAGAATTCAAGTATCTTCACTTGCTAAAAGTTAGACAACTTTATATCTCAGGCTACTCAATTGCGTTGGAGTGATTTAAGATATAAGTACTTTCATTAATTTCAAATTTTCCATTATATTCTGTATCTTAAACAGCTTATAGTTTATAAAAACCGTGAAAACACTTATATTTTATCTTAAGGTTTAATATTTAAAAAAAGGAATTGTAAAAATCGATTTATTATTTATTGAATTTTTATTAACTAAATATTTTAAATGTTTCTATAATCTCAGTAAAAATAAAGTATTTAGTTATTAATTGATAACTAACTTAGCTGTGAGAATTTTGAAATTGTATAAGATGTCAAGTATTTTTTAAATGATTAAGCGTACGTGCGTTAGTGATTCTATGCATTTAAACAGCGCTTTCGAGAATCATGCACATCACGTTACGTTTATTAGCTACAACTTTCCTAACGAGCAAATTGTGTGCATCCAATGAATATCTTATGCAATATCTATGAATTAAATTAGAATTTTAAACTACCTGTCTGCCCATCTCTGAGCTATATCTATCAGATGTCGTGTTATATATATAACAATTTGATGAATCTTGCAAAGCTGTCTCCTCGTAACGAACATTTGAATAATTTAATTGTCTACGTTTCACAAAACAAAGAGTGATTCTGTCTTAGTCCATTGTTTGATACGATATTCATGTCAATATTTACAATGTCTGTTTTGATATTACTCGAGTAATAAAGTCTGCAGCTGAAATTGATTAATTAAATTTGCGAAACGGACGATTCGCAGAAATATAATCGATTTTGACACGAGGGTCATTGACGAAACTCTGATAAGGTTGTCAACTATTTCATAGTCAAATAAGTTTTAGATACTATATCGAATACATACTTGCACATTTTAACATTTGCTGATTTATTGTAATTAAACTGATTTTTCTTCTTAAAAAAACAATTTCACATAAAAAATATTATAAATAATAATCTCATTTATAAACTTTCAAACACGTTTATTGATTTCAACGAACTAATTTATCAATGATTTGTTAAGGTAATTCGTACGATTCTATTTCATGTCTAAGTTAGTATTTCATTCCTATAAGCGAATTTCTCTTTTACATAAACTTCATTATCGTTATTTTATTTCACAGTTCGTTCCCGTTGACAAAAATTTAGGCATCGTGTTAAGCAAAAAACATGGAATGAATAATAAATTTCTCGTTGTAGAATTTTAACAAGGGTTACCCAATGAATATCCGCGTTTAAAATAGACAAAGACCTTTGAACTCACCAATATAGGTCACGTTCAGTTAATCTTTTAAATCTCCTTCACTTCTCTAAATACAATTTGTTCACAATACTTCACTTGTAATTAAATAACTTAATTTGGTTTTTGTATGACCGTTAAATCTTTTTTAAATATCTTTTATAATATATATATATATATATATATATATATATATATATATATATATATGTATATTATAAAAGTTGTTTTTTCAAGTCTGAATAAAATTCTCAGCTAATTTGATTTACATGACACTAAATTAATGATTTACACAAAAAAATTTGTTTAATATTTTTTTTCAAATTTTAGCCTAAAAACAATGAAAATTGAAAATGAAGTTTTTCAATTTTAATTTTTTTAACTCGAAATTATACGTTTTCCAATCCTAGTAATGAATCAGTTATAAAAATTATTTTCCTGTATTTAAAGATATTTTTACTAGGAAAATGAAAATTAACAAATTATCAATTTTTAACTATATTTGTACAAACCATCTTTAAAAATTAAAATTCTTTTAAAAATGATATATTTCGTATGCTGTAGATAATTAGTCACTTAATAAATAGTTTTTCATTAAACAATACCGAATTGATCACTAAAGTTTTTTTTTATTTTTTATTTTTTTGATAAAAGCACTATTTAAAAAATGATTTGTGACTAAAAATAATGAATTACACCAAAAAGATTTATATTTTCAACAATAATATATATATATATATATAATTTAATTAAATAAAAAATGTAGACAACAGCAAACGTGAATAGAAAATACAGACGGAAAAATCAGAAACTTAGTCAAATAAATAAACTTGTAACCGCATAGCCCGTCCTTGTAACTTGACACACACGTCAACTGACTTACCCTTGTCAACCTATGTATCTTCTTGGTCAAACCACCACCAAAACGAGGGTGTATAAATGTATATATATGTTTGTAGTGTATTTACAATTATAGATGATTTCAATGTAATTAAATATGTCGTCACAATTAGCCATAAAAAGTAAATAACTTACGTATCAATACTTCATTAACCAAATTCCTTTGAAAAAACATTTATCAAATTATATTCGTTTTAAGGTAAAGAAAGACCAACACTTTTATAAATTAATTTGTTTTCTAAACCTTCATTTATGAAATTCATTTTCTTCAGAACAATAATTTATTTATTTTGTTGAATAATAAAAAATACAATTAAGTTAATAACATATCTCAGAATTTTATATTTTCTTAAAAAATAAATCATTTGTATGACATGAAATGTTATTTTTTGAAATCAACTACATTGTATATCGTAACTACATGGAATATACAGATGTCGTATGGTCGACTCTTGTATTTTATGCATCAAGCAAAGTACTTCCACACAGTCTGGTTTTGACTATGAAATAGTCTGATAATCTTTACTAATTGGGGATCACAGCTATAAGCTTAAAGGTATTATTAATTAAATTTAACTCGATATAAATAACGATATTATAACATAATCAGTTTGAATTTTATATGATTTATAGTCAATGAGGGTATGTGATTTATTATCATTTTAGTTTTAGAGAAGTTTAAATACTTTAGTTGAGTACATAGATTAAAGTTATATATATATATATATATATATATATATATATATATATATATAATTTAAAACAAATATTTTTCAAATATAAAACATTATTCCATTATTAAAAATTCAAAATAAAAAAATAACTAAAAAACGAAACAACATTACCAACAAAGTAGAATACTAAAAAAATATCTAATCTTTTAAAGAAATGAAAAGTTTTTGGTTGCATGAAATAAAAATTTCATTTCACAAAAAATTTAATATCATTAGAACAAATATTTGTGCACAAAAAACCGAATCGCGTTCAACAGAAGAAATTGCCTGAAATGATAACTGATAAAAACAGTTTATATCTGCTAATATACCTCGTATATTAGAGACAGTACTCGTTTAATATTTTAATAAAAACCTCCGACCATAGGCGTACGCCGAATCAATCTTATACGACTGGCAATCAATCAAAACATGACAAAGGGTTAGATGCCGCCTCCAAATAATGGCGTCAACCACAAAAGCGCTGCCAGCAATTTAAGATGTTAATTAGCCATGTTCAATACAAGTCAAGACAATTTAATTAGATACAGAATGAGAGAAGCTCTATTGTCTTTATATCTCTTGTATACGACTAGAGATCTAGTCATATATATATATATATATATATATATATATATATATATATATATATATATATATATATAAATTGCATGTTAGTGGTGACGACAAAAAATACGATACAAGAAGGAGATCTCAGCTTCGGATAGTAATTACTTTCTTCTTCGTTTCAACCAAGTTTCCGTGAAGCGATCAGTTAGTTTGTTTTACTTCTATTACGCTCGTACTCATTATTATTGTTTGTGGAAATTGCTTTATACCTTTCAATGTATACAAGTTTAATTAGCCTTTTATATATTTAAATAAAATAATATGTTAATTTGCTTTAAATACAATTATTCGTTTAGCAAGTTTTACAGTTTTACTGCTTTTTATGATAATTGGAAAAAGTCGTTTTTCAGAGAATTTTTTATTTATATATATATATATATATATATATATATATATATATATATATATATATGAATAAGTATGTATTTATACAAAATATTTACAATCTTTTTAAAAATTCAATCGAATCTTCAAAAAATATATATAAATGTTTCAATTAAAATTCTTGGAATTAAATAATTATATTTGGTAAACATTAAAGAGATATTTATTCTGTCATAAAATTCATATAAAAATATATCTACATAAAAGTACTAGAGGTGAATGCTCTCATTTTTCCATGTTTATAAGCAAAATGACAATAAATATGAAAATATAACAAGATATAATGAGAAAAATTTACTTCTAATAATAAAAAATACATATATATATATATATATATATATATATAAAGAATACAATTCATGAGAAAAAATATTCTTATCTATATTTCTGAAATAAATTAAACAATAAGTTCATTTTTATATAGTCCCTTTATAATAAAAACCTATTTTAAATAAACAATATCATCGCCTATTTTCAGTATATTTAGATTATATTAATAACATACTTATTTTTGATGAAGTTGTAAACAAAAAAATAAAGCAAGAATTTCATTTACAAAGAAAAGCATACGAAAATAAAAAGATTACATTTCAGTTAAAACAGTTTATTGCTCTGTCAGTGATACAGAAATTATAAGCATGCTTTTAGATCTCTGCATACAACTTTATTTAATGAGACATTTGTTTTTTGAGCATTTAATACACTTATTATTTATATTATAATTCTATATTAAAATTTATTTTCTGTTATTCATTTTAAAAAAATTGGAAGAAATTATTTACTAGATTATAAAAAATATTCTAAATTTTTATTTATTCTTAGTAGTTTTCGTTTAAAAAAATATTTCAGTATCCACATTTCAAAAATTTATATACAAAGAAATTAAAAAATGAAACTAATTTTTTTAAACATGTTTTTATATCAACTTTTTCATTTAATAAGTTACATATAATGACCTCTTTTAAAATAAATAAATCCTTTTTAAATACATGTGTCATTTTCAATTATTACAATATTTAGTTACTAAATTAAATCAGGTTAAAAATATTAATAATTTGCTTGACGTTGTCACTATTTTTCATTGTTGACGTTGTTATTTTTTATCTAAATTTAGAAAACGAATTAAAATTATATATATATATATATATATATATATATATATATATATACTTGTAAAAAAGTAGTCATGAAAATATGAAATTTATCAAGGTGTTCCATCAACTGTGTTTTGATTAAATAAACTGAAAAGGTCAAAAGTTCAATACGAATCTAGTTTCGGGAATGAATTGTCCTAAGTCTAAACCAACTCAACGAATAATGCATATCAATCTCTGTCACTTTTAATGTCCTGTCCGATCAATAGGTTGCCATCACGGTGATAGGAGCGTATCGTCAAATGAAAAAAAATTAACCACAAATTGTACGCCTTCCGTCATACATAATTTGCAAATATTACGTTTAGCTTTTATATATCGTGCTTGTACACTTTAAGTTAATTCATGGTTACGATCATTGATATATTTTCTACATACGAATTTGAGTACGATTAATGATATATAAACCAATTATAGTCAAGTTTTTTTTAGTTATTTATTCGTTATTTGTTTAATATATGACTTACATAAATAAAATTAATTATATTAGAAAACAACCAACATTTTTTATTTCGAAATTAATTAAATATTTACCTGTACGTTCTATCTTCTTTGTAAAATAATTAATATTAAAAAATATTTGTTAATAAAATGTTATCATTACGACATTCCGACAATAGTACTGAATATGAAATGAAACTCAAATATTTGCAAGAGTTTGTAGCTCATAATAAATATCTCGCAATACAATACAATGTTTGAATAACATTTATTTTATTCGTGAGTAAAATAAATATAATTTTTTTATTTTATTAAACTATATACATATATATATATATATATATATAACCCTCCGGAAAACTTAAGATAATGTATTACAAACAAACTGAATATGTTGTTTCTATAATAACTCATGTGAAAAAACAGAGCGTACAACAAATGCATATGAATTACTCTGTTCGTAATACCAATACTAAGTTAAGTAAATAAATAAACACCGTATATATTCTATTATTCAAAATTGTATTGATTTATACATGTGTTCCATTGCAGATGATATGAACTGCAAACCAGGTAAAATAAGGCCACTGACCTGACTTACATGTTATATTATATAATATCGGTTACGTTATGCACACGATGGTCAAATATGGAACTGAAGTGTAGTTTATTTGACATATCTTATAAAAAACGTACGGCAGCGTTTAGTAATATCAGTACTGTTTTTCTATGTCGAAAGTGTGGTGTCGAGTGTAGCTTGCATGATTTATTATACAGTGTTTCTTACAGTTCTGAACTGTTTTCAATAACTCAAGTAAAAACATCTTCAACATTTTATTGATATTTGGAATTGAATAGAATTCTTAGATATTCTCGATTGTTTTTCATATATTTTGGTATTGAATTTCGAAACTATTTTAAATGTAATATAAAATAATATTACAAATTTTACAAGAAATCGTTCGTTACTTTTTATACTATTGAATTATTTTAATTTATCTTTATTCGGTTTCGATAATCAAAAAAATAATTAATTTTATAATAAAAAAATATATTCTCAATTCAAATTTTAATTAATAAATATATAATCAGTAAATATATAACTAATATTGTTATTATATATATAGATATGATATTGAACTTGTAGTAATATCTTTTTCGATAATTTATGATTATAGTTTCAGCAAAAAAAAAAAACATATTCGTTAATACTTTCTAATGCTAGTAAATGGCTTGTACAGAAAATAAAAAATATATACAGTACATCGATACGTGATATGTGTACCAATTAATTAGACAAATTATCGAAAAACGAATCCTCAACTAATCCTCTTACATTCAGAGGCCGAGTCGTACAGATAGTGTCAGTTGAAATCTCTACGTCCTTCAAATGATTTATATCGAACTACTTAAATCTTTATCAACCTTGAAATAACAACACACTAAACGATCAACTTCATAAACCGAGAGATTTCAGACGGTTATTGTAAGAGCATCTCGCCGCATATTTTAACAACTCGCTCTATTGTCAAATTATGTATATTGTGTAAATCCATCAAATACGCAAAGTACACAAATTAATACCGAAATAAAATCGTCTAAGACGATTTGCATAAAGTATTATATTATACCAACATCCGTGTACAATGTTATGTCAAGGTCAGAGCTTAAAATCTTTTCAGGAATAAATTGCTACGCTACAACTCATTGTAACTAATATGTGAGATTGTTGTATATAAACGAATGATATGCTGAAGTGTATAAGACAGTGTCTACGGTACAATTCCCGAAGACCGTTTATTTTCGTCGAGGATTGCGTGAGATATGTAACATAACAATTTTTTTCTCTTGAAAATAATAAACATAGGTTGAAATATTAATGTCATAGACGGGCCATGCAAATACAGAATCGTCATACGTATTGTATACGTTAAACAGAGACGACTGGCGAAAAAAATAAATTTGTATATAATATATATAATGGCTGAGAGTGGAAATACGAAATGGGATGATGTATGAAAAAAAGTGTGATATGGTAATCTCATTCGTTCATTCCTTGACTGTGCTACGAGCACAGGAAATACAAATGTCTGTTGCAGTAATAATATCAACGTAGAAAAAAGTTTTTCGTCTTCGTTTTCAAGCAAGAAATGACAGCGTGACATTTTGATAAATGACTTGTGAAAAGCAGCCATGTGTTTTAATTACGTATATGTATATTAAATATTGACTTTTCGTTAATTACTCTTTTAAAAAATGAAAAGAAGTTCGCCTGTAGAATTGTTTTTATACATCTTTATTATACTTTGTATTTTCATTTATCGAATGGTTGGCAAATGAGACAAGCGGTCTGTTAAAAGTCCTTAAGTGTTTCATTAATTAGAACAGAATAATAATTAACCTGGAAGTAATGTGCTCTTGAAAAGGTCCATTAATTTATTCGGAAATTCGTTTTAAAAATTTAACAATACGCTTAGTTCAATTATATTATTTCAAAAATAAAATTTAACGATTTTATTTTTATTGATTATTTGTATGTATTAAATTGTACTTACATAAAATACTTTTTTTGGTTTTATATAGACATGTTTAGTAAAATTTTGTATAAATTTAAATTTATTTCAATTTAATAAACAATTACATATCTTTATTTTTCAAACTATTTAAATTACAAATGTTCTCTCTCTCTTTCTTCATATATATATATATATATATATATATATATATATATATATATATATATATATAATATTATACAGTTATTTTTAAAATAAATTATTTTATAATATCAAAATAAAAACTTAAAACATTTTGAAGTTCATTTTCCTTTGTTCTATCAACGAGTTTAATTAATATTTAACATAAATATTATTTAAATACTTTTTATACACATATTATTATAAATTTAACTATATACACAATTGGTTATATGTTCAAATATACAAATGTATATAAGCGTATATGTATATGTATATGAACATGATGTGGTTTAATGTAAAGATATTCATCATCCATTAGCTTCTACACGTAGTGTAAATTCAACGTGATTTCAGTCTAGAAATAATTAATGTAAAAGCATAAAAAAATTCTTCATATATCAAAACTACACAGTCTCTGCAACGATAACAGTTTGAAGAAAAATGTTTTTGTAAAATGTTTAATCACTGGAAATGAAACGTAAACGCATCGTTATGAATCAGAACGAAAACGTGCTGAAACTAACGGTGTAGACCACAGAAAACAAACGAAACAGTTCTATGTAAGCGATACAAAAAGCTTGTTACTCGTTGAAATATGTGAATAGAATATCAGATGGATTCTGTTTGAAAAATAACAAGATATATTGTTATTTTTCTGCATAGTCTAATGAACCATATTTCTTGTAGAGTTATCTATTTTCGTAACGTGTTGTTTTAACCGAGTGTTTACTTTAATTCATTAAACATATTTTCTTAAAAATATTTGAAAAGTCGAAGCTTTAGAATATATTAATCAGTTATAAACAAAACGAATTTATTTTATAGTTTGATATTTCATTTAACATAAAAAATATTTCTTTTAAAAAAATGTAATAAAAAAGAACATTATATCAGCGTCTGTCACACAAACGGACTAGAATAAAGTACATTGAAAAAGAAAGAAACTTAACGTCGTGCTTGATAGGTGCATGTGATCGAAAACTGAAAAGACTACACCGCATAAATTAGTTTAAGTGAAAAGTAAATTTCGCGTCGTTTAAAAGTTACACCACGCGTACACAAATGGTTTTTAGATAGAAATCGATTCATATATTATTTACGGACTGACGATCAGGATAAAGATTGTGTCATGACCGGAAAGTCAGCGGTACGAACCGGAAGTTGCTGCGTTAGTTTTTGAACTGAATGAGTTTGTATGTCTCTTAGATCCGTTCTTCATCCAGTATCTACAAGTTTATGGAGAGGATTGATCAGAAAGTAACTTGTGTTTTATTGAAAAGAGTATTGCGTTTCATTCAATAATTAAAACTGTCATCGATATTTATTCCATAATATAACAAACATTTAATTTATTGAAAAATGAATCAATATAATAATTAATGAAATGAAAATAGAAAATGAAGGATTGAACTATTAATTGAATAAAAATTAGATTCCACATAAAACTTTTTTTTTCTAAAATTAATCATTTTCTATCTTTAAAAATAACTAATAAATTTTCATTTGAAAAAAATAATAAATAGCAACAAGTATTTCGTTCTATTTTTCGATCATTCTTTTCATTCGTTTTACAATTCTGTCTGTACTAGTGATTTAAATTTATTTAGATAAATCCGTTTATGTTGGTGAGCTTATATATGAAAGAGAAAATCAAGATATATATATATATATATATATATATATATTTGTGTGTGTGTATATAAGTGTGTATATATGTATATGCGGGTGTAGAAGATGCGATTCAGAATGTGTGCGTATAGAGGCGTGTATATGTTCTTATATGTGGAATTTATCTGTGCTAGATGTAGACTCGTCTGTCAAGATTACCGCAGTGCGAACCCCCGCAGAGGGAAAAACAACCGACATTTCGCAAGAAAATCGTCTATGTTATCGTCTACTTAACACGTGTAACGTCGATTTTTTTCTCTTCGAACAACATTATTCTAATTACTGTCATCATTAACTCGATGATCGTTTAAATAATAGTATATACGTCTATCATTTATTATTCGAACGTCGGTATTTAACTGTAATTGGTATTATTAGTAACAAACACAGATTTTACATAACTTATTTACAAGTTGTACAAGGGTGTATAAGGGGAACTGAACTTTGTTCGATGGAGTTCGTGTTCTGTTAGAAATACATTTCAACAAAATTAATTATTTAGCATTTTGAGTGCTAAAAATTTAATTAGAATTACTCGGTAGATGGAAAAATGTTTAAAACATTTCCTAAGATGTAAAGACTAAACGTAAAAATCTTAAAAATATTCAAACGTAAACAAATAAATGTCTAACACTATTTTCAAATTATTAAATTTTTAATTATATTAAATAAATTATGATTTATTAATCAGACAAAATTTATTATTATTAAAATTACAATCAAATGTAAAAAATATATAACTACAACACAATATATTATGTTGTACTGTATAACATTTCTGAATTTCATTAATTCAAATTTTAATCTTCAAATGATAAATTGAATCCAGTATATTGTACTTTGTAATACTACAGAAAAAATATTTTTTGTAAAAATATATATTTACAAAGCATACAACGAGAAATTTAAAATGAAATATTAATTTTCAAGAAAAGCACACATATATTCTATGCATATTTATGAAATAAATTTTGAAATCACTGTATGTTCATTCATCTTGTATAAAAATTAAGAAATAAAGTATTTATTGAAAACAATTACGATAATATATAATTTTTTTAATTATACTGGTTTTATTTCAATTTAATTCATGGATTTTTTAACAGAAACTAAAATTAAACAAATTAAATGAAACTGAATTGAATTTTTAATTTAATATTAAATTCGAAAATTTTTTAAAATACTATAAAAAATTAAATGACTTTAATATATATATATATATATATATATATATATATATATATATAAATATGAATATATTTATAATAAAAATTCTTATAACACGAAAAAGAAATAATTTTGCAGAAAATTTATTGAACAACAGGTAATCATGCCAAGTAGTAGAAATCAAGCCAATTTCAATGTGAACACGTACCTGTATAGAATTTCATAATATGAGAACGTATGTAGGATATGTGAGAAGTATTTGTCGTTCATTTCTGACTAGAATTTTGAATATGCCTAAAGTTTTATTAAACCGTCCATAATCTAGGCAAGCATAAAAAAGCTCCAATATTCAACGTGAAGGTTATATATAGCACAAAATTTACATGTGCTTCGAAGATATTTCTATGAAATTATGTTATTTACTTCAACAATAATTTATAATATATAGACAAAAAAATTTATAGTACAAATATAAATATGACAATAAAATATTGAATTAAAAATACAATTAGTGAAATAATGCTCTTTTTCAATTAATTAATCACTGAATTAATTCATGTAAACGTATTTGAAAAACTGTCAATATGCTTTTTAAAAATAATTAATGGAAACAATGAAATATGTCCAATTTATTAAAAGTTTAATTAAGATAGTTTTTGATAAAATAACTAGTGAAATTGAAATGACATTCTGAAAATCCCATACCACTTAAATATATTCAACTTTCACATCATTACAAGTCGTTAAATTACTTTCAGTACTCTCAAAGATATAAAGAAAAATATTCAATTATGAAAGTTTAATTAAAGTTTTTTTTTGAAATACGATTTGATAATTTTAAATAAACATGGCACATGATTTATTTGAAAAAGTATTTATGTTTCAAAACATATAATTAAGTTCTTTATATAAAAGTAAACAAATATTTAATTTCAGTCTTCACGCAAGGCTCTGCGGATTTAAAACACTATATATATATATATATATATATATATATATATATATATATATATATATATATATATATCCAATACTAAAATTGATTATAAATTCATGAGAATTTTTTGTCAAACGTTTGTAGATTCACAAAAAAATACAAATTAATTGTATATTAAAATTGGAACATAGTTATACATACAGAATCAGTTCAGTTAGATGAAATCTTTATCAAATACATATATTTACATTTATATAAGGTAAAATTTAATAAATAAATAAATACGAAAACTGAAAGCCTAGAAATAAAACAAATTTCAACTCCATGTTATTTTTTGGAAATTTTGATTTTTCATATATAATCAATTATTTAATTTTTAAATACGAAAACCTGTTAATATATATTCATTATTTTTTCAACATTTTGAATATTCAATGTTATCGATTTCTATATTTAAATTTGAATTAAGTTCGTATCAAAAAAGATAATCAAAACTGATAATCATTTCATTCTTTTATCTACAATGATAATCGTATTATAAAATGGTATCGAATTTTATAAACTTGTTTTTTTCATATTTTCCGATGTTTTATTCAAATGATATATTTGATAATCGAATTTTATTAAATTATACTTTGAAATAAATTAATTTAATTTTTTAATATAACTTGAAATTAATGATATTTTTTAATTTTATTATTATGAACAAAATAATTATGAATGATTTTAATTTTTTTAAAAAATAAATATTTTCTTATTATTATTTTTTTAAAAATATGAATTAATAAGATTAAAATCTGTTTTTAATTATATTAATTTTGGAAATTTCGATTTTCTTTACAAAAACATTTATACAAATTTGTGTGTAAATATTTTATTTATAAATTTTGTGTAAATGTTTTATGAGTAATAAATTCAAGTAGTACTTGCGAACGAAAATTCAATTTTTCTTCAAAAATATCATCTTGAGTGAAACCTAATTTATGACATTTGAAATTTTTTCGCAGTTTTCATTCAGTGACAAAAGAATAAATTGCACGTTTCGTCTGAATCATTTTTCAAGTAAAAGGTGAAAAATACTTTTTTACGATTCGAGAGAACGAATAGTCAGAAAATGAATAGATGCGAACAGGTGCAAACAAATATTAGATACTATCAGAAAAGGCAATCAACGCATAAAACAACATAAATATCTTAAAAATCATTAATCTCTGTTATCACCCACTAGCTTATATATATATATATATATATATATATATATATATATATATATTAATCTTAAATTTTAATATCAACTTTTTATTAAATTCAAGTTGACTTTTAAAAATGGAATACCTGAACTGTAATCTATAATAAATATAACTGAAATTAAATTTATATTTTTGAATGTCATCTTTATTAGAGTGAAGTCATTTGATTAAAAAATACTTTTAATAAAAGAAACCAAATAACTTTAAATTTATAAAAAATATTTTAATGCAATTTAATTTTATATTTCTATTTTATATAAATATTTCAAATATCTGTTATTATTTTAAAAACTGTATTGAATAAATTAAATATTTTTTATAACTCTAAAAATTATTTTCGCTAATAAATATTTTTTTATTACAGCATGGGTTCTTGGTTGGTGGATGTGTAAAACTGTCCCATACGTTCAAGGTGTTTCCGTTACTGCCTCGGTCTACAGCTTAATCGCAGTATCCGTTGACAGGTTTGTAATTAAAAAAATCACATAACTCATATTCACACAGATACGACAAATAACACAATATATCACAAGTAATTATATAAAATTCGTAACAATATTTGTCCGTGTAGAAACAATGCACAATTTCGTGCAAAAATTCATCAATCACATTACGTATATTTTTTTCTCTTAAAGACATTAATCGATGATGGGAAAGACTTCAACGATTGAAGACTATTTCAAGCTCTAGTGCCCCGGTGAATTATTGAATTTTGCCCAAGAGATTTTTAAAAATTTCTTCTCTCAGCATTACTTTTTCTATAGTTTCATGGACAGTACGTGATTGATAGTATTCATTTTTGTGGTAAGATGAGATGGTACCCAGATGTATGTTTTGATATGAATTTCATTTTGATTAAACGTTAGAAATATTTTCAATAAATAGAAGAATGTTTTTAATTAAAATTCTGTTTCTATAGAATTGAAATAATATAATCCTATATCAAACATAATAAAATGTATTTTATTATTAAATATTTTACTGAATAAATCAAGAAATTAATTTATATTTTTTAAAGAAATAATTTAAAAATCACAGTTACGATTTTGAATAGATAGACAAATTCGTTATTTAATAATATGAAATATAATCTATTAAATAGTATATTCTACATAATACCTACTTACTATCATCTATATGTATTAAATTATATATACATCACTATGATGTGAAAGTGTATGATTAATATATCATATTAAATCAATACTTGACAGGTTTATCTTACATATTAACCTTCAATTTAATCATCCATAGCACATATTCATTTCCTCAAGGAAGTTCGATCGACCCTGTTTGTCCGTTTAGTTTGAAATTTGAATATTTCGTTTCGTATCGTACGTACATCAAAGTGAATTCTGAGTATTGATTATGGAATTTGATCTGTTTTATTTGATTAGTTTTGTAAACAGAAAATTTAATAAAAGTGAAAATGAATTTAATTAAACTATTTACTTTTGTATAAATAAATATTTTATATGCAAACGTGCTAAATTAATTACTAAAATAATGTTAAAGATGTGTAGTATAATCAAAATTAAATTAAATATGATTTTTAATATATGGTTCGAGTATTTATATATATATATATATATATATATATATATATATATATATAATTTTATGCATCATTGTAGATATTACCACCTGTATTTTTGGTAAACAACGAGCGAACCTAAATACTCCTCATCTCATTCAATAGAAAATTTTAAACAATATAGACTTGGATTGAGAATCAACTGAAACAAGTGTTAATGCACTTCTAATGCCTTCAGGGTCTTCAAATCTTCATTTAAAGTTGTTTGAGAGTTGGATAATTATGAAACTATTACGACATTGTGTAAATAACACGATATTAACTTCGAAAATCTAGACAACTAGTTTGTTGAAAGTTGAAGGATTTAAAGGGGTAATACTGTTATAGATTAACATAAATCAAATCATAAGCGTAACTAAAACAGTTTGAATTAAAATAATATAAAGTAGTCAATAGAGATTGAAAAAAATGTTTTTCAAATATTAATATTTTTATATATCTATTGTAGAAATAGATAACACTTTTTGGAGAAAAATGCAATATTTATAATTTTCTAAATCTAATCTTTCAAAAATTCTTAGTTTGTGATTAAAATTGATCGGAAAATTTACAAAATACAATATGTGGAAACTATGAACCGAAATATAAAAAATAAGAATAATTTATTATTAATTTAATAAAAAGTCAAGTAAATTGAAATAATAGAACTGATTTTGTTGTTACTCAAAGGAATATCCCTAATAATATTAAATAAAAATATTTTTATATGAAATTTATTTATATGTATATAATTATTTCAACATTTTAAAAGAATAATAAATATCTTTTTATAATAATATTTAAATTTTATATGTAGATTTCGAGACGATTTTTATGACCAAGAACATTTACAGTATTTTAAAACCTCAAACATTTTAAATATGCTATTTTCTGAAAATCGTTTGAAATTAATTAAGTTGGTATATTGAGAAGACCCATTATTGAAATACCGATATATATATATATATATATATATATATATATATATATATACATGTGTGTCGGTGTATATGTGTTGTGGTTGAAATTTTGATTCAAGTACGTTATAAAGGATCTGAGGAAAAGGACATTGTTCAAAGAACGAGTATCGAAACGAAAATGGAATTAAACCCCAATTAAATATTGAACTTCACATAGTGAATTTATTACTGCTTAAAACAAACAAAATATTCTAAATTTCGTATACATCAAAACGTCAAAGTGTGCGCGAACGATCACAATATATTTCCATCAGTTTTAATGATGAACGGCGACAACAGCTGGAGCGGCGTGAACGACATGAGCTGAACGGACTGCAGCAATGACCGGTGTGTGATGGACTACAGGGGCGGCATGGACAAGAGAGGAGGTATGGACAATAGGGGCGGTGTGGACAACAGGAGATACATGAGCTGTACGAACGGCGGCTACGACTGGGGTGTGATGGACGGCGGCAACAACAGGAGCAGCGTGGACAACGTGTGCTGAGTGAGCAACGGCGATGGGGGCCGGATGTGCCACGACGTTGCCGTGAGATACGACGGCGCTATGTGTAGCTACGACTGGGCCGGCAATAATTCCGGGAGCTGGGGCAGCGACGGCTACGGCCAAAACGGCGGCAAGAACGCACTGTGGGAGATTTTCATTTTGTCAATTCCAACGAATGTTAAGAACGATATTTTAAGAATAATCAAATAATGAAATGACTCGATTTAAAATCTAAGAATTCTTTTTCAATTTCTTTAAAAACAGCTTTCAAAATATAATTAACTAACACTTTTTTAATGAATATACAAAAATTATTATTGTAATAAAATATTCTATTTAATCTCTGTTTATAATTCAATTTTCATTTTTTATTAACAATAAAATTAATTAAATAAGCAAATATTAATTATTTTACTTGCTCAAAATCATTTCAAAAAACACATTAGCGTACATTAACTATTTGAATATTTTTATAACAATAAAAAAACGTCGACAAAATTCAATAACATATTTTTTAAAAAAATTAAATTTATTGGAAATATTTCGTAATTAATAAACAATTTAGTGGTCAATTTTATTAATATTTGGCAAATTTAAATTTTTTAGTCGTAATTTCAAAACTATAGAAGATAACGCGCTGTGATTCAATTGAATAGAAAAATATCTATTAATATTTAAATAAAATGATATTTTTAAGAAAACTTAAAAATTATATAAATAATTGAGAACGATTCAAGAATATTAAAACAATTTATGAAAAATTTATTTTAAAAATAGAATTTTCAACATATAAGTACACTAAATTAACTGTATTTCAATAATAAATCTTATTATCATTAAATTATTAAAAATTAATTCAATACATAAAAATAAAATTTAACAATAAACGTTAAAATATTTTATAACAACATAAAAAGTTTAAAATTTAAAAATTACTCTATAGAAAAATCGTTCAAAATTTGAAAATTCTTTTTAATATCCCAAGATAATTAAATATTTTTTATCTATTAAAAAAATATAATTTTAAAAGAATATAATCTAAAAAGCACACTCACCAGTTTGAACATTTTGGTGTATGTTGGTGGGTATTTGCTGAATGCAAAGAAGTTATATGTTTAACTCTTAAAGTTATTATGATTACAATAATGAGTTTGCCCTTCTTATATACAAAAAGCCGTGGCGTTAAATCAAACCACTCCCATACAAGCTGTGTACAGAAATTGAAGAAGGTTATTTTCACAAAGTAGACAGACAGATTGGTATAAGGATTCACGATTGTATGGTCCATAATAGAGACCAGCATCACTTTCCACATCTTAGTATTAAAAAGTGAAACGTTTTCTAATCAATGACAACTTGTTACGAATCCTAGAATGATTATATGTACTCGTATGAATACTATTTTATTGCGTACAAAACCGAACAAAATACTTCAGATGTCTACGGCCACGCACGTGTCATTTTACTTTTATTTAATAATGAAATATAATATCGATTTTAATATGAAAATTACGTGATTATTTATTTATTATTTTTATACAATTCGCAATAGTTATGATTAAATAGTACTTAATTATATTTACATTCATTTATGAAAATTATTAATTACGATTATTTGATAAATCGAATGCCGTTTGACCGAACAACCTTATTTGGTAACTTGTTTTTTTGCTACAGTACATCTATAATCTATCATTGATTTTTTTGAATTATGCGAGGTAATACTAATAAATTGATAAGTAAATAAAAGTATTACAATGTCAAACATTTCTGTATATTAATAATGTATTTGCATAATATGATTTTTTGACATCAATGTGTTTTCAAGAGCAAAAAATTAATTAAAGGTTTTGATTTAGTATAATATTTATCATATGAAAATATATTTCATACCATAAATAAAAATATTTATAAAAAAATCAAAAACTGTTTAAAAACTAAAAACGATTCAGAAACAAAAATTATTAATTTTTTCCAGAAAATATAAAATAACAATTTAACTGGATTAAACAAATAAATTTTAATAATCACTATTTTAATGCAGATTTTTTTTAAAAAAAACTTAAAAGTATGAAATTAGTATTTTCTACTAAAATAAATATGTCGATTAATTTAAATTATAACTCAAGTATAAAAAAAATTATTTTGTAAATATTGTATGAATGTTTCATTCATAAGGTTAAATTCTTAAAATACTCTGAATAAAATATATTTTTTATATTTCATTCACTATCTATAAAAAAATAGTTGTTTTTAACATTTCAAAATAACTAACCTGTTTAAAATTTCATACATCTACATATGGATTTCAAACGAAATTCCAGTAGTCATGTTAAGAAAAATAAATAAACACAAAATGAAAACCTATAAATATTAAATTTAGGTTAGTAAGGCGGCCAAAATTAATGTTTAATTTATTTACATGTATCAGTTATTGTGAAATATATTTATTATGATGTCAAGTTTGTCATTGTTTTCATTGTAACATTTAAGACAAATTTTAAACCAATCTGATATTTTTATTAATAATTATTTATTAAAAAGGTCAGATCCAAAACATAATATTCAACTTAAATAAGTAATCTTCTTAAATATACAGATATTAATGAGCATCCATAAACTGTGAAATAAATTAATATTAATCTCAAATAACTGAAAATGTATATAATATAAATCTATCTAAAAACCTGTTAATGATTAAAGTAGAGTCTTTAATTCAAAACATTTATTTATATCATTCATGATAATAAACTGAACCAGTTTTTTATGTCATTTGCAAATTTGATAAATGAGACTGATTATGTAACATTTAATTCATGTAAATGGAATTAAATTATGTATAGATGTTTTGAAATAAGGTATTGGAAATATCAATTTAGCGATGTATGAAAATATTTAAGTCAACATATTTTTATTGATGATAATAAGATTTTTATATACATACGAAGTAAATTAATATAACTTTAAATATTTCAATTAAAGTCTATTCGTTATTATGACAAAACAATTATTCTTTTCTGGATATACCTCCAGTTTTTTTTGTATTCTATAATAAAAACCTAGTTTAAAAATTATATATTATACAATACATGAAATGTTTCAGAATTTTTATTGTCTGAATATGTTTCTGACACTCGTGCTTTTTATTTATGATTCTCGTTTAGATACGCATATGAGAATATATATATATATATATATATATATATATATATATATATATATATATATAATATGTTACATATGAATATCATAAAATATCCAAGATTCTATAATACTATCAATAATAATATTTTTTTTTCTTTAGAATTTCCAATATTTATTTAAATATGTTTATATATGTATTTTATTGTAATTGTAAAATATTTTATATGAATTAATAAAAATTATCATTTTTTTATTTATGAGCAATAACAGATTTATAAAAAAATATTGATGCAATAATTAAATAATTGTATTTAATTATTTTGAAAATTATTTTCATTTTTTTAAATATATTGGTAGTTTAAAAAAGTCCATTGTAATATGACGTATTTGAAAGATATCGATTTAAAGCTGGACTAAAAAAAATTGCAATAAAATCAGTATATAGAGGTCATGACATTCAAAATATGATATCGATTTGTGATTAAGGATGTAATACAAATTTAATTTGTGGCGTGCGGTCTTGTTCCGTCCTGCTAGATTTTTTTTCTCTATGACGTTATTCCTGTAATATGAAAAGGATGATATTGTTTCAATATATAAGGATCGAACATTAACGATTTTCTACAACATTAAGATTTATTAAATTTCTTTAGTAAGTTCTATTCAAAAATAGTTAATGTATTCTTTTTATATTTGTTGAGATTAGAATTGGGATTTTTATTAATTTTTGTAACATGAATATTTTTAAAATATAATATATACATATTGCACGTTTTAAAATATAATAATCAATATTTTTTTCAATAAATTTCGAGAAATATAGTATTGTTATATAATCATTTGATATTTAATTTTGAACTTTTTTGTTGCAATAAAACTGACATTACTATTAAATCGTTCTTTATTACAAAAATAACATACATGTACTATAGCAATATGACCTAAATTGCATATAATTATGATCACAGAAACCAGTATCAAACATTTGTATCTAAATTTATCGCCATACAACAAACAACAACATTTAACAATAACCCTAAACGAGTACATTTGTCATTGTTACGGTCATTGCGAATGTTGTACGATCACGAGTTTTTCAAGTTAACCGTAAATAACCTGCGTTTACGATTATTATATATTGATAAGTCAATTTTAATTTCGAAAGTAAGAATCATTGTTCATGATTTCATGGACCATTGCGGATTGATGGACTTCTTGTACGTATAATACAGTCGCATTATACCATATCTCTTCGGCTTGTATAGCTAGCAGCCCAATGAAGAGTGTATACAAGGTCATACTGATCACGTTCTCAAGGTGTTTATAAATCATTGATTTTTTCGATTGAAAAGTATTAATTCCATAAACAAAGCCATACTCGTTTTTTTTTAAAAAAATGCCTATATAGATTGCATACTACGTTATTGAGATAATTCTTCCTAGTTGTTTATCTGATCTTGTTACAGAAATAATTTATAACAAAGAATAACATTATTTATCGAACAATGTTTAAAAACAAATAGAGTTTATAAAATTCTATAGCATACATTGAATAAATTTGTCTCGAAACTGTGATAAAATGAAAGATTCATAATAAAATCATAACTTGAACTTCAATAATATTTTTAACGAACCTGCAATTTCATGTGAATTTATTTATTGACTTCATATACAATGTCTGTGATTTTTATATGCCTTCTCTGTTTGACTCTAAACTAATAAAAATGTTATTGTTATTTCGCTTACACTGTTACAATAAAAGAAAATGTACTGTACTATTAAAACAAGTTTTATATAAAAGCCAATATCTTACAACACTATTATTCTTTTAAAATCCCTATATAATTGAAATGAAATAGTATAAATAATAAAAACGTTTTAATTGTTCCTTTGGGGGAAATTAATGATAGAAATAAACCTTGATGTAACAATTAAAAAATAATAAAAAAGGCTATAGAAAAAATATTGATTTTCAGGTAATATATTTTTTGTACAAAAAGAATCTATTAAATTCAATAAATCGGCACTTGTTACATTATTAAATCGTTGTAGCATCAGCAATAATTTACGCACTTCAATAACGTACACAGTAAGAGTTTTGACTTTGATCTAGTTTCAATATCTATATATTTCATGGTGAATGGGTTTTTAATTTACATAAACACTTTCCAAACGATCGATAATATTAAAAAAATGTGCACACATAAATAAACAAATTAATTCAAAAAGGAAAAAGGATCCGTGAAAGACTTCGCATATATGTAACAGATTATGATAACAATTTATTTCTATAAGAAAAAAACTTATTCTCATGTCCGTCTCTACTTCATTAATTCATTTACTTATTAAATAAGATATTGCGAATCATGTCCTGTTCCAACATAATATTTTACCAAGAGAGTAAAGTCAGTGTCACGTTGGTTTACCGAGTAATGTGATTTGAAATTCAAATTTAAATGCGGTAGAGAGTTGTATACGCTAATGGGTGATAAATATCTAAATTAAATGTGGGCGTTGGTTGTTATTAAGGTAACGCAAAGTAAAACGTAACGTGTTGTAGAAAAATTCGTACTTTTTTCTCATGAAAATTCATATCGTTTCTTTTTTTTATTAAATGATTCTCTTTCTAGTGAATAAATTGATACAGTGGGTTTTTTCATGCTCGTTTACACATATTGCTTGCTGTAAATTATTTGATAGTCTATTTAGATGTATATTTTACAACTTAAGTAATTCATGTAATTTTTTCAACACAATATATTTTATATTTAAATTTGATAGTAATATACATATATTTAAAATTACATATTAAATTCTAAAATTGATTTTTATATAGAAATTTAAAAAAAGGGTATTCAAAAACCATGTTCTTAATTTTATTTTTAAATAAACAAATATTTTATAACATAAAATATGAACAACATCTATTTATAATTTTATTTGTGGTTGCTTTAAAAATGAAAAAATCTTTATATATTTAAACATTATTTAAATAATGAGCTTATGAAAAAATAGCCAATAAATATGTAAACACGGGATTTACTAAATTTATATGAAAAAAAGTATTGCATTTTTATTCACCTCGTAAATCTATTGTATTAAAAACAGCTTGGCGTCTCATAATCTTAAATTTTTTTCTTTATCATGTCTTTATTTTTTTAACACTTTATATATATATATATATATATAGTTCTATCCAAATACCAAGATAACTCATTTTGGAAACAAAAATAATAGTTCGGAAACAATGAAGAAATAATTTGTAATAAACGGATGTGATATTATACATACATACACACACATATTATATATATATATATATATATATATATATATATATAAAATATTCTTTTCTAACAAATCAATCACGAAACTACAGAAGCGAAATGAGGAAACTAAGGAAAAAACTCATGTATGTTAACTCATGCAGGATAGTCGATCGAACAGGCGTGAAGTAGTTTTCCCACGCAGAATAAAACATGTTATCTACTCCTGTATTTTGTATTTTTCTGTATATATATATATATATATATATATATATATCAAAGCGATGTATGTAAACAAGTTGATATTTTATTCAACAGCTATGAAATTAACGACTTATTAATACACATACTTGAATAAAATATGAAGGTTAATTTATTTAAATAGTAGGTTATTATTTCATATTTATTTATAAGGTTAATTAAAATTTAAAAAAAATATTGTAAGTGCTTTTGTTCATTTTCTTTAACAATTATACACGAGAAGTATTATTATAAATCAAGTTATTGTCTATGAATATATTAAGTTATTTCATATAATGAAATTAATTCAAATAAGATTAGATTTTCACATAAATATTTCTATTATGATAAAAATAAACTTTCTATCTACAATAGTTTATTTTTGAAATTTATAATCAAGCACTGTAAGAAATATTTATTCATTAAAAAAAAATTCAATCGAAAATTTCAATTCCAAGACAGCACATTCATATTTATTTTTAATTTTAAACTGTATAATCCATTGAATGAATAAAATTCATATGAATAGTTTGTATGTGATATATTTAGAACACTTAGACCGAATACGTTTCGCAAAACTTGTTAAATATTAATCTTTAAAATCTCACGGTTCGCATTCTGCTGCGTAAAACAGAATTTATAAGCGAGCTTGTCGAGTTGTATGAATGAAAATACAAATGGATCATTTGCTCCAGTCATGATTCCCATACCGGTAATGGTAATGCATTATTTTCGTAGAATTATTTTATCTATTTCCAGTATGGTTCGTTTTATTTAATCAACATAAGTGTACGTGGTGTATAGGTGTTTAAAAAACGATTTCAATCGTAATTTTTTTTACATAGAATTACGTGTTAGTTTATTAATTTCAAGAACTGATTACATTGCATGCTAAAATATACATGACTTGATATTATTTTCAATTATAAATAGAATATCCATTCAGACTAAATGTGACACGGATTAAAATACAAATTTACATTTAGAAATTAAAACTAAATAAAAAATCATTCACGAAATACGTTCCGTTCTCTTATGTAGGTTAAATATTTTAAGCTATTTTTATATTTCCTGGATATTACATTTATAAAAGTAATCAACTTATATATATATATATATATATATATATATATATATGCGTTGTAATGTTATTAAAATCAACTCATGAATTAGTGTGTTCTACAATATATAATTTAATTCTAAAAAATTGAATTTATTTTATGTATTTTAATTATATATTAAAATTCACAATAAAATTATCTTTATATTAAAAAAATTGTATGTATATTGATTATTTCATTTATATACATATTTACATATGATATAGTAATTAGTAAAGGAAATAAAAATAATTTCTATGTAGGTCAAAATAATTAATAATTAGAAATGTTTATAATTTATTTTAATTATCTATTGAAATACATTATAAATTAATTTTAATTAACGAATATCAAAGAAAGGCAAATATAAGAAGCATTTGTTGAAATATTTTATCAAAATAAAATATATTAAATATTCCTTTAAATATAAAAAATATTCCTTTAGAAATAGTTTGTCAAAATATTTAAAAATTATTTTTAATTGCTTTTTTATGATTTTATAAACTAATTTTCTAATTAAAATAATATACAATACTTTCATTTCAATTTTATTCTGTATTCTAATATAAAATGTAATTTTATATATCTTTGAGTTAACGAACTGTGAAAATATAATCGAATTTAATATCTCTTGTTATATAATAAATATTAATATACGTATAAATGAATATTTAATCTCTTGCAACTCCGATTTACTGGACTGTGGAAAAATATACAATAGAGTGTATTATGTTACATATTAGAAAATTAAGTTATCTTTACTTTCTAATTTCTTTTGTTAATATATATACAAATACACGCATATATATATATATATATATATATATATATATATATATATATATATATATAAAGTAGTAGTAACTAAAATTTAATTATAGTTTTTTTAATATTAATTTTTTAAAAATAAAATGAAATTGTAATCAAGAATAAAACTAAAATATACAAATTTTTAATAAAGTACTTATTTTAACATATTTATATTTTTTGATAAAGAAATATTAAAATATATCAAAAGACATATGTAAATATAGACACAAATTTTATTAATTCTGTTTAAGTTTTATTTAAGCATATGACTATATTCATACACACACGCATTTATGTATAAATTATAAGATACACATTTATGTATGTATATAATGTATATAAAAAAAATCCATTTAAACAATAATTAATATACGTCAGTTCAACTAAACCGTACAATTAATAATTTGATGGTATCAATTTACATTCTATAATTAAACAAATGTTATACAATGTCAGATCTGAAGTGTTAGATTACGTACAAATTTAAGTTGCAAATGAGAAGATCTTATGAAGTACGCCTATTATCTAACTACAGTTTTTTTCCTGCAATGCTTCAAGAGTGTAAAAAATATTAATGAAATCGAAATGAACTTACACGCATGATACAACAGTTAAGGTTGCAAATAATTGTGTTTTTTTACCTTGAATGTTGTTTTCCTTAAATTGAATTTAGTCAGAAGACCTTTGTATGTTATACGCATAAACATTGTTTTAGAATCTTTTTAAAATTCTACCGTTATCGTAATTTATCCTTCTTACTTTTGTAAAACTTAATCGACGTAAAGAAGAGAAAGTAAGAAGATATATTAGATATTTATTTTCGATAAACATGAATATTACAGTATAACTATAATTAGAAAATATGTATAAGACGATGATCATAAACTATACTTAGTTGGTAGTGACCTTTTAATGATTTTAAATTATTATTTATTGAGGTACAATACTGTTTAATATTGCAAAACCTTTTTTTACAATAATACAAATATTAATAAAAATACTTGTCTTCAGGCTATTTTATGTGCCAAAAAAATGATGTTATTTAATTACACAACAAAAAATTTTACTATTAGAATCAAATATATGGGATAAAAATTACTTTGATCATTCACTAATAAATATTTCATAGCATTTTTTTTCAATTGATTACCTAAAGGTTTAAATTTAATTTTTTGTTTAATTTCAAAAAAAAATATTCTCAAAGATATTTAAAAAAATGAAATTTAAATACTGAAAATTATTTTATATTTCACGATTATAAAATTTAAACATTATTAGTTAAACAATATATATTTCCTATTATATCGTGTTAAAATATTTATATAAATATAATAACTGTTTAATATACAAGTCAAATACGTTAAATCTTTATATTAACAAATAACAAAATATTGATTGAATACATACTCGTACATACACAAACATATAAATAAATAAATAAATATATATATATATATATATATATATATATATATATATATATATATATATATATATATATATATGTTTGTATATATGTATATAGATGTAATAAATATATTAACAGATTTTCCTAATCAGAATATGTAATTTCACTGAAATTCAATATTTTACTCGTTTAATTATTACTTTATATGTGTATCTATAAATTTTAATTAAAATTTAATGAATCGTAACATCAGTCAAAATCGTGAAATCAATTTACACTTTTAACTACATACACATGTAATATATGTTATATATATATATATATATATATATATATATATATATATATATATACTAATTACATATTTATTATTTCATAAACAAAGATTTCAATAAAATCTATAAATAAACTAAGAATATAAGATGATCAAAGAAAATATTAATACTTCAAATAAAATTATTCAGTATTTTGTAATTATATATATATATATATATATATATATATATATATATATATATACATACAAGTGTTTATAAGATTTTATAAAATATTTTATTAATATTTATAAACTGATAAAGGTTGCAAAAGTTCAAAATATAAGGAATATTTTTAATGTTTGTTAAAATAATTTTATTGCTTAATTTATATAATATATTTTCAAAAATTAAAAATATTATTATATTTAATTAGGAAAAAGTAAGTAAGTTTGATTAAAAATCACAAATTACTTTATTAATGCTTATGATATATAAAAATTATTTTTTTTACAAATATGATAATTTCATAAAATTATTTCACTGAATTTATATCTGTATAATTTATAATTTATTTTATTTAATTAAGCAGAATAGTTTTTATATTATTAATTCTATTTGATATTTGTTCTCTCATATTTATTGATTTTTTGGAAAAACAAAAAAAATATTCGTTTATAATTCAAAAAAGATCATATTATATATATATATATATATATATATATATATATATATATATATATAAGAGAAAAAGAAGTTCTTTTTGGCTACTATGAATGTTCATTAATAATACTTTCGAAGCTTTATTCAAATCCGTTACTGTTTCTCATCTTACATACTCAAATAAATTTATATAAAAGAACCAAAAAAGGAAGTGAAACCGCCTTTATAGATCGTCACATCTACACACACCAATATTAAGAATGTTTTTATGTTTGAAAAAAATATTTTTTTCAAACATATTCGTCGTTACAGAAATAAGCACAGAATAGTCAAGTTCATTGTCATTATCACTAGAGCTTTCAAGGCTGTGCCTGTTTATTCATTGATGAACATGTGAATGACAGTCTAAAAAGTTTACAGGGAATATTATTGATGATTTGTAGTGATACTTCGACTAACTGTATATGTCTTCCACATTTTTTCCGCACGTTTCATCAATATTTTTTTCTTTTGTGTGTTCACGTGTACGTATGTGCGAGTGTATCTTTTTTTTGTATACATGGATTGATATTTTGTTTTTGTCATATTTTTCGTTGAGGAAACATGAACAGGACATGGATTGATGTCGTTGTTATTTGATATTTGTCTTTTTACAACTGAATTCTGAATCAAGTATGAGATAATATATACAATTTTTTTAACATTTTGGCAATTTCAATTTCCTCTTAAACACAATTAGATATCAAATAGAGATATACAATTTTCTTTTTACATTTGGTAAATAAATATTTCATATTTCAATAGAATAAATTCAAGGGCAATATTCAACATTACAATTTTCTATTTGAAAATACACACAGGATATTCTTCAATATACATGCATGAACAATTTTATTATAAAGATTTTCAGTTATAAAGATATATATATATATATATATATACTGTATGAAAAAATGTGTGTTAATCAAAAAGTAATCGTCTGAAAAAATCTAAGTGGGAACGAGTGCAAGATATAACCACAAAATATGAGAGATCACTGTATCCTGAAATGAAACTCTCGTCGAATGAATCAACGAAGAAGAGAGAATAAGGAGAGGGCGAGGAATTAGCATTTCAAGCAGTAAGATAGAATAAATGTACCTCGTTTCTAGTAATGCCGTTCTCGAAACACGTATATGTCAACTTCATATAACCGATTTATTTTGATGATTTAGATGGAGATGAGTACACATCGTTTAAATATAATAGTGGAGGATAGTTGACAATTCTTTATCTTGCCTACAGTAAGAAAAAAGTTATATTTTATATGAAGTAAGCATAATATTTTAACGTCCGTTTTTGTTGCATATTTTATTGTTCCTGCGTTCGTGTCGTATACATACGTAAAAGAATTTGACTTCTGACTCTGAATTTTTTTATAATTTTTCCTTTAAATAACAATTCCATTGAAATATTCAGCATTATACACACGAAAATTTTAATATATATATATACACACAAACACAATCATACACACATATTTATATATAGACACATATTCAAATACGATAGATTAAAAAAAAATAACATTTCAAAAGAATAATTTTCCAACGAGTACATTCTAAAAAAATATTGAAAACTACATCAGACTACATGAATATCATATCAATTATGAAATAAAGATAACAAAACTATATAAAAACGTCAGTTAGATGAACGATCGAGGAGACTCTTAGACTCTATTAAATCAAGCGAGAGCTCTACGAAATTCATTAAAATATAAATACAGACAAGATTAATAATATATATATATATATATATATATATATATATATATATATATATTATGAGATATATTTTTTCGATTATCTATATCAATTAGTGCCAGATACATTTTTTTAATCGTTAAATATTTTAAAAGATTAATTATTTTATATTATATACTTCATTTTTATTACTTTATATATCTGGAATTAAATCTCAACAACTATTATTTTTATTAATTAAATATTTGAATTTGAAATGAAAGATGAGTTCAATTAAAAAAAATTGATAAAATGTCTATTTAAATGTGTTAAATTGACTAGACTTATTATTTTTTAATATTAATTTATATTCTATACCAAATTGGTTGTTCATAACATCACTTATTATTTAGTAAAACTCCGTAGTAAATAAAATTAGAGTACAAAAAAAGCATTCTGTATTTTCACGAACTGTACGAAGAATGAAGAACATAATTGGTTAATTAATATCAAGAAACATAATTAAATATCATGAAAAAATCTCTTGTTTTCGAGGTTGATTCCTTATTAATGAAATTGTATTAAAAGCAAAAAAGGTTTAACAATTACCATAATTCAAATTATAATTAATTGACGTCATATAATCAAATCTAATTCGATATCAATCAAATACAAATTTCATAACATTGGTAAAATCGACAACTTGTGACATTCGTATTTTTTATACTTGCATTAAAATATTTTACGAATAAAATAAATCCTGAGACGATACCATTGGAAAAAGTTTCGAGTTCTAGAAAATTGTTATGACGCGACAATAGAACGTCTGCTTTTTATAAATGACAAGTCTGGATGAAATTCCCTGGTGGATTACATTTTCTTTACGCATGCCGTGTGTCAAAATCAAATTGTTGCTTTTTTATCAATGCGATTTTTTCATACTTTTTTGAAATAGCTTTCAATGATTAATTCTTTGTTGAAATAGCATTATTACACTAGCTTCCATGTATACATTATTACATTACATATATATATATATATATATATATATATATATATATATATATATATATAATCATTATTAACTTTTCAATACTTAACGTTTATTCAATAAAATTTTAATATGTTAAATATATAACGTAAAATGTTTACTCAATTAAATTTCACAAAAAATAATAACAGCTTAAATTTGTGCTTTCTATAATAAAAAGAAAATTTATAAAAAAAAACAATTAATACACATATACAATTTTTCATGTGTATAAAAGAAATAAAATAGCTTAACGAAACGAAATAAAAATTAAAAAAGTAATATGTACAAATATTGATTTATTTACTAATAAAATATAAATTCTATACTCTGCATTTATTTACTTTCACGTAATAAAACCATTATACTGTAATTTTAATAATTTTTTATTCGCAATTTAATCTTCCACCATACCACCGACCTCATCTCATAATAAAAAAAAAAACAACAAAAATTCATTCGTCGTATTTAACCAATATTTATCGTTTACTGTTTTATACAAATCGAACAAGCTACCACAAAAAAGAAGTATACTTTTCAACGAAATCCACTATTATGTCAACATTTATTTCATCATCTTAATAAGTCTTTTTCGCAGTTTTTTTTTCTACAACTAATAAATTGTTTTTCTACAACTTACAATCAACACAGATCTTATTCAAGCTGTTAAATATCTCTTATGCAATTTGTATTATTAAATGAGTTTTTCGTTTACTAATGTACCAAATATATTTTCGTTTTCTGATATTTTTTCCATCTCGATTTTTCTTTATAAAAGGATCAAACGTAAAATAATATCAAATTTTTTTTATTATATTAAAACTGATATTCTTATATATTTTTTATATTTTATTTGGTATCATACTTTGTATATATATATATATATATATATATATATATATATATATATATATATATATATGTATAATGCACAAAACTGACATAAGATATGACATAACAGAGAAATCTTTTGACAGATGCGACAAAATCTATGCTTTATAAGTAGAAACGTAATCTGCTGATATTACAGAAGATACGAATATAAAAAACAAATATAAGTTAATATAAAAGAAAAAATAGTATCATAAAATTTTTTCAATCCATCTTTTTATATTTATGCAAAATTTCAGACTATTCCATTTTGTTTATAGTTACATATGGATATATATATATATATATATATATATATATATATATATATATATTCCATACATTCTAAGATCCAAATAAATAATACTCATAAATTATTTTATTTTACTAATTTAAAAAAAAATATGCTTTGTGATATAACATTTTTGTTCGATATAAACATTGAGTAATTTTTAAGAGAATAATTTATAACATTAATAATTTGATATTTTTCGTATGAAACTTGAAAAAAATTAGTTGAAATAGTGAATTAATTTTTTTTTATAAAATATTTAAAATTAAAAAAAATAATTTTATAATGAAAAACGTATATATTTTAAAATCAAATACTAAGTCACAATACATTAATGAGACTAAGTTATTCATAAAACATTATATAGAAAATTCAATGAAGAATTGCTACATTTCCAGACTTCGATTTCAAAAACCACTTTCAATATTTTCTAGAACTCAGAATTTATTTATTATAAACCTTTTGTATATTTTTCATATCTGCAAACGTCTTGTCTTAAATTTATAAAGTTTTATGTGCTTTATATATTTTTCTGACACCTTCATATTGTTTTCAACGCATAAAACAGACGTCGGATAGCTATTTACATGTCAAAACTTACACGTGGATTGATAAATAATCTTTAAAAATATAGAAAATTGATGTACGTAAAATGTCAAATAAATATTTTTTGACTTTAGTACATAGACCATTATTTACATCAGTAAACATTTCAGAGAAATTGAATTGCTTTAAATAAAATTACAATATACATCACTTGAACTATACGAAAACATATTTACATATCAAAATATCACGAAATTGTAATCAGAAAAATTACAACTATCGTTAAAAAAATTAATAAATGGATGTTATTGAACAGATTCAATTGATAAATAGTACTACAAATTGATGCTAGCTCAAGATACGAGTTTAAACTTGAACATCGTTTCTCTCGTCGAATACCATGACGAGGATCGAACGCGCGGTCTGGCGGCATAAGGCGCCGTCGCGGCGCGTAGGCGTCGCTCTTGCACAGTGAGACATCCGTCACATCAGCCCTGGCCGTGACCGCCAACCCTTCTTTCTCATCCCTTATCTCATTCCACATTCTCTTTTTATCCTCATGAATTCTTATTCACTGTTACCACATTCCTAGTGTATTTATTCAGGTATATATATATATAAATATATATATATATATATATAAATATATATATATATATGTATATATCAATCTTTTAACTATGTATGTGTGTATGAATGTATCTATTTGTGAGGGTATTTCTATGTTTCCATACATCAAGGAAACGCTAACCTTTGATGACAACCTCTTACCAACTAGACGGTAAAGTGTTTGATGATATTTTCTCAAGTTTGTTTGTTTGTTTAATGGCATTGTGATTTGAACTGACTGCAGATGACTTAATGAAGATTACGGTACTCTTTGTTTTTTAGTAGATGCCATTATACTGATATATGTGAGTTTTTCTCGTTCGTATATTTATTGTTGTTCTTACAGAATTTCACTAATTGACAGAATTACGAAAAATACTATTTCACTCAAATTCTTTATGCCATAAATTAAGATTATCAACAAAAATGTGTTTCACTATTATACTTAATCAATGATAAAGTCAATTAAGCATATTATTATTTTTTTCGATTAATTACACAATTATATCTTAATTAAATTTTAATAAACATCATGTTTTTCAACATTTAAAATTTTCGATTAATATATATATATATATTATATCTTAATTAAATTAATTAATAATAAAATATAAAAATAAAATATCGTCTGAATAAAATAAATTGAATTTTTGATATATTATAGTATTTTACTGACAATTGAAGATGAACACTTTTCTTAAAAAACTACAATTACATTATTAAACTGTTATAAGACTATAATATATATATATATATATATATATATATATATATATATATATATATGTATATATATATATATATATATATTTATACAAACAAACACTCACACATACACGCACATATATATATAGTGTGTGAATATATTTTAAAGTATATAGAAAATGAAGAAACTGGAAAATTCTCAAGTGAATATCATATTTTAAAAGCACGCTTGAAATGAAAATGAAAGCATGAGAAAAAATATATATCGCGTGTCAGCAATTTTGTCATCTGGGACTACATTATATAAGAGACCGAAAATAGTGAGTATATGATAACACCGCGTGCACATTTTCAAAACAAAGTTTCACATAAAAAATTAGCATAAAATCGTAATATATAAACACGCAGCGGTACACACAAATACGTCGTCGTTACAGGTTGGTGTACGAAAAGAAGGTACCCGATACCGTCGGTCGCCGGGACGTAACCACAAATCATGACCTTTGAAACATTTTCATGCATCGTTTCAAATAAGCCAGCAAAGTCTGTAGGTCTGTAGGGAAGTGTGTCATATCACCGCATGGTGTATCTAAGAAAGAAGATCCCCCTATTGATATAAAACAGACGGAATGAATCTGAATTCTGCTGTATTCAAATATTTCCAATTTCGATTATGGACGATCGAATATTATTTCTTTTATATACAAATGTATACACATACATTAACATACATAAATTTATATATGTATGTATGTATGTATATGTGTGTGTATGTATATATAAGAAAATATTTGTCATACATCAAGAAAAACATTTTTCTTTTCTAATTCTTTTTAAAATTTTCAAATTTTCTAAAAAAAATAGTATATCTGTACTTAATATTTTTCAAACAATTATATATTCTGTGCAACAATTTTTCCTTTACTAATTTTTATATTGTTCAAAAATTTTCATATATCATATAAAAAATAAATAAAATTAATTCCGACCCTGTATTTAAATAAAATGAATATTTACAAGGCTATCAATTAAAATGAAATGTTTAAAGATCATTATTATTAAGTTTATTAATATATTTTTTATATAACGAAAAAACCATTCTTCTGTTAGTCAGATTCAATACAATATGAGGATTAGACTCACATATTACAAAAAACATATATATTTGAAAATTGTTACAATGTATTAAAAATAGACTTAAAATCATATAATTCACTTTCACACTGTACGTTTCTTTCACGAATAATGGAAATAGCGTTACGAATTCAGACAAATAAATATTGTTCTATATAAAACAATAAATTTTGTTACACTAGTGACAAAAGATTTATGGTTTAAGATTTTAGGTTTCTGTGACACAAATTTATCTCAAGTACATACTAACATGTTTTATAGGTTAATAAAATAAATTGTAATTATATATATATATATATATATATATATATATATATATATATATATATATATATATTAGTTTATATGGGTGTGTAAAATGAAAGTTAAAGAAAAATAATTGTATATTTCTATGATTTATGAATCAAAAATGAACCAACTTTTTGAACTTAATCACAAAAATCTCGCCCAGTGTTTGTTAAAAAAGTTTTAAGACTTTGATTAAAAATAATATTTTTACGTGCAGTGATCTGCGATAAATTAAATGTCTGTAAATGGAAAATTAATTATTTTTTTGAAATAAAAAAGGTATAAAAATTTTAATAAGAATTTTATTAATTATTTAATAATTATATTTTAATAATATAGAATTGAATTTAGCTTTTATCTGTAGTATGAAATTCGTTTTTATAAAGTTTATATATATATATATATATTAGTAAAATTAAAATAAATAAAAAGTCGGAATTAATGATAAATTATCTGTTTAATGAATTTAGTTTGATATTTTGATGGTTAAATAGATTTATAAGTGAAATAACTATCATTAAAATTGATTTAATTTCAACTGTTACCCTATTGTGTAAATACTTCAGATGTAAAATTATCTATTTTATTTAAACATCCATTGATAAAATCTCCAACCTTCATTATCATAATATAACAATTACAATATCAATTTAACTGATCAAGATTGAAAATCAAACGTGAACACTGAACTTTACTTAACCGAACCCATAATCAATTCAAAATATGAGAATATTGACACACTATTGTTTCAAACATAATTGTTTACTCATCAAAGTGCACTCCGAATTATCAAAGGGACTCATTGTTGAAACGATGATATTTCATATAACATCTCTATCGCTTTTTGAACACTATTTTCGTGTATACACGTCATTGTTTATACGGGTATCGAACATTTGCATAACAATTCACATGAAAGTGGCTTTTAAAACGAAACAGTATTTAGCTGTTTGGTCCATTAATGGAACAATTAATCTTTATGATGATGAAAATGTATTATATTCTTTGAACCGTCATCATAAATTATTTATGTTGACATTTGCGGGAAAATAGAGATGAAGATTATTTTTCGAAAACAAATACATGAAACAATAATGTATGCCAATATGAAATAATTTAGAGTATTATGCGGTAATATCAATTACCGTTTTTGGATTAAGTTATTTTTTTTTAAAAAAAATAACAATATAATGAATGAATATTATCATGTCTTTTATATATATTTTTTTTAAAAAATAAACGAACATTCGTTGAATTTCAATCGAATTTCCACGAAAAGTAAACGTATCTACAGGCTGTTTGTATATATTTTTTAAAATAATAGAGATTTTTATCAATACAACATTTATTTTGTTGATTCACTATTCCATTATTTATTTATTTATTTATTAATATAAACATGAATCAATTTACTAAAATGTATTTTTTCCAGTTTGGTATATTCACTTGAATTATTTTATTGGCAAACAAGTGTATTTAATTTTAAGTTATTTTCTACGTTTTTTTAAAAAATAATTATTACAAATATTTCTTAAACATTTGATATTAAATTTTATGTATTTTTAATCTATCTTTTACTTATATATATCTTCATCTCCTTAATATACTTTTATATATTTTTATTTATTTATCTATCTTTATCTCTTTTTCAATCATTTATCTTTAAAATATTAAAAAAATAATAATTTAACTTTTTTTAAAACTACAGATCATAATTTTTTTAAAAAAAAGTTATTTAACAAAATATATAAATCAGAATATGAAAGCAATTTAAATTTAATTTTATATTTCAGTTTAAATAAAAAATTATATAAAATTCTTTACAATGGTTGATAAAATTTATATATATATATATATATATATATATATATATATATATATATATATATACACATACACACACACATGGAGATATACATACGTATGTACAAACGTGCTTTTGTATGTATATATTCGTATAGCTAACAAAAATCAAGCCGGAAAAATGACATATTTTTCACCGTCGTAAATGAAAATTTAATCCTTTTTCATGGTGGTCGCACCTGGTCTCACGCAGTGTTCGTACAACGTTACAAGATAGAAAGAGTACGACGAGACGTAGATTAGGTTTTAGGAAACTGGGACCAAAGCAGAATAGAATATAAAGGACTGGAGTTGGGGGAAATGTGCGCTGTTCACATTGGCACACTTCCGGTACACACAATACCTCGACGATGTACTAGCAGACGCACGCGGCCGTACACACCGGCTGATAAATGAATTATCGCGGGTTTGATGCCACTGTACACATTTCGGTCCTTTCTGCTTCAATACGAGCCACTGAATCACACAGCTTCTCGCACTACATTGTGTACTACGTACCCCTTTTTTAACGATAAATCGCTTTGCTTGTACGTTGATTTCTCTTGTTAGTTACTGAGTTGAATTAAGGTCAGTTATGTATATTTGTTCAATATAAATAGCGAATAGAAGACTGAGCATGTCTTGATTATATGTTCTAGACTTTATTTCTTAATACAGACATTCTCTATTACCATTAAAATGGATTTTTCTATTAGTCCTGCTATTCTTTCATTCAATTTTATATATATATATATATATATATATATATATATATATATATATATATATATATTATACAATTTCATTTTAATCTTTAAGAAATGAATATTATTAAATAACAAATTGAATATAAAAATAAATAAATAATAATTACTATAATTAAAAACAGTATCATTAAAACAATAATATTTATATTTTACTTATAAAAAATAATAAAAAATGAGACATTTAATAGAATAACATATTAAAATTCAATATACATATATTATTTATTTTGTTTAAACTTGAATTTCTGAATTATTTTTTTTAAATATTGTTTATTTATAGTAATTTATAAAAATGTCAAATTTGTTCGTTTATTTTAAACATATGCATGTATTGAAATATAATTATTCATTTGAAATTATTTTATAAACAAAATTATAATCTACAGTTAAAAAATCTAAAAAATTACAAAAAACGATTAAATTTGTATTATCTTTACTCTATTTCAAATTGTTTATTACCAAATATTTGTTATATACCATTTTATGTTTATTAAAAATGTTATTGGGAAAAAGTATATTTCTTGACTGTAGAAAACAAATCAAAAATTATTCCCTGCAGTAATACACATTATATATATATATATATATATATATATATATATATATATATATATATATATATATATGTATGTATATGTATATGTATGTATATAAACAATATTTTTATTGTATATTACATAGTCAGTAAAACAATATTATCTTTGGTAAAATATTTCACTTTTATCAGAACGGTTCGTCTCACCATTTCGAAATTGATTTTCATCGAGTGGTAGTAACTTATGTTCGTCGTGAGATTAAACTGAGTCATACGGCAGCAAAAATGAACCTGTTGATGCTTCCAATCGAGCGATTAATTCTCTATTCAATATTTTATAAAGATTATTACAAATTTCAAATTTATATTACAGCTGGTATAATATTCATTATATAATTTAATATAAAAGTGAAGATAAAATATTCAATTTAGAATATATTTAACTGAAACTTTTACTGACATATTTTCTGACCAATTTTAAATCAGAGTTAATAATATTCTCCATTGTTATCTTTTAAGTCGTTTTTTATTAAAGATTGAAAATGTTATTAGAAATCGTCTAAAACGTATCTAAGCTGAACGCTGACATTTTTTTTATGAAATATTATAGTAAAGTTGGAGCAGGTGTATTATTTATTATAAACATCGACGATATTCAAATAAATTATGTATCATAAACGACCAAATAGGTACAGTGTATCGAATCCAATCGAAGCACATGTTTTAATTGAACTTATTGGAGATAATCCTTCATATTTCATTATCAGTCGCAAAATTTCATAAAACGTTCAGTATCATATATGCTGTATATCAATATGTTTGTATATCAAATGAAATCGTATTAATAACATATAAATCAATGTTGTTTCATGCAGAGCACATGATATATTAGATCTACATTAATACTTGTTTTGGACAATCTACACAATCACTAATCACTATTGCGGTACTCAAATTGTTCGTTTTGGCGGGCGAAGGTCGTGTTCGGGATGTCGATATGGTACAGTGCGTGCATGTATTGCCGAAACGAATACATGTAGAAGCGTAGTCAAAACGTTGACATGGTCTGGGGATCAGTTATTAATGGCGACGATGGCCTTAACCTACTTTCATAACAATCTGCTAGTTGTTTATTATTATTATTATTATTTGAATAATTTACAGTCACATGCGTTTCAGATTTATCGATAGCCGCAAGATAAGTTCGGTCGTATACGAAATTAATTCTTTTCTAGTTATTTAAATGTCCCTTTTTCATTCATTACTTATTTTGCCAACTAGAATCAAATTATTTTCTATTTTTAAAACAAATACATATTTGTATTAATACAGTACATTAAAAAATAATTTAAAAGTTAATTATTTTCTGGTTTTATTTATTTCTACATTAATATGTATATAATATATATATTATGTAGTCAATTTTAATATCAAAATGTTTTTTTTTAATAAAAACATGTATAAAATATACGTTTTACGCCTTTAAAATTATAATAAATTTTTGGAGCAATTGAATTTTGTTGAAAAAATTTTTCTTTCATCATTTATCAAACCGACGTTATTTTAAACTGAAACTTTAAGAAAATCCGTCCACAGATTCAGAAAAAATATAGTTTCGTTACACGGTAAAACTTTTCAATAGTGCTTAACACTTTTCGAAAGTATATTTACATAATTTATTCTACGTTTGAAAAATGAATTTCAAATGAATAATTTAGTACATAAAATTAAGCTAATAGTTAAATTATATATACACAATTAATTAATATAATTGAGTTATCATTATGTATATTTTATCATATAATAAGTCTGTTAATAATTCCAGTTAAATTATTGATCTATATTTTCGATATTGAATTAGAAAGTAATAACACATACGAATAAATAAAGGTACTGAATTTTTGATCAATCGTTTTGAATCAAATTGATAATTACAAGAATGTCATTCGTTATAAATATTCAATAGGTTTTCAAAAGATATGTATGAATTTCATTAGTAATAGATTACTTGGACCGGTAATAGGTCATGCATGTGATAGTTTTGTTAAAATTGAGTTGGGGTTGACCAAATCGATGTCTCGGTCAAGGGTAGAACCCGTGCCATCTGCGGTCACGATCGAAATTAACACGACTTGTTTACAACACGTACTAAAATTATATATATATATATATATATATATATATATATATATATATATATATATATATATTAGTGATGTGCTGGATCATCGAAAATCAAGATCCGCGGATACAAATCTTTCAATTTGTTTGTATTGTTGTATGTTTATTCCATAATGCATATGATTTTCTCAATACAAAATTAGTATTAGAATTCAAATGTTACATTTGAGTGTAGTTTGGCCAAGAAATATTATTATATCTTCCAGTGCTTATTCTGATACAGGTTTTTTTTAATAATAATTTAATAATTGAAAATTGTTCCGATCACGTGATACTTTCATACAACAAACCAAGTGTTAGATTTCAGATGCTGTATATTATATATATTGAATGATTGATTTTGAAATCATATTTTATAACTATACTATAATTAATATAAAAAGTTTAGAAATTTATCACATACTGTAATATAGTTTTAACTTCCAAGTATATTAATAACATTTATATCATTAAAAAAATAAGCAAGGAATTAGTAGACATACATTATTATAAAATAGTTATTTATTTCAATTTTTAATAGGTAATATTATAACATTATATTTTAATGGTTATTTTTGTTAAGTATTCTTAGATTTTTTAATTAGATTTTTTTTAAAAAAAAAAGTGAAAATGTTTTTCTCTTAGCTGAACATTGAAATTTTATTACACAATGTTATTAAAATGTATAAACATAGAATTATCCTCTAGTATTCGTATCTACTTTCCACAAACTACCAACTGTTGACAGTCAAGTCATTTAGTTTATTTATAACTCGAATTAAATTCAAAAAATAATTACTGCTCTTTCCTTAGTCGAAAAGCGTACAAGAAAAGGCTATTTTCTTGTGTTTTTTTTATAATAAATTGTAAGTAATAAAAAAATAGTGTATTAAATTACACACACACATTATATATATATATATATATATATATATATATATATATATTGTATTTTATTAAAATTTTACAGCAAAAAAACAAATAGAACAAAATGTTAATACTACAATAAATGTTACTGTCAAAATAAACATAAATATAAATAATCGTTCTGTTGACAAGACGAAAAATAAACTGAAACGGAAAAAGAGGAAAACAAAACGAGATTGAAAGCGATAGTATCTTTTTTAACAATTTTCAAACATAAAGAGTGTGTTGAAGAACAGCATTAAACGTGAAAATAGCTGTCTGAATGGGTCGGACAATATCTCATTTCTCGCAATGACATCCATTAAAACGAGCCAACTTGGCAAGTTGTTAAACTCCTGCAACTTGTTTTAGATGTGCACTTTATTTTATCATAATTGTTCTTTTTAATAAGACTCAGACAAATAATTGAAATATTCAAGATTCAAAATAATACTGATGATTGATTTTATTTTTCCTTTATTTTTATTGGATAATGTTTTGAAATATAATCAATATCGAAATGTATTTAATGTCCTAGACAATCGTTTCTTCAATGATCGATAATATATTTTATAAATTTAATATAATACTATGTAATTTAATAATTAATGAATAAAGTACTTAATTTATTTTTTATAACTTTAATAAGTTAAAATATGTTTTGTTATTAAAAAAACAAGGATTTAAATAATAATACACAAATATAAAAAAATATAAACAATTTTGAAAATTAATGTGTTATTTTAGAATTAAATCCTAATGAAAATAGTTAAATTTCGTTCAAATGTGTAAATTTAATTTGATATTACAAATAAGTGTTGAAATCGACTGTTATACACGAAAAGTTTTTAAATTATAAAATCGTTAAAGTAACAAAATAAAAGTTTGTAATCTAAAAAATACAGTCTAAAATTATTTAGTCATTAAGAAAAAGGAAGTTTATTGTTTCATAAAGTTATCACGTAACGTTTATTTTTCATTATGCTAAAAAAGTTCATGGATAATTTTGAATTTGTTACAGTCTATTTTGTCGTTTTAACATTTTTTTTTTATTTTCATCAAGATAAAATCAGCCCACTCACAATGATATTTTTATACATTTACTATAAGAAATATTTTATTAATATAAAACTATGACAATGTTAATCAAGAAGTAAGTAGGTGAACCAAGCATTTATTGACTTTGAACTTGAAAATTATAATTAATTTTAAATTACGAAAGACATTCAGAAGACTATTTTTGTACACAAAAGAAACGATCTACCATTGTATACACGAAAATAACATTGAAAATGTAAATTAATTCCATGTCATTCGCTACGATCCATTTATATCTTTCAGTAATCTATTGCATGTCTGTATTGCAAGAAATGCAGCTTTCTAGAGAGATGAGTCACAAATTGTTGTCACATTTTTTATACATTTTATATATTTTGAGACATATTGCAATTTATCATCACTTTTTTATCGAATACCAAAAACATATTTCTAAATATATTTATCTGTATATATTATATATATATATACATATTTATTCACGAAACTTTGTTCGTTAATATCAAAAACTTAATATATAAAACTAATAGTAGTAAATATTTACTATTTACAATAAAATCGATTTTTTTTACAAAAATCATCTAATATCATTTAAAATGTACTTTTTTAATTAAAATATGTTATTTACGTATTTTAGCTACTATACCAGTCATAAAAAATGATTTTTTTTAATTTTCGTTCTTTGACTCAAAAATTTTCAAAGGGGTATACCTTAAATTTTTGTAAAAAAAATTTTTCTCTATTTTTTTTATTTTTTTGACATAAGTCGATACTTTTATGTATGTAGATAACATAAAATAGTAATTTAACTGAATTAAAATTGGTACAAGTACCTTTTTCGAGTTAAAAAATGAATTTTTGACAAGAAAATTAGCCTAAATATCTAAAAATCAATTTTTGCTACAAAAATGATTTAACATCGTTTGAAATGTACTTTTTTCAATTGAAATATGTTATTTACGTATATTAGCTACTATATCAGTGATAAAAAATAAAGTTTTAAAATTTTCGATTTTTGACCCAAAAAAATTCAAAGGGGTATACCTTAAATTTTTGTGAAAAATTTTTTTCCTAATTTTTTTTATTTTTTTGACATAAATCGATACTTTCATACATGTAGCTAACATGAAATAATAATTTACCCAAATAAAATTGGTACAAATATCTTTTTTGGGTTTGGAATGGAGTTTTTGACAAGAAAATTGGTCTAAATATCCAAAAATCAATTTTTTCTACAAAAATCATCTAATATCGTTTCAAATGTATTTTTTTCAATTGAAACATGTTATTTATGTATATTAGCTACAATATCAGTGATAAAAAATGAACTTTTAAAATTTTCGATTTTTGACCCAAAAAAATTCAAAGGGGTATACCTTAAATTTTTGTGAAAAAATTTTTTCCTAATTTTTTTTATTTTTTTTACATAAATCGATAATTTCATACATGTAGCTAACATGAAATAATAATTTACCCAAATAAAATTGGTACAAATATCTTTTTTGGGTTTAGAATGGAGTTTTTGACAAGAAAATTAGTCTAAATATCCAAAAATCAATTTTTGCTACAAAAATGATTTAACATTGTTTGAAATGTACTTTTTTCAATTGAAATATGTTATTTACGTATATTAGCTACTATATCAGTGATAAAAAATAATGTTTTAAAATTTTTGATTTTTGACCCAAAAAAAATCAAAGGGGTATACCTTAAATTTTAGTGAAAAATTTTTTTTCTCAATTTTTTCAATTTTTTGACATAAATCGATACTTTTATGTACGTAGATAATATAAAATAGTAATTTATCTAAATTCATATTGTTATAAGTATCTTTTTCGGGTTTGGAATTGAGTTTTTGACAAAAAAATAAACGAAATATTTGAAAATAATTTTTTTCTACGAAAATCATCTAATATCATCAGAAATGTACTATTTTCACTTGAAAAAAGTTATTTACGTATATTAGCTACTATATTAGTGATAAAACAGGAACTTTTAAAATTCTGAAGTTTTTTAAAAATTATTTATTCATAATGGATATTATTGATAGTTTTGAACAGTAAATAATGCATTTATTTGTTGTTCTCTGTTAAATAATGTTGTCAAAAATATTTCAATGATAATTTAAAAAAGGAAAACTTTTAGTATTATAATCAAATATTAGAGTAAGAGAAAAAAGTATGGTGAAAAATATTTTTTTCTATATACATTTTTGATATTACTGAAAATAAAATAATATATATATATATATATGTATTTGTGAATATATTTATTTAAAATATGAGATTTATATTGAGACGATGAAAAAATTTATCGAAAAAATACAAAAATAACATTATTTTGGTTATTGATATAAGAAATTAAATAACACATTAACTTGTAATTTAAACTCATAATAAATATTTATGAAAAATGTCTAGTTATTTTTCACATCTAATAAATATATATGTAAATATGTTTGAATAATATTAATCAAATGAAAAAATAATTCTATACATGTTTTTATAAGGAAAATGCAGTCCTTTCTACATAAATTGGTTTGAAATTTCTTAAATTTTTATATATTTATCTATATCAGTTTTATTCTGTTCTAAAAATAAAAAATATATGAAGTCACTCATGTATATTGAATTATCTTTAAAGAAATTCTCAAAAGCATTAATTAAATATCAAAAAATAACATCAAATTAAAATCAGGACACGGCCATTGTATAACAAGTAAAAAAATCTTAACAGAATGTAATTTAAATAAATTAATATGTATAAACGTGCGCAGAAGACGTGGTTCAATCACAAGAAAAATAATTGGCTCAGACTTACAACACATCATAAACTGAACAGAAGACAAGCATCTTAATATTATCACAGTCGAGTTGTAGAAGACGACGTCGTGTAAAAACCGACACAACGAGACGTCGTTTAACCGACGGAAATGGCAAAAAGGTCATCAGCCTCATCGAGAACGTGCGAAATGTTTTTCGTTGTCGTATTACACGCCGTACCTACTTATTTTCTTTACACCTTCAACTGACATCATAACGCGCTCGTTCGTGCCACTTCGTTAGTTACTTCTCACCCGTTCAACCCTACACTAATCGCTATTTCGTCTTTATCCCGATCCGATGTGTTTCGATTTAATCATTCTGCTTCATAAGACTACGATGACACGATGTTAACGATAACTTAAGATTATCCTTAACTGTTTATGTCCTCGAGTGCTTCAGTGTGAACAAAATGATTAACGAGTGTATTTTACGGATTTATCTTATTTATTTGGAACCTGCACTGTATCCGATAACCAAGAAAACTAATGGAGGTTATAGAAGAAAGTGAAGTTCACATTAAACGGTTGCGTTACGGAAAAGCTATAATAAACTGTTTGTCATCAACTGAACACATAAAATCGTTTCAGTACATTTATTTAGTAAAGATCGAGAATCAATCACTTTACATTATATCAAAAATATTTCAAGCAAAATTCAATTCAACACGTCAAATTTAAAAAAATAATTTAGTAATAAATTAATTTTCTGTAAATAAAAAAAATATTTTCAACCATTAAACGATTCGTCTATTTTTTATATAATTCAAACATTAAATATAATAAAATAGGCATATACATACGTAATAATAACTATTTTGAACAACATAGATTACGATAGTGTTAATTTCATTATATAGCAATTTTATCGATTAAGATTCTTACACACATTCAGATAAAACGCACGAATCAGTCCGCACGCACAGAAAAAACCGACAAGGATCTCGTTCATTCTCGACCTGTGTAATTGCCAATTGAACTTAGTGCCCCTTTATTCAGTTCTAGCAGGATAATGTGATCGAACCCGAGTATTTATTTTTATGGCCAGTTTGCCAATACATTCGTAATTTAAACAAGTTTTATATATATATATATATATATATATATATATAATCAGTAATTTTATATGGTCAATAAAAAGAATACAAGAAATATGATTGAAAGGAAAGTTATTCTTCTATTGACTAACACTTCGTAAATGTGTTCAATTAATTTTCTAAAAGACGTAAAAAAAATTGATACAGAATATTAAGATAATATATTGTAGTACAACTTTCGTCTCACGTAATCATTTTTATGGAAGTTTGATAGTTGATAATTTGTTCGAAAAGTCGTCGAACAAGTTAAAATACAAGCATTTGTATTCTGTTCTACAATCTTATGTGTTTACTAAAAGCGTTAACAATAGATATTAAGGACAATTTAAAGAAAATTATATATATATATATATATATATATATATATATTAATACATAAAATATGTTTTTGAACAATTTCCACTAAAGTTATAATTCATAAATTTCGATAATGTTGATTTAACGATAAAATAAATCAAAATTAGAAAATGTTCTATACTATTGTATATAATTATAAAGTTTCGATAATATTACTATAATATTTTATCTAAAATATAACCAATATTAACTCTAAAACTATTTTATTACTTCGTACAACTTTCTCATATATTATTATTTCATGTAATTTTTAATAAAAATTAAGAATTTAAATGTGATATATGGATTATTTTTAGACTAATATATAAAAAATTAAAAAATATTTGTTCTCGTTTACTATTGCATTATTATTCAAATAAAAAAATAAAATAATTTTCTTAAAAATTAATCTTTGTGAATGTACTATTATTATCTTCATCAATAAAATAATGTTTGAAATAAAATACTGTGTATTATTAAAAAAAGTATTGGGTGAATTCCAACATTTAAAAATAATATAACCATAATATAAACGAATGATATATATTTAAAATGTATATCATTTATCATAAGGGTAAACAATTTAAATAAAAAATACACGTATAAAACACGATCTGTTTTTTGCAAAGAAGCTTTAAACGGTCTGCATGTTTTTACGTCTGAATCTCGAAAAAACACACTTAATACCGCAAAAAGCAGATAGCTCTAGAATCGTACCGTATACAGGCTTTCTCAAAACAACAGCGATGTAAAACGTACATTAATTAAAACGAGAACACGTCACGACCTTCTATATTTGAAGGGTCACTGCATCTGTAGGTGTCTCATATACGAAATGAACTTTTAAAGACAAGCGAGAACCTGACCTTTGACTACCCAATAACCCCATTCCAGGTGTTACGTTAACCAGTGGCATTCTCAAAACCACCACAACAACCCAACCACATAATAATTTTAAACATGGCAGTTTGCAGTCCACTGGCATAACTTTGAAAATTCCGTGCATTTTAGAAATTGTTCAAAGAAAAACTTACTTTCAATACACAAAGGCTAGTAGAAAAGTATTACAAATATTTTGTTATGCTTGTGTTTCATATTTACTTATAAAATTTATTTTTTATACATCTATGTATAGACCATGACAAACAAGTTTATTATTAAATTCGTATTTTGAACTCCAACATTATCGAACATACTACAATATAAAAACACATTTTGCTAATTTTAATAATTATATTTTTAAAACATTTTTTATATATGTATATATATATATGAAAATAGATTTAATATTTTACAAAAATGAACTATCACCCCAACACCACAAGATCTATTTTTAGGGTGATAGTTCATTTCTGTGGAAGTGAATTTTCCACAATTCCAAAACAAATAGTGGCAATCCAAGTTTACACTTTGATAAAAATAACCAATCAAAAAATGATTCTCGTTTCGAATTTTGACTGAAATAAATTTTGAAGCGTTCAAATAAATTCAATTTTAATAATAATTATTTATAAACATACTATAGTACAATATCTATATATGTTTTGAAACTTATTAGAAATTTTTGTTATTAATAACAATTCAAAACTAAATGTTTCAAAACGGACGCTGAGGATTTAGAGGATTAGAGAATTATTTCCCTATGAAATATTAAAAGCTATTTCAAAATATGCCTCTTGCGAATGAGTAATTCAACGGAAACCTCATTAAATATCATAAACTTAGTTAAACAAGCTCGTATTAAATCAAACCCTAGAGTACCATACACAAACATGCATAATATTATTGTCAGTGTATAGAAATAATTTTAATTTAATTTAATTTTTTTCTAAAATATGCTGAATTATTTTTTATTCATATATTTTATTATAATACTATATATTTAGAGTCATTACAAAAACATTTCTTAAATAATTACATTTATAATAATTTATTTCAAATACTTTTTACAAAAAAAGTTAAATTATATTGTTTGTTTTGATATTTTTATAACGTTTAATATTTTAAGAAAAAATTAAATAAAAAATAACCTTAAAATAAGGAATTTACTAATTACATATACGTATGTATTTTTATATATATATATATATATATATATATATATATATATATATATATATATCATATATCAATAACAAATTTCAATTTTAATTATCCATAATTTATTTTATTTTATTGAAAAAATTAACAGAATTTTCTTTTACAGATTTATTGCAATTTGGTGGCCACTCAAGTGTCAAATAACGAAACGTCGTGCACGCAACATCATAATTTTGATATGGCTCACATCTCTCATCACAACAATACCATGGGCGTTGTTCTTCGATTTGGTCATCATTTTCAGCGATGCTCCACACATCCAACTCTGTCTCGAAGTATGGCCTGAATCGTTGAGTGGAGCTTTGTACTTCCTAATCGCCAATCTTGTCTTCTGTTACATTCTTCCCTTGATACTAATCTCAATGTGCTACATTCTCATCTGGATCAAAGTATGGAAACGTCATATTCCGACTGATACTAAAGACGCACAGATGGAACGTATGCAACAAAAATCAAAAGTGAAAGTTGTCAAGATGTTAGTTGCAGTTGTTATCTTATTCGTATTGTCTTGGTTGCCGTTATACGTTATTTTCGCAAGGATCAAACTAGGTGGTGAGATCGAAATGTGGGAAGAAGAGATCCTTCCGATCGCAACACCGATTGCCCAATGGTTGGGGGCATCGAACTCCTGTATTAATCCAATTCTATATGCTTTTTTCAACAAAAAGTATCGTAGAGGTTTTATGGCGATTATCAAAAGTCGAAGATGTTGCGGAAGACTACGTTACTATGAAACTGTTGCTATGATGTCTTCATCGACAAGCATGAGAAAGTCTTCGCACTATTACAACAACAACAATTCGTCTACGAGACGTATTCCTCCAGTCACAACTCAAGACAGTGCCGTCTCGTACATTTTCAACAACACGGGGGTTTAGATTCCTGGGAATGGAAGCCGCAAACACCGTGGCGTTGGTTTAAATCGTATTAATGTAATAAAACAAACACATAAAATAAAAAAATATATTTTTCCACTGAAGGTCCTCGTATCAAATGAGGTCAGTGGTGGTCTATGTTTTTGTAATTCGAAAACGTAGATCTTGTATGAATCGGATTTCGATAGTTAGAAATCTGGTTCAGTTTTGAAGATGGTAGTATTTTGTCAGCTGCCTCTTAAGCGCAGGGTAATCTGAACAAGTAGTTTTTTTGGATGATTTCCGTATCGATATTGATCTGATCTGATGATATATGTCGATCGCAGAAGTTTATAGAAATTTTCAAATTTTTAAACTCAGAATGCATCGTTGTTGTACAAGCAAAATATATTAAAAAATATTGGATTTGGTTCCATGTTTCAAAATAGAATAAAATAATAAATGTATATGATATTTTTTTATTTTATTTTGAAACACAGAATCAAATCAAAATATTTTAATCATAGTGTCAACGTATCACATTGTTAAATAATTTTGGCTTAGTATCTAGCTGTGGTAAGTGTTAATATAAAAAATAAATAAACGCCTTGAAGATGTACACCTTCAGCGTTCATATTTACCGGTACAATACAGAAACAGTGACCTAAGAAAAGAAAAGCGCACACTTATAGCACAAAAATATGTTAAATAAATTATTTAAAAGATATATTTATAGGATAAATTGTTTTGCGTTATGTTAGATTTGTATAATAAAATATATCGGTGTGTATATAAATGTATTTAGTCGTGTTTTAATTTCAAATTTAGATGTATAAACATTTTTTAAATATATAATGGTAGAAAGATCAAATTGTTGTTGGGAAAATTGAAACAAAAAATTAATCATTTTCTGATTACAATGATTCAACGAAATATAAACACACACCGAAATTAAATATTGGACCAGTTGTATTTGAAAAAGTTTTGCAATTTTTCGCATTACACAGCAGGAGTTAGTATACAAAAAAACGCTTTTAGATTTTCAATATTCGCTTAGAGAAACTTTTTCAGACAATTCAGTATATTTCAAAATGTCATGATTAAGCTCGGTAACAGAAAGCTTTAATAAATTTTGAAACAATGGGCTTTTATTGTAACTGATTAGTCCAAATTATCTACTTAAAATCTATTAGTTTCCTAATCGTTTCCTTCATTTAATAAGTTCAATCTTTTAACAATGGACTTTATCAGTCGCAAGCCTTATAAAAGACACTTACGGCTTTTTTGCAAATTTGGTATTAAATCACAGTAATAGCATTAAACTATAAATATAAATAGAAAAAAATATTTTGGAGAATATATGAACAGAGTTTAAAAATAGATGGACTCGATGCCATTGTAATATTAATACTCCATTAAATTGTATTTAGCTGTACTCACATAATATTTTATCAAATATAAACATTTAAAAATGAAATCGTGTTTTTAAAAACTACATCCAATTTTACAATGGTCTTATTCAATCGTTGTAAAATTAGATGTCAAACCTCGTTCAAAAAAAAAAAACTTTTAGACTGATAATCATGAAAAACCAATAATCACACTTAAAAAAATAATAACGTATACTTATTCTCATATTAATGTATAAAATAATATCTGTTATAATATTTTAGGTATGCACTAAACTAAGATAAATGTAATATGTTTAGATAGATAAACTAAAAAAAGAAAAAATAATTTTTATTATGAGAAAGAATATTTTCATAGTCCAGAAAAATATATAAATCGTAACTACACATATTTTCAAAACTGGACGTAAGAGGAAAAAATATTTAGAAAAAAAATGACAAAAAAATAAACACATTACATTCTCTTCAAATGCATCACCTAACGCGTGTCTTTTGAAAAAAATCATAAAAATTATTTTTGTAATTTATGTGTATATTTATCTGTGGTATTAACCATCCTAAACATGCCTGTAGATATTTGTATATTATGATAAACATCTATGTTCCGCAATATATCTATTTAACAATTTGTATAAACAAATAGTGTTTAAAAAACTAAGAAAATAAACGTTCTTTGAGTTCTCACAATCACTAATCGAAATTTTACGACATATCAACAAAAAATGCAACAATTTTCAAACAGCTACAACAGAACTCGGCTTTGCTTCATTATTTATATACTAATACGAATAAAGCTCTATCTCGTTACATTATTTAAGCTTTTTCAAACATTCGTTTTGTAATTTTTCTGCAAAAGCTCTACAATTATAATTAAGGTGCGTTAATGAAAAACACGAGAATATATTTTATTATTATATTTTGTACAAATTTTTTCCAGCCAATTTACTGAATAATTTAAATAAAAAATTAGTTTAATCCAACGTAAATTCGAGTGTTTAGTTTTTTCGATAAATCTTTCTGGTGTTTACTTATTAACAAAATATTTTTTTATTTTCATTTTGAATAGGTCTTATTTATTTAATCATTTATTTATCAAAAATCTCATAAGAAAAAAATACAACTTTTTATAAAAGTACAATTTATAAATGTCATGTTTTTTACTTAAAAAAAATAAAGATAAATGTCCAAATGATCAGTGTTTAAATTTATAAACATTATTATTTCCGAATTTATTTATAAAAACAATTTGATAAAATGAAAAATGATTTTATTGTAAAGTAAAGAAATAAAATTTATCATTTCAAAAAATAAAATAAAAAGATAATTTGACATAAGAAAAAATTATACGATTTTTACAATTCAGTCATAAAGTAATTACAATTATATAATCATAGCAATTGCACTGAAAACTTTAAACCGTCATCATAAATAACAAGCCTGGAATGAACAATAGAGATAAATTAAAAATTGGAGTAAACTGCTGTAGCCACTGAAGATATGACGAGTTTTATGAAGTTGTTAAAAATGAATGACCAGTGTAAACGCAGATAATTTTATTTGTAATTTAATTTTATCCGAATTTAATTTCAGCACTATTCGTTACTTTATTTAAAAAAAAAAAAAACGTACAAATTATGAATTTTACAAGATTTTTTTCATTAATTTCACAAGTTTATATATATATATATATATATATATATATATATATATATATATATATATATATACATCAAGTATCGATTTAAACTTTACATATATATTTATTTTGATATATAAATTGAACACTGATGAAAAATAAAATAAATTTGAGTTTAAAAACCATAAACATCGTTCAAATAACACATATTCAAGCACTTTTGAAATACATACATACACACATACATACATACATACATATATATATATACATACATATATATATATATATATATATATATACATATATATATATATATATATATATATATATATGTGTATGAGAAAGAAAGAAATAGAAAAAATATGGAAATGATTCACTTTTTTTGTATATATCAATATGAAAACCTTCAGATGTATTTCTGTAAATGCCCACAAACGAAATCAAATTTTTCATTCGTATTTTTATTCCTCTATATTCAGAAATTTACTTTATATACCTTTTAAATAGAGTTTAAAATTCATATTACTTTTTAAACTGATATTTTAAATGTACACTGAAATACTTTAATAACTAAAGGTTATTTATCAAGAATACGTTAACCAAAAGTAAATATTCATATTAAAATTCATATTTAAAAAAAATGACAGAAAGAATTCCATATATTTCTATATTAAAATTATTTACCGTAAAATATATTTTAGTCGTGTACATTAACAAATATATAATTACAGTATTAAAACATAACATACATTTATAATATTTATTATTATTTTTTTAAAAATAATTAAGTAATATTCCTTAACTATTCAAAACATTTATAAAATATAAGACTGTTTTTTTGATATTTTTGCTATGTTGCATTTATTATACATATTTTATTCTCATTTTTATTTAAAAAAAAATTTTATAAAGAAACATTTATTTTTATGACTAAGAAAGTATATCTCGTTAGTTCGTGCACTTAACGCATTTAATATTTCTTATTTATTTAAATAATTAGTTTGATGGACATACAAATAGCCCTTTCACTAAATTAAAATTTATTTACACGCATTTTAAAGCAAATACTATAAGAGTTGTATAGAAAATGTCAATGATAGAATATATTTTCAAACCCCATATTAATTTAATAATTATTTTTTAAACTTCACCTGTGATTTATTTAAGACTGAAAGGGTTTCCTTTAGTGATTTAAAGCAGTTTATTTGCATACAAAAATAGTAATGTAAGTACCTGGAAGATTTATCGTCCGGAAGCAAATATATTTAATAACTAAATATAGACTAAGTAACTAAATATAATTATAAATCGTTAAATATTTCATGGATTTTTTTTACAGTTTGTACAAAATATAAAAATAAAATACTAAAAAATGCCACAATATATCATTTTCAAATACTGCACAGTACGCACCCTCGGAATTGAAAATAAAAATCGCAGAAAATAAACTAAAAAAAGTTTACACTATTTAAAATAAATTTGTACTTCTACATGATAATAAAAGTTAAAAACATATACGTTATGACGTATAAAATATCAAGAGTTTAATGTAATTAAATATGATCCATTTAATAATTGAATATTTATTACTATTTTTCGGTATTTAAAAGAATTTTTCAAAAAATACGAACACACTCAAAACAAGATTCTTATTGTAAAATGTACTTTTAGCACTTTTTTATTACTTAAGAAACAAACATCTTATTTTTATAATTTAATATTTTTATATATAAAATCAAAATTTTATTTGTATATGAGAAATTATTATTAACAAAAAAAATATTATTTTGACAAAATATTTAATGTACATACATTTATAATAATATTTTAATATCATAAAGAGGTTTAAAATTAAAAGAAAAATTATACTACTTCTAAAGATATAGTTTCAGCTATATTTATTATTTAATTTAAATTATTAGTCAACATGTTCAATTATATATATATATATATATTAAAATTGATATTTTATACGTTCGTAACTCGCAAACACATGTATATAATCAACTAAAAGTTAATTTAAATACATTAATTCTCACCACATACACAAGTTCGAATCACAGGTCCACGTTTTTAAAAATAAGAACTGAATTCTATTTGTTTGCATACATTTATCATAAATACTGAATCTTAGAGGTGCAAATGTAAAAAATAGCCGTTGTCCATATATTAGTATTGTAATTTATAATTATTAAATAATATTTTAGGTGTCGTGTGTAGCAATTCGTAGTTAAATACTGTTTGGTGTTTATTATTTCAAAGTTTTGGTGTGCTTCTAGATATTAGACATTTATATGTATATGTATATGTGTGTGTGTGTATATATATATATATATATATATATATATATATATATATGTATATGTATATGTATATATATTTAAATAAAAATATTCGATATTTATATACATAAACGTATATATACATACATATAGTTTTTATTGTAAAAAATAATTCAGCACTGTTGAAAATTTTCAGCGGATCTCGGTGATGAATCCAATAAAAAAATAGCATAACCTCCTAATCTAAAATGATTTTGATAGGATATCATGTCATTGAGATTGAACCGCTCATCAAGTGTGAACAATCTTTTTATTGTAATTTTTAAAATAGTGATTTTAACTATGTTATTAAAAAATATGTATATAAATCTATAAATAGAATAAATGATAGTGAAACATTTTAATGGAGAACGACTAGTTAGATCAATTACGCTTTTGGAAAATAAATATATAAATATAAATAAATATAGAACTAAATGTATTATATGCTTGGATTCAGAAAAGATATGTTTTGATAATGGATATTTTAAATATATACAATATAAAAATATATATATATAAATATATGTAGAAAGAATTAATGTTGAAATATCTATTTAATTATTTATATTATGTGTTTAAACATATTTTGGTGTTATAAATATAAAGATTTAAATGTAAAAATAAATATAAACAATTCTCTGCTGTCGAACTATAAATTAATTGTTGGTTAAATTATTTTTTATTTATTAATTGAATAAATATTTAATATATTAAGATATATTTGTAGATATACAATAAAACTGCCCTTTTAGATAATAAATATAACGGTCACGTGAATACGTATAAATGTTAAAAAAATCCTTTCAAAAACTATATTATTTTATATATTTCTGTTTAAGCTTTTAATGTTTCTTGTAATAAACGGATCTTGTATAATACTTTTTTGTAAAAATATGCTTTATAAAAATGATAAATGTATTTAAAATAACAAATGTGTTGTATTTATTATTTAAATATTTAAAAACTTAGTTTCTATTATAGAAAAATATTTATTTTTTAGACATGATATTAAAAGAGAATCTTTTTCGGTCTATCACGGCCGTCCAAATAAAAAATTAATTGTATTCAATAACATACTAATAAACTTTTAAAAATATAACTGTTAAAACGAATGGATATATATATATATATATATATATATATATATATATAGTATATTTATACCAACCAATCTTATAAAAAAGTGTGAAATGTAAAATATAAAAAATACACAATATTTCATTTATATTTTAGCACTCGTTTGAGCCAATGCAAACTTGTTAAGTTTCAATTCATTTCATTATATCAAGTTTTTATCTTACAAAGTTATTATGGTATTTATATAAAATCATTCCATTTATTATTATTATTTTTTAAATTAATATCAAGTCCGAGAATCTATATATATGATTTCATATATTAAGAATAGATCACAGCTTTTATAATGTAATCACGGATATTTTTTCATTGTTAAATGGTTATTAGGAATTTAAAAAATATATATTTAAAACAATGAGAAACGCTTAATATTACTTACACTAACAAGTTCAAGGAAACTAGACGAAATTACTATTTGAATAAGTCGTAGTCAACAGTGCCCGAAACTTATATAATCACTCCAGTACTTAAAAACAACAATTATTGATTATTCGTATTGTTGCAGACATAATGATGCATACAATTTAAGACTATGTAACAAATATAATCTTTATGTGTAAATTATCTGTAAATATGAGACACAAATCATATTTCTAAGTATAATTACTAAATATTTACTGAATTGAGGGGTTCATTCGAAAAGTATATGGAGACGAAATGTACACAGTTTTTTAAGAATAGTAAATTCGTACTGAACAAATATTCAGATGAATAAGCATTAAATTTGTATGAATTTATATATATATATATATATATATATATATATATATAAATATATATATAAAGGAAAATATTCTTGTTTGTGTAAGAATGTAAGAGAAATTTACATTATACTAATCATATAAATGGGATGTTCATATTCTATACTTACTATAAATTGTGATATATAAGGAATAGATATATTTTAATTGTTTTCTATTTATAAATAATCACATTTGTAATGATTTTCAAAACAACTCAAGCGTATTCGTTATATATTTCATTATAAATATATATATATATATATATATATATATATATATATATAATGAAAAAACATGAAATTTTCTATTATAACTTACTATAGTGCATTTTTATATAAGACTAAAATATTGGAGATTATATTTATTTTGGTTTGAAAATTATTTAGATTTATATAAATATGCATTTAATTAATTTATAATTTTTATTCGTTAATTGATTTATATGATTATAAATAAAAAATGTTTACATATACTGAATAAAAAAATATAATGCAGAACAATTAAACAGAAAATGAAGTGCTTGTAAATATTTCCAATACGAAATTTATAAAATTGTTTATTATAAACTAATTTTCAATAATTTTCGAAAATCATATGAGAAAAATATGAAGTAACAAGAATAACATTAAATACATTACTAATGTAGAATATGAAATTTATCTACTTGTTTCCAATTGAAGTTTATTTATGAGCCCAATGTTATTTACAAATATTTTTTTATAAATCGAAAATGAACATGTTTATATCATTTTTTTAATAGAAGAGTTATAATTTTAAGGAAATATTTGGCATTCATGTAAGAGTTTTAAATCGTATCGATTTTATTAACCAAAAAAAAAAACGAAATATTATCTAAATTATTATTAATATACTTTTTAGTTTCGAAATTTCATATTTTTTTGAAAAACAAATTATTCAAGTTATATTACATAATTACTTTTCTAATAAATATTTAATATGCAGAAATATTCAGTTATTGACATAAGTAACAGTAAAGTATATAAAATTCAATTTATAATTATTACATCAATCAAGAAAAATAAATAAGTGAAAATATTATTATTAATTGATAAAATTTAAATTGTTTTTTACACAAGTACTAATTAATATTTTAATATGTGTAAAGTATTTTTATTTCATATAAAATAACAATTAATACTACAATTTGTATCAGCCATATGAAGGCCAGAAATAAAAATTTATGATTTCGAAAAAATTGATAAGAATATAATGTAAATATAACGAAGAATAAAACGATGTCTGAATATATAAATCAAACGACGGAATCATTATTATTCATTATATAACACGTCGAAAGTACGTAAATTACACTTAAACTGAACATAAGGTCACGTTTATGATAATACGCTCTTAAATAATAATGTTTTCTCGTATAAATGTGTAATAAAGAAATGAAACTTATTACATGATAGTACCGATAAATAATTATTAACAAATCGAAATATACATTGTACACCATTATTATATGTATAGCTGATAAAAATAAAAAAAATATACTATACGATTATAATCTTTGTATGATATAAAGAAAAAAAATATGTCAGCTGTAACTGTTTATATGTGTTTAGTAATTAATTGTAATTGCGTGGAAAGAATTGACACTCAAAATCAATTTTTTAAGATATAAAATCGATAATCAAAAAATTATTCACGTCAAATAGATTTTATTTCTATTACTGTTCATCTGAAGATCAGATGAAGTAGTGTAAACTGTGATGTAAAAATACACTACAGTCATTTCGACTGCTGGTTATCGTTAATACAGCCGAGGGACCAACAAGGCCTCTTTGAGCATCTATGTACACTGCTGGTCAGTTGTAATATGCTACAGTTCTCATATAATTGTTATAATTTTCATAAAACGAAATGAAATGATTTTTAATCGATTGTAACATGTTATATACGTAAATAATGTAAACAATTCACGCTAAAACAAATATTTAATGAAATTCTATATAGAAATCAATGTTTGATAAAGATAAATTTGTATTATCTCTATGTACATTTTGAGAAATAAGAAAAATGTAAAAACGATATTTGAAAAATATAGTTTGGTTTTAATTATGTTCGTAGAAATAAATATGTACTAATATTATAATTGATTTATAATTAAAACAAGTTGAAAATAGTAATAATTAAATATTTTTTCACATAATCTACTATTATTACACAGAATTTATTAAGAAAAATATAATTATTTTTATCTGTGTATACAGCACACATATCTTATAATCTTTCCATTTAATTAATAAAACGATTTTTGCAAAATCAGTTTAAAATGATTCAGTTTTCCATTATAAGTTTCTGTTGATACTAATAAAAATTTAATTGAAATTGATATGCCCCTTAATTTCATATTAATGAGAAAAATATTGGTTTTTAACCTGGAAAATGTCATAATTTTTCCATGATGTATAAATTTCATTCAAAAATTGTCTTATTGAAATACAATGAAAATATTATGTGTAATTTTTACATGAAATTTTAAACCAAAAGTCAACCATTTATATCTAAAATAAAATATCAAACATATATATATATATATATATATATATATATATATATATATATATAAATTTAAAATAGACAAAGTCTTACAGCAATAAAAAAATTAACACCAAAATGAAATAAATAAATTTTATTACAAAACAAAGCGTGAATATGAAATAAATAATTTATTAGAAAAATAACATTCAAGGAATTTGAAATTGTATTTAACTTCTAGAAAATACTCAGTGAACGAAATATCAATACAATTATATAGAACAAAAATAAATTGATTTTATTTCTAAAAACATTTAAAAAAAATCATAATTATATAATAAATTAATAAAAAATACTTGGAATAAGATTCATACTCAATATGAAAAACTTCTATAAAAATTAAATACGAATATTTTATAGAATGTGAATAAAGAAATTAATTTTATTGTTTGAAAAAATAACTTCAAAAATTTTATTGGAAAAGGATTTTTTAATTTCTCTAAGATCATCAATGGAATTATTAAAAAAAAATGTTTAAGTTAATTAAAATTTTAAGCATTAATTTGTGATATCACTTAATTGTCAAAAAATTTAATTGATTCCTGCCAATTATAAATTGTTGTCAAGACATCAACAAAATATATTTTATACAATTATGTCATAAAAATAAAAAGATAAAAATAAATTTGAGATTAAAACATGCTTATAATTATAATACAAAAAAAATACAAGTATATAACAAAAATCTCCAATTGGATTTACACATTCAATGTTAAAATTAATATTTATTTCATCACTACATAGATTATTTTAAACATTGGTTTATTACTCTCACACATTTGTATAAATTGAGACACAATTACCGTCAAGTATATTTACAACGAATATAGAAGAAACGAGCGAATTAAATGAGTTAGAATATTGCAACGTTCAGTCCTGATTTATATTTTCAATCTCATTTGGACTATCTATAATTATAAAATACGTGTATTGTTTAAAAGATATTTTTACATAAAATATATCTAATTTTTAAAAAAAATTAAAGGAAAAATTAACACTTACTTATAATTTTTAATTGTAAATTATTATATTTTATCACAATGATCAGTTATGTTTTTAATATATCAGTAAATATGATTACTGAAATATCAAATATATACAAACTACTATTAAATAACCTAAATATGAGTATAAATGGACTATGAATTTATTTGTATTTAATTTAAAAATTATTATACCAAAAATACTATAAAAAGATAATGAAATAGTTAAAACTAAACTATTATTTTCATTTAAATATATTAATTTAACAAAATAATATTTTTATATGTATTTATTATGACTTCTTATATGAATATTAATGTTAGGTTAAGTTTTAATAAAATATACATACATATAATTTTATATATGTATGTAAAATTATATATATATATAAATTTATTTACACACACATTTCTATTAGTATAACAACAATCCAATTAGGACAAACAAAATAATACTGGATGTATGTTCTGCGGAAATTCAAATTATTGTACAGATTATTCTCAGTAATTACAACAAACAAAAATATATACATTATGGATTAGAGAAATATTTATGAAACTAAATTCTATGTTTCATTCTTGATCCATAAATTATGTAAATGTTTTATTAATTTTATTTCATTTAATAACACATATTATCAATTATGATTATAAAATGTAAGACAAAAAGAAATAACTACTGAAAAAATCTACAACTACTGAAATATGAATTCAGAAATTGTTGTATATTATTAGATCGTTGCATCAAAATATACTTTAAATGTATTACTTAAAAATATTTGTCAAAATGTGTTAGTAATATATATATAAAAAATGAATATATGTCATTATTATATGTAAGAATACGCTTGAAAATCAATACAAATATAATTATAATTTGTTGTAATACCATTGCATCCAATACTTAAATTTTAATTGAAACTTATGCTATATACATACATATATATATGTAAGTATACTTTTTAAAAAAATACGTTCTATACATATCTTCAAATATGTTCCTTTAAAAACGCCACTTTAATTGACTATGCTTGTAATTGAAAAAATGTTACAATGATATTACAACACGTTACTCGAAACTAATTTTTTAGTATTAAAAATTAAATATAAAAATACATACAGTGTATAAATAAGCCATTTATTATAATTTAAACAAGTACTTGTACGCTAAATTTGGCACAAATCACAACTTGTGAAAAAAGACGAAAGTGGCAATAAAGCAATGAGCTGTATGTCGTATGTTAATGTGTTTTTATTATTTCGAAAAACCTTTGTCTTTAAATATTCCTTTCATTCGTTACAGGTTTTGGCAAGCTAGTTAAAAATCACTTGTTTATTAAGAAACTTAGAAACGTTTATTCCTTTTTATCAAGACTGATTTATTCTTATTATTATTTTCATATAACAATAAAGATAAATCTTGTTTCTGAATTTTATGTAATTAAAGATAATTCTGATTCTGATTTCAATTTTATATTTTATGTGAAACAAATATGTAATTTATCCTACCTTGTGCTATATTTTTATTTTTATTATTTTATATTAAAGTTTACAGATTATTTAATGCCTAAATAAAAGATGTTAATATTATTTATAGTAGTAGTATTTATATAATTTTCAATTATATTTGGATACACAATTTGCATTAGTATCTTTGTTGCTAAGTAAAATTAAAATTAAAAAATGCAGTTAAAACAAAGTCCATAAGATTTTTTTAATAATTAAAACATAAAATAACTCAATGAATTAAAAATAATAATCAAATAGAAAAAAATAGAAAATAAAATCATATAAAAATATTTAAATAAATATTAAGTATATTTAAAAAAAAATAAAAATCATTACTTCTATTTATATATTTTTATCAAATAAAATATTTACTTTTTCTAAATTTTTATCATTGATTTATTAACAGTACATAATTTTAAAATAATAAAACGTAATATGCCTTTTTTGAATTTTGTACGAATTGATTTCTGTTTCTTTTTCTTAAATAAATCACAATACATTTTTTACAAAAATTATTAAAACTTATAATTGTTGTTTATAATTAAAGTTTATTCTTATTAGAAAGAAAATTAACATTATATAAATTTTAATATGAAAAAAATAAAACATGGACAAATAAATATTAATATAGTAATTTTAATTAATTTAAATTAATCGAATATATAGGTGAAACAATAGTTCTTAACAAACACCAAACCTAGTTGTTACATGAATTCATTTTTCGTTACATTTACATCTGTATATACATAACAAATTTGGCAAACATTAATGTATTTCGCAGCTCGTACAATAATTACCTGCTTTCAACGAGCACATCTTGTAAATGTACACGTTGCGGTCCGTCCCTGTTCATCATATTAACACGGAGGGTTGTTTTACAACTCAAGTAACTATATTTAAATGATATTACGTTAATGGTCCGGTTATATAGCATACATTAACAGCAAAAACAAACGGCTTTGCTAGTAATAATTCAATTACAATGATAAACAAAATAATGTGACAGTTCACGCATAGTTCGCCGGATCAACAGGGTCTCTATTATATTGTAATAAATTTCAGTTTTTATCGCTCTCCTTATACACTTACAGGTTAATTTACAGCTAATTTGCAAAACACTAACAATACGATTAATGAATGCAAAGTGTAATATATCTTAATTTTGTAAGCTTTATCTTAATTTGTAGTCTCGTGTGTCGTTTAATTATTTTAATCGAGTATGAAACGTCAAATTAACTATTTATTTAAATTTTAAAAAAATTCTTATTAGGTTTAGGCACGAAGACATACTTGCTTTAATTATATACGATATTATTTTTTTGTAAAGAAACTATATATCAAATAAACATATACATATGTATACCACACATAAATATATATATATATATATATATATATATATAAATAAATAATTTGAATTGTTATTTTATTCATACTGAGTCATTTATATTCAAGACAGAGATGTTAGTAAGATATATCATATATAACAAAAAGCTCAACAGACAGGCTGAAATGTCAAGAAACAGTCAAGAATATTTAATAGAAAAATAAAATCCATTATCTTAATTCGTAAATAAACCGTTTGTAAATAAAACCGTTTATATATACATATATCTGTTAACGTACACTTCATATACATATACATATATATATATATATATATATATATATATATATATATATATATATATATATATTAAAACTGCATAACATTAAAAAAGTATCATATCGAAATTAGGATAGTTTTTCAATTTTTATATACTAGTAATTACATTTAATTATTATCTACTCATATTTTAATTTCAGCACGTATAAGATTTTTATAACTTATTCTTAACTACTTGACAAAAAAGATAAAACAAATAGATTTTCTCTAATATTTATTTTAATATTATAGTAACTCTAATATGACATAATATTAATCTTGAAAGTATAGTACAATTAATATAAATACATACAACGAAAAATAATGTTTGTTTTCATTAAAGTGAAGCTTTTTCTAGTTAAAAATAAAATTGTATAAATGTAAGAAATATAAATATATGCTATTGTTTCCGATTTCAAAGTACTGAGAATATCTTCAGAGAGCACATAGTATTCTTTGTCTTGTATCTACTGTCTTATTTTGAATATAGTTTAAACTACAAGGTCGTAGAAATAGAATTTCAAAGAGATACTCCCTTTTTCTTTTGGAAATTAACTTCATTTTTTATTTTTAATACGATAAAGAATGAAGATATAAACACAATAAAAACGAAAAAATATATATAAATAATTAATAAGCAGTTAATTATTTTTTTATATCATGTAAAGTAGTGAATTATTTTAGTAAATTTAAATTTAGTCATAGTTAAAAACAAACATTTTTTTGAAATTTATTTCTCATATAAAAAAAATATTATTAAAAAGTATATATGAATTATATTTAGGAAAAATCTTTTTCTTAATTCCAGATTATAATTCAAAAATTGTTCTTTTTTCTAAAATTACATTTAGTGTAAGGAAAAAAAAATTTTATATAATAACTTTTTCATGAGATAATATTTTTTTAATAATACTGTATTTTAAATTAATTCAATATGTTATGAAGTGAATGTATCTCACACACAACGATAAAAGAAATAAATCTAGAATGGTATATATGAACTCAAAGCACTATCATTCTTATATTTAAAATTAAATTCATACAAAACATTATTTCTGAACGAATATCAAGATATTTTTTCATGTACTCCTCGCACGCATCTACGTCCCAGTAAAACACGTTTACACAATTGTATTCCAACGTCATAATGATTGTTATTTTTATGAAATATGCGTCTGACACATGTATCTTCTATCTACCGGTTCCGGAGCAAAGAACTTTTATGTTCATCACTGACCTGGAAATGAAGTGTGTCTACATTTTATGAAAACCGTGTGTCTGATTATGATATTGAACGATGGTAGGAGACCAGTTTATTCAGAATGTTCAGCAAGCGCGTAATGTTCATTCACACACCTTAAATAATGTTCGTGTTTTATATAAAAAAACTCGCGTTTTGTTTTTCTCTTCCTGGTTTGTTATTAAAATGCGGTTCATTATTTTTTTAATAATAATAATAACACACACTCATACAGATATATATATATATATATATATATATATATATATATATATATATATAATTAAAAAAATAATTTCTTAAAAAAATTATAAAAACTCTCTTAAAATTTCTATTAATATATTTCTTAATAATATGAATTTATTTTCTTCATACATATATTTTTTTAAAAAATGCTATTATAAATATTAAAAAATGATTATGATTCAAATAGCTATTTACTCAAATTTAAAAGAATTGAAAAAATAATCCTATCATTTTAAACAAAATAAAAGTCAATAATTTGTTCTAAATATATTATATTTTGGAAAAAATCTAATATTGCTTGAATTTTGATAATATTTAATTACTAGTATAAAAAAAATATGAAATATTTCTAAAATCTAATAACATATATATATATATATATATATATATATATATATATATATATATATATAACATAAACGTGTCTGAAAATGGTTATCTATCTATATTTAATAATCATAAATTATCGTCAATTTATAATCGACGAACAATGAAACCCCTATCATTAACATATTCTACTATATAAATCATTCCAGGAATTCTCTTAATTATCGAATATGAGTGAACCACATCGATGCAGACATAAAAATCTGACCACATTTTTTCGTAAAGAGCGTTCACATATTGAACACGACAAATCGATCAACCATTTCCATTATCCAACGCTTAACATGATGAAATCACAAATAGAGAAAACCGGGCAGATTCTAATTTGGCTTCTTCTAAGAATGAGCCATCTATTGACGACGAACAAAATTAATCAAAGCTGCTGACTTGAAGGGCACAGTTCGATTCTCGAACAGACGACGTGTTCGTCGATGCGCACAAACAGTGATAAGAAGATGTTAAGTAATAAATCAACGCTATTGTTGTCTTTGTTTCTCGTACGAAATTTTTCAATCGGTGTACATGGATAGTTTCCTAAAGAGCGCTCGTTCTTTCTCTGAATATATTATAGTTAAAAAGAAATACCGACCGAAATAGTTTCGTATCAAAGAACAAAGATGATATTATTATATTGGTACCGAATTCATTCGAACTGTCTTTATTTATTATATCAGTTTATATTTATCTATACGAGCTTTATTTGGTATTTCTTTCGTCTGTCTTGCTTTAAGCTCTCAGACATTTGAAGGTTAACATGTTTTGTTATAACAAAAAGCTTATGGCGTCAGCGTGCACATATACTTTTTGCTTTCTTGATTAAGGATTTATTTTAAATAAATATTAACTATATACGTTAACTAATTTTATACATAATTCCATATACATAAATACACACACACACACAAATATATATATATATATATATATATATATATATACATTATACAATTTTATTTTCTATTTCAATATTAAAATATAATAGACAAAATTTACCTTCAAAAATACTTTGATGACTTCCTCTCCAATAACTGGTAATTCACACACAAACATATAAGGTATCCGATCAGGTACGCACAACTTAATTTTTAAATAAAACGCATTTTTATAAGTGAGCGATAATGAGTGCACTTCTGATGAGACCCATATATATATATATATATATATATATATATATATATATATATATATATATATATATATATATATATATATATTAGATCACTGAAAAACGTTTTATTTTCAAGTAATTGAAAATATTCTTAAGAACTAGTATGAAAATTGTTTCCAACAAATAAACAAACCGATCACCGTGAATTTCATTTAAGTTTGTCAACAAACAAAATCAGCGAACTATTGAACCGATTAAAAATGAAAACCGTACACATAAATACATAAACGAGGTAAATAAATAAATTAAATGTACGTTATTGATATTTAATTTGTGGTCACGTGTGCATGAAACGAACACCGAAAAGATAACCTCCAATAAAAAGCCATAAATCACTGAAAACGGAAGATCAATCACGATCATTCTGGCATACACGTGCGTGCGGTTCCCGTCTGTACATTGAGTGAATGATACAAGCAGTAATATTGATATACAAGATGTGTAGACCGAACACAAATTACTGACTATGTAACACAGACGTTATGTAAAACACAATTTATATAATATATATATAATATATATATATATATATATATATATATATATGTGTATATATACACATACGAACATTTGTGTGCATTATATAATGTGTACTTCTCACTTTACAGATAGCGACATGTTTTTCGTTTTAAAGCAGATTATATAAATTGAGTTCAATTTAATCACCTCCGAATGAAATCTGAAGATAATACATAGTAGTTCAAGCAACAAAAAATATGAAAAATGCTTTTAATTAAAATGAATTACCTCTATAATTAAGAATAAGCGATACGTTACTGTTTGTTTAGAAACTGTGGCAAATTCACTTTAACACAAATGAATTTTCATCTCCAACACCCACAGTATGTCATAAAGTGTTCAATAATCACTTATTGTTCACTTTGTTGTTTATAATAACAATGGGTTAATGCGCATTTCGATGGCGATGTCATTATCGTCAGAGCCTTTTTGTTATCTTATTATTTTTTTAAAAAAATATTAGACCATTTCATAAACAATAAATAATTGATATTTACATCAAAGGACATCGTTTTGACAATTTTATCAGAATGTATATCTTTTCTCGTTTTGTACATTTTACATTATTTTATTCTATTTGCTATACTTATTTTTGAAAAAAATTGAATTTAGAAGTCATTCAGTATTCATTTTATACATATATACTGTATTTGTGTTAATATATGCATATATTTGCCTTATTACATTCATAAAAAAAGATTATTTATGTATTGGTTGTTTTGGAACTGTGGCTGATTCACTTTACACAAATGAATTTTCACCCCAACACCACAATAATTTAAAGTATTCAATAATCACTTATTGTTCACTTGTAATTTTTAATTATATAATTATATCGGCTGATGCATTTCGATAGCGACGCTATCATCGTCAGAGCCTTTCTGTTAAAATCTAGACTAACTTTCTTATATATACCTATACTAATTTATGTTTTGTGTCTTTATTCAATCCATCTACAACTGGGATCCATCCCAGATTATTGATGGCATAACCAAATATATTTTGTATCTTTTTTCAGAAGAATTACTACTCGAACTCGACGAGATTTTAACGTTTTCAATAATTGCTCAATTTAATAAAATTTTATAACGTAAAAATGTAAATTATAATTTTGTGTAAAAATAATGGAAAACTAATTTATTAATATGTGTATATTAACACATTGTTTGCAGGCGTTTTTCGCCGATCCACGCCGAAAAGCGGGTAATTTTTTCAAATATGCTCGCAAAATGATAAAAATAAATGCATAATTTTTACTTCACCAAAAACCCGTATTTACGCGTTCTCCAGACCATTGTAAAAACCGTGTTTTGTCGGCTCCTGCGTTCTAGTATGCAAAAGACGTGTTTAGACGTTTCCTGCATACAATGTGTTAAATAAAAAGTATTTTTTTTTAAAAAAAAACACATTATTTGTTATAGGTATTTAATTCATTATAATGTTTAGGCAAAAAATGTGTGAAAAATTACATCAAAAAGCTAATTAAAAAAATATTTAAAATTTAATAACATTTGATTGATGAAATAATTAAATAAATAATATGTGAATTAAAATAAATAAGTTATTTTACTGAAGTATACAAAATTATGTTATTTTGATTACAACATTTGAGAAATACAATAAAAGTGAATACTACAGGGACATCTACTAGACAGTGTCAAAAACTTCAATCTAGTTAAAACGTAGTGATTTCCAGTGATAAAAAATAAGTTTTTTTTAATAGATTTGTCCTCTAGAAGTGTTGTGAATAGTATTTTGAAAAAGAAAATTTATGCTGATAACACAAGTAATAAAAGTAACTTTATTTACATTAATATCATTGCAAATACATTTTTTTACATTATGGTCACATAATAAATATCTTAAAGGTTATGGAATAAAAAGCATATATTATATTTGTATATAAACATAAATATGTATTTTTAATAAATAAAATAGTAGTGTTACTTACTATTAAATTGTATATTTAACAATGTTTAAAAGAATATATGTTATTGTCAAACAAAAACATATTATATATAAATATATACAGAAATCTCTTTTAAAGATTATAAGTTACTTATTCAAAAATAAATACACACCATTGCAAATACTTTGAACATTTCAACTACTTATCATAAAATCCCACTATTATTATCTTTAACATGCAGCATATTACGTTTTAGCAATTTTGTTTCAATTTACAATGACTTTATCAAACATAAAATTACAACCGTTTTTATTCCGTGCGCAGTTTATCTATGTTCTGTTCTCTACTTTCATTTCGTTTTGAGCATCTTATTTACAGCATCGACCACGTTAGACGGTTTTGGTATAGCTGCCAATTCTAACGTTTTCGTGTACGGCATAGGTACGTCGGCTCCTGTGACTCTCAATACCGGTGCATCGAGATGGAAGAAAGCTTCACTTTCCATTATACGAGCACAGATTTCCGATCCTATACCACATACCGGCCAACCTTGTTCTACGGTAATTAAATGGTTTGTTTTTACAACCGATGCGATTATTGTTTTCATGTCGAGAGGTCTTACAGACCTAAGATTTATTACTTCAGCCTCGATACCTTTTCCAGCTAGTTCTTTTGCTGCATCTAAAGCTGTTTCTACAGCTCTTGAATGTGCAACAAGAGTAACATGTTTACCTTGTTTTTCAATTTTCGCTTTACCTATAGGTAAAATAAAATCTTTTGATAGTGCTTGATCAGACATAGGGTATTGTACACCATATAAAATTTCATTTTCTAAAAATACAACAGGATCAGGATCTCGAATAGCTGCTTTTAATAATCCTTTACAATCTTCTGAATTATACGGAGAAATCACTTTTAAACCAGGACAATTCGCATACCAGGATGCAAAACACTGAGAGTGTTGCGCTCCTACTCCGGAAGCCGCACCGTTAGGCCCACGAAAAACAATCGGTACGTTGACACTTCCGGCCGACATGTAAAATGTTTTAGCGGCTGAATTTATAATGTGATCGATAGCTTGCATTGCAAAATTAAAAGTCATAAATTCACATACTGGTTTCAACCCGGCGAATGCAGCACCTACAGCCATACCGCAAAAGCCTGATTCAGTAATCGGGGTATCTATGATTCGTTTATCTCCGTACTTCTTCCATAACCCACGAGTTACTTTATATGCACCGTCGTATCTTGCTACTTCTTCACCTATGACAAATACACGTTCGTCTCGTTCGAGTTCTTCGTCCAATGCTGAATTCAAAGCATCACGTACGGTCATTAATTTCCCTGCACTGAGCGTACGGGATGTTGAGAACCCCCGTTTCACAAATATTTTGCCTAATGAATTACAAACTGTTGAAGTAGAAATTGTTGCCATCATGAGTTAAAGTTATTACTACAATAAATAAAATATAGATTTTAAATATTACTTAACATGTATTCTGTTATATTATAATATAAAACGTACAAAAAAAAATATAACCAAGGTGATTGGAGGTCGCAACTGATAGGACAAATCAAGACTAGTTGCAAATTTCACTGTTCTATTTTATATAGAAATGCCAACATCAAATGAAAAGAAATAACTGTATCAACAAATTTAATGATAGATTACATAAATGCAAATCTTTTACAAAAATATGATAATTTAACTACTCAATACAAGATGCCTCTTTCAATAATCATTTTATGCTAATATAGAATAAATTATCATATTTTAACATATGAACACTTAATTTAATGGAATTAAAAAAATATATACAATTATATAATAATTATACAATTATATTATATTATATATATATATATATAAAATATATTAGTGATGTGACGAATATCCGTACCAGTGATCAGTTTGTTTTCAGCGGATCTAAAACGGATCTTTGAAATTCATTATTAGGTCTAAAAACAACAGTAATGAAGAAAAAAGAATCAAACTTGTTATCAATAAAGTATCTTTTATTTTTAAATCAACATTGTAACAACCACAAAAAATAAAAAATATACATACTATGTAGCATTTATGGCTCGAGTAACAAACCTCTAACATAATGCAAACAAAAGGAAAACTGTTCAATTACTTTTATATGTATGACTTGAAACAAAAATCAGATTTTTTATTAATAATCAAGTTAAACATTATAATCAAAACTCAATAGTAGTCAATTGTATTTCTGAAAGAGCAACTTTCCAGCCTTGTCGCCTTTAGTCTATTTCGATGAAGATCATAGATAATTCCTGTTGTACTGAAAAATTTAAGCTGAGGTACTTAGCCTCATCCACCCAGGTGACCTGTGATTTATTGAACTCGAACAGATCGGGTTCATATCTCCACCTGTCGCTTTGTGTGGAAGAGAACCGCCACGCATTTCTGCACGTTCATTCTTACTCTCCACATTCGGTAGGTCATTTCAAGTTCGAGCAGGTAGTTTGCAAGATAGCAAATCACACATTTACTGCATTATTAATATTGTCATGTAAACAATTCAATGTATTTATAGCGGAGATCAAAAACAAGACTATTAAACCGACATCCTCTATACATAATTAATAAATACTGGAGTCAGTACAAAAGATTCCTGTAACCGACAACATATCATTTCATTTCTACTTGTCATATTTACGTGCAGGAAGATCCTTCACAACGATTGCGTGCATGAAACAATCGGATTTTTGTAATTATTGATATCCCTGTTGTAAATATCTAAATTTTAACACCTTAATAGTGTTCTAGAGACTAAAATGCATCAACACAAAAACATACATGTACAATTGTACGTATATGCATATACAATTTATACGAATTTTTACCTAATCGCTGGCTTGGAATGTGCATTTCAAAAATGATGTAATAACACGTGACGATAAAAATTTAACGAGTTATCAAATGAATACTGTTTTTGATTATATATATATATATATATATATATATATATATATATATATATATATAACGTTCAAAAGTACTGCAAAATATTTTCCGATAGTTTCTTATACGAGTCTTCTTTCAATCACTCTAATTAGGTCTTTAAGATAAAGATTTTATTAACGCATACGAAAACAGTATTTATTTGCAATCAATACAATTTTATTTCATGAAGGTATAGTTCTGTTGTAATCAAAGAAATTTATGTACATAAGAATCATATATAAAATTATAGAATATACAATACGTAAATTTATTCCTGCTCGTATTTAAATTGTAATTTGTATCAGACGTACTGAGTTTTTTGTATTTCTATGTGTTTTTTTGTATTTCTAAGTGTTTTTTTGTATTTCTTAAATGTCTGTTCCATCTATCCATGGATTTTTATGTGGGCCTTTTTTAAATATATTGTTTTTCAATCAACAATTTCTCTTTTTGTTCCTGCTATATAACTGGCTTATTTCGGATATAAAGTAATGTAATTTTTAGGATATAAAGTAATGTAATGGGGCCCTGTCCTCGCACACACCTCAATGGGTGCAACGGACAATAAGCAAGAGACCAACACTCGGGATTTAAAACCGAGTCAGTAGACATTCAAAACCGAGCACTTCTCCACTATGCCACAGCCTCTAAGCTATTAATTCGAAAAACTTGTACTTATCTACTACTATTATACTACCGGGCTCTCATTTGAAGTGGTGTTTTAAATACTATTATTACTATTCAGTAGAATATAATGAATAGAATGATTAAGTATAAACTCTCTGTGTGTTAAGTGTGTATGATGGATGTGTATGCCTTCCAAAATTCTTCAACATGTTGGAAAGGTAAATCACATAAAACTGCAATGAAGTAGTCAATTTTTATGGACTTTGGATTTGTATTGTCCCATATCTTTCTACATAATCATTAAAATTTGTTTGTTTGTAAACTGATTGTCCCCGGCTGAATATTTTCGATCATAGTATTCTTTTCACTATTTTTTTTGCGAAATAATTAATATTCCTGTTGATGTTTTCTTTTAACATGATTTTTTTAAGCAAGTTGTACCTTTTCTTTTCAGAGAATAATTTTGCTTGCAAACTTTACACTTGTTACATCCGTCATTTTATATAATTATGTATTTTTTATTATAAAAATACATAAAACATTTCAGTATTCAATTAAAAAAGTCACAAATAGTTTTAAAACATCTATTTAGTGCAATCTTTCATATAATGAGCAATTACAATGATTTTTTTTACAAAGAAATAGGATATAAAAACATATTTTAAATGTAATACAAAACAATAGTGAACAGATTAATTAAAGAACATAAACCAGTCTAAAAAAGTAGAAAAAATATTCTTATCACAAATGACAATGTGTACGGAGGGTTACAATTTATAAGATTTTTTTATAACGTGTTTCATTCATTTTTTGCCTGCCAAAAGACTGTCTGCCCATTCTTTGAAGATTTGTACGTTCTTTCCGTTCGCTTCTTCATACCCTGGAGCAGTTTCCTTTACTTTTGCGTACCATCTTGCGACATTTTTGTATTTGCTAATGTCAAAGCCCATAACATCAAAGGACGATACTGAGGCAACGATGGTCAAATCGGCAATAGTGAGACTGTCACCAGCAACATAGTCATGACCATCTAAGAAAATGTCCAAGAATTTGAATGCATCTTCGATTTTGGTCATTTTTGCTGGATCGAAAGAAGCACCAGCAAACATTACTGGGTACTGAAATTTAAAATATTAATTAAATATATACATATTCGACTACTATTTTCGTAAGAAAAATAATACTAACGTAATAGTCGCCGAATCTTTGGTAAAGTGTGCCAATATCAAAGTACATGCGTTGGTCAACTAAAGCACGTTTTTTAGGATCCTTAGGGTACAATGAGTCGTCTTTTCCGTATTTATCAGCTAGGTATCCCAGAATGGCGCGGCTGTTTATAATAAATGATTTAAATATCAATTCATATTTATCGAATAATGAAATGTTTCCAATTATTAAACTTTATCAATGTTTAAAATGGTTCGAAATAAATGTATATATCTACCTTTCCCAAAGGGTGAATCCACCGTCATCCATTGTGGGGACTGTGTGTTGAGGGTTTAACTAAAATTAAATAAAATATTAAAAATCGTATATTTAAAAATTAATGTAATTATTGTAATATATTTATATATTGGGCCATGTTATTGTAGTAAAGTGTTATTCCTTCAATAAAGTTCATAAAATCAAAATTCGTTACACATATAAACAAATTAAACCCGAAAAATAAACATTTTTTAAAGAAGTGTTTAATCGATTTATTTCAATTGTTTCTTAAAACTTGTTTGTTAGTCTCTGTTGATTGACCAAATTGGTCTAATTAATCAAAATATCTGAGTTTGATTCGTGGATGTAACATAAATTATCTCTCAACAAAAAATAATGTACATGAACATACATAAGTGTTGGTATCAATCGTGCATTATAAAATATATTTAAGCATTGTTAACTGAGGAAAGACAACTTTGTCGAATAGCTATTCTTACAAAACAATATAATAAAAAGAATGTACGAGTATCATACGATATTAACTGCTATAGTATTGTCAGAGACCATCAAAATCATCTTCCAATCCGGTTAAACAACTTTTTTAAAATAGTTTTTACATCTGGCTTGTAAGCAATTATCGACCACAGACTTGAGAAAAGAATCAAGAATTTTCAAGGTTGTCTACGTACAAAGCAATTCAAGTTCTTAACTTCTGAGTCACTTCTTCTGAGATTATATAATTTAATACTTAATACAGTCGTACAAATGCACTACTACGTCGTATAATGCAAACTGGAAGTATGAATTAATTTTTTCCGAGTATTAAAACTAATTCAGATCGTTTATAACAATTGACAGATGTATCCGGTGTAAGTGGAATGATTATTAAAATAAATTACAAGAATTAATTTTGATCTATTTATAGAAACGGGTGGATGAATATTTACTTAAATAATTATTTTATTAATTAGCGTATTGGTTATAATTTCAATATCAAATAGAGTTTTATTATTTCTTAAATAATACACGTGTAAAATATTTAATACAGCAATTTGCCTTAAATAAATATTTAATAGTATAAATAAAATAAATTGGTTAATATACAACCACATTTTTTTACTTTTGGATAAAAATCAATTATATTGATATATATTTATTTATAATTAGTTTCTGCGATTAAAAATAAAGAATATAAGCACTAAATTTAATTTTAAAAAAACTGCAGTAATGTTATCAACAAAAATATTTAAAATAACAATCAAAATTAGCAGAACATGAATTTTGAAATAATCAATAACATATTCTGTACAATATTTAAGCATGGCTGTAAAAAGTCATCGTGTGTATCAGGTCTCGAATAAATTTCTGCTCTGATTCCATATAATTATAAACTATTTAAAAACCGAATGTATTCTGCACCTATACGTGATTAATGCACGCCAATTTATCATTTTATTGTTGTTCGTTGAACAGAATCTATTTAAAGGATGTTTAACAATACGAATACAGGTATTATAAACGAATATTTCAATAGAGGGTAGGTAGGTGTATGAATTGGCGTCCAGACGAGGTGAACATGTTACACTTTTTATGTGAAAGTTTATATTCACCAAAAAGAGAAAGTCATCTTTTTCATAAATGACCTGTGAAGTTATTCAAATGCAAGAATGAATCATACGTTTTAGTTTTACATAAAAAAATCGATAACGTGTCTCGTTTTTATTGTTTGCGTGGTGGATTTATTTAGTTCAGACATGCCAATGGAAACAGAGGCGTACAATTATAATTTATTTCAAAAACAATGCTGCATGAAATGAATGAAATTAGAGTTTAATGTATCTAATAACAATTTTAAATATTTTTTTAACGTTTTACATGTTCCCATTTGCATAAACCTCCTTTTATTCATTGCTGGATGATGTCTTCTCCGAAAATTTTACATTTAGATCAATCCATGAAGTTTCTTATATTTCTATCCCATCTACTAGTGGGTCTTAAATGTAATTTAGATAAATATTAATTTATAGAAATATGTTCAACGACAATCTAGGTCAAATAAAATATTATAATACATACTTTCTAATTTGTTATTTAATATTTTCTTTCGCATACTTTCATGTAAGTATATAAAATGCACTTTAGATAAAAAATACACGCAAACATACATTAATTTGTATTATGCATACGTTCATTTTTTACGATAGCATAAAGTAAATAATTGCGTAATAAAACAACATTTGATAAAAATGATAGCAATAGTTCTCCTTTGACAAATTGACATAAAATATTATATATGTTTACAAAAAAAGTCATTTTGTTTGTTAGCAAGAAATAAATATTGCTTTATTTTATGTCCACATAATTCAATCAATATCTTTATCGTGGTGACACTTTTATATTTATCTATTTTAATAATAAAAAAAATACCTTAAGAAATTCTGGTTTCAAATGTTCTCCTTCCATAAGGTGAACCATTTTGAGATTGAGGTTGACTCCTAAAGCTTTGGCGCCTAAAAGGACAGCACGGCATGGCGAGCTTCCGGGAATGTAGTACAGATCAATAGTCATTTTGCTGCAAAAAAAAATCCCCGAGTAAAATATATTTTTATATAGCATGTTATGATAATTTTTTTTTCAATTTATTTATTGAACAAATTTATGTATTCAGTAATTATTTTTTTATTATTCTTATAATTTTTAAAATACGAAGTTTTTTTTGTAAATCGAGTAGAGATATTTTCATATAAAAAATAAATTATGTAAGGTTTATTTTTCATCTTTTTTAAAATTGTAATTTAATGCAAGTAAGTGATTTCTTGTTTTTGTATTTCAATCTTTAACAATCTAAATATTTAAATATGTAAATATTACACAAAAACAATGTGAATAACCTACACAAACTAAAAGTTGTTTAAATATTATTTTTAATATGAGTCATTTTCAGGTATTTTGAATTGTATTGATCAAAAATAAATAGTTATGAATAATTTATATAAAAATTATTTTCGAAATATCTTTTATTCATTCATAAAATATTCGATTATTCTTTATTTACAAACGTGTTTTTTATTTAAAAATAAACAACTATTTCAAAAATAAGTGTGTTTCAATACTTTTCTAATTTGATTATACAAAACTATAGTGTTTCAATGAACAAAATAAGTATTTTTTTGTAAATTTGAGATTTTTTCATATTTTTTACAAAAATTACAAAAAAAATTTTTTTCCAAGAACGTATTGTATAAGCAATATTTACTTTTTGTGGAATTAGGATAAACATAATTATTACGATAATATTATGTACAAATGATAAAAACCTATAAAATAAATAAAGTTGTTTATTTTATTCACACTAAGTATCACCCTTTAAATTTTATCTAATAAATAGATAAATATTTGCTAAACAAATACTTCAGAAATAATAAGATAATTATATATTTTATTACTAATATATTTTTGTAAAAAAATTAAACTTCCAAACAAATTCCATTTTTCTATATTGTTCTTTCTACTATTTTTCACTCTTGTTTATATTTAATTATGATTTTTAGTACAAGTACAAAAGTCGATAATTTCGAAAAATAATTTATTAATTCAATAATTATATTAAGAACTGTTTCATACAAATTTCTTTTAATATAATATTTTTTTATATTAAATTTCAAAAAACAGAAATATTTAGAATAGAAATATAATAAAAATACTAATGAACTATTATTTAAGAATAATCAGTGTTAATGGTAGTAAAAATAAATTTTGATATAAATTTTTATCAGAGTTCAAAGAACAATGATTCAAAAATCAAGTTCACATTCTTACATAAAAAATAAATCGTCTGGGTAAGTAACAGTGTTGAGTATGTAAAAATATTACTTGAATACAAGCAGTATATCTAAAATTATCTTGAAAACAAAAGTTCAATGACTGGTAAACGTAAAAACTTTTGAAAGATATACAGACATGCGCATAATAATAGCTTAGTAGTTTGATTTACATAAAAGATGACAATTTACGGAAATGTACCCGTAATGTATTATGCATTAAATAAGTTACACACCTATTGTGTAGATGGAAACAATGTTTTATATATATTCTATGTTCGATTGAAAATATATAAACATTTTTTTTAAATAACATTTTACTCACTACAAAAAAATAATATTATTTTTCAAGATAATTTAGTTTGTATTTACGAAAAATACCTATGTTTAAAGTACGTACAGTTAATTAATATTTCTGGTAATGTAGAAAGTTCAAATTTGATTATCATTTAGTAATAAATTGTTATAACCTATTTTTTTTTACTTTGTTATAAAATAATTCAAATGAAAACATAATAAAATACGAAAATTTCTTATAAAAATCTATAAAACATTTAAAAAAAATACTTTTGTGAAAGTTTGCACATACAGCAATAAAGTAAATCTATTTTAATTACTAGTTTATTTTGTTACCCATGTACCACCTTTTATTTCGTCATTAAAGACTTATTTACATATATATATATATATATATATATATATATATATATATATATATATATATATATATATATATATACATACACATATCTATCCCTCTCCCCCACTATACATATATATACAGAACAAAGAAGTGATATACCAGGATTTAAAAATATACATTAATATAATTACATATATTATATAAAGTAAAAAAATATACCACTCTTTCCTGAAGCTATGTATATAATAACGATTTTTTCATATATATATATATATATATATATATATATATATATATATATATATATATATATATATATATAATATCCTGAGGAAGTGAATTATTAATGTTATTTTTATTGAAACCATTATATTTACTATTAGAATTGGGATTCGAAGCAGGTGTACAATAATATATATATATATATATATATATATATATATATATATATATATATATATATGTATATTTCATTTTAAATCTATTAGCAGGTGGTTCCATAAAATATCATCAATCATACATATAACAAATCATTATTCTCCAAAATAATTCATTAGTTTTTTTCTCACAGTACTCAACTAACAAAGAAATTCAACTCAACCACCAAACTACAAAACTATGTAGTTATATGTGCGTGTCTACGAAGGTAGTAATTAGCAATAAAATTAGGGAGAGATACCCTCTTTGTATGGTCCAACGACTGCCTTGGTTGACCGCACGTAAATATTTTGTAACAGATAATGATTCGTTAGTAACTCCTGCAAATAATTTGATAATGTAGTCAAGGTCAGATAATGTGTGTCTAAAAATAAATTAACAACGCAGAAGAGAATGATGAAGCATTTATAAATGCATGATAATTTTCTTTCAAACTAGCCGGCCGGCGAATTGAGAGACTACAATAAAATTCCAACACGTAGTTTATAATTTACACATAAATTCATTCGATGTGTCTGCAACCGTATATGAATCATTGTTTATTGTATACAAAGCTTGAAAATGTATGTTTTCATGTATACAAATATGTCTATAGAATTTCTGTACAAGGTACTATGTATTCACGACAAATTAGAATACAATGACTTTTGTAAGGTTTCTTTTTTAACACGTAACTACTAAAAATGACTAATGTATTTATAAACATTTATTAATTATCGTTAATTACTTTTTTTTAAAAAAATATTTTCTGTTAATTTTAACATGAAAACAGACAAACTGGTAAAGTCATTAAAAATATAATTTTAATAAATTATAATAAACTAATTATTCAGAATTTCAATCTAATTAGAATAAAGTATTAATTATTCAAAAAAATCAATTATCTAAATCGGTTGATTAATTTTTAAGTTGAATTTATGTATAAATCACCAACTACCAATTACGTGTTTTTGTTAGACCTTGACTGAATTTAATGAGAAGCAATCAATTCTAATTATTGATTTTGTAACAAATTAGAGATTGGAACAATCGATTTGAACTAATAAACAGACTTTGAATTTTATTACACCTGCTTTTTTCTTTCGTACTCAATTTCTATTCTTGATTAAAATGACCATGTTTTAAAATAAATAAAGTAAACATTACTTTTTCTGTAAATTCATAAAAATACATTATAATAATAAATATAAATAATTGGTAATAGTTTTGTATATCAGTTTAATATATTCATAATAAATTTAAAGTGAAAAACATTTTTCAACATTACAAAACCGACAAAAAATATTAAAATAGTTAAAATTGAAAAATATGCTTAAATATTTTTATTCTAAATGAACAAAATAACTTAATTTATTTTTATTAAAAAATAATAAATTACGAAACGTAAATAATTTTAATTTATTTTATGAATAACAAATAAATAAATTAAATCATGAATTTATTAGTAATATTGTAAATTTATATATTAATATAGTATAGATACATTCTTCAAAAATATATGATTATTTAAAATAAACATGTATATTATCTTACCTAAAGATTTTCAAATAACTGGTAAAAATATGAAAATGAAAAATACAACACACAGCACACACTAGACTGTATCAAAACGCGACTGAACTTTTGAAACGGCGTACGTAATATTAAAGTATATTGTGTAGTGGAGGGGTTGTATCCTCTAATATATACATCGTATAAAAATGTAATAGAATAGAGATAGACAAACGCTAATATTTAAGTTATCAAACACATTTCAAAATTTTTGTTTAGTAATTATTTCATATATTGAAAATATTTCTGCAGTCATACATATATTACAAATAAAACATGAGTTGTAAATTGTAAGAAAACACATTTATCTGATAAAATTAATCAAATATTTGTTAATTGGTAATACAAAAAGTTGCTATTTTACTTTCATTCATATATAAAAATAATTTTATTGAAATATGAATTAAATATTTTTCATGTGAATGTTATTAAATAATTTCTACGTATAATGATTATTAAATAACGATAATAAATGTACGTTTTATAGAAATGATTTCGTAGTCGATAAAACAAATGTTTAGTCATGTTATACAAAATGTTTAGTCATTTTATACAAAAACAAGGCAAAAAATTTAAAAATCGATTATTTGCAATGAGTAATTTTAATGAAAAGTATTTGATATTTCAAATATTTGTTTTAAAAAAATATTTCTAAACTATGCAACATGTTTTTTAAATATTTTATATAGATTGATATTAAGATTTTCTTATTTTATTAATATCTTTGTTGAGTAATATGTTTTAATTTTTTTAAAAACCAAAATTTCATTAAAAATATATTTTTTACATTAGTGCTTTGTGTAAAATAAATTAAACATTATAGTCGTTTAATAAAATTTTTATAAATAACTTGAACATGAATTAGTTAAACATTAAATTATTTTTTGTATTTCCCTGTAAAACATTTCTAAAATTCATATAGCAGATTTATTATTTTAAATTACTGAAATTATATTTAACAAATTACTTTTTTAACAAAAAAAAAAACTGAAATATAACGCAATTATTTATATATGTAAATAACTAATTATAAAAAGAATAATGAAATTCAATGAATATCCTTTATAATTTCAAACCGGAACTGGTTATGCAGTTAATTTTAACAAACTGCATTTTCATGCAATTGTCATTGTATTTTACGGTGTTTGAAGATATAATCATTGATGCATTACTTCATCGTTTACATTTATATGCTACCAAGGTTTTTCTTATTAACGTTCTAATTTTTTAATTTATAAAAAATATATCTCTTTGAAATTAAACGTCACATATTTAATTGTTAGATATTTACATTTTCTAGCGAAATCAACTTGATAAATTCAAAATTGAAAAGAATATAAAAAAATATTTTTAATTATTAAAATGAGTATTATTAAGAAAAATATGAAAACCTTTTTAAAATAAATATCCATCAAATTATATAGTAACTGTATGAATAAAATAAATTTCTTTTATATATTTATAATGTTATAAAAAAAATGGTATTTTTATAAAAAGAGTGAAATATTATAAAAAACGTGTATTATTCATTATATTTGTGAGGCCCAACTGAATAATTAAACAAGATTCAAGGTTATCTGCGTAATATGATATGACAAATGACTCCAGAAATTATGAACAGAATTAAGTTTAAAAAAATAAACTTTTGTCAACAATTTATGTTCACAAACATACATACACACAAATATATATATATATATATATATATATATATATATATATATATATATATTGATTCACTGAAATAATTTCAAATTCTGAAATGAAATATAACTATTTTTATATTCTATACCTAGATTCAATAATTTATTTACTAAAGTGTGAATAACCACTTAACTAAAATTAGTAGCTGTTAGTGGGTTTTTTCATTACATTAGTTGGACAGAAAAAAATTTTTGTTTGAAAGTGACTAACATTATCGAGAGTATCCTGAATTACGTTTATTAGATACAGGTACACTGATAATTAGATAAAAAGTTAGAAATTATATACAATTTTCCTACTCTTACACATTATATTGTATGTTTTCTAATAAAAATACGGTTTTGTGGACTGAAAAGGATGCTAACCTACCACACATACATATTTATCTCTATTATTAACGATCATTTCTGGGAAGTTAGATATAATGTTATTTTAATTATATCATCATGACACTGCAAACTAAATTATGTTTGATCATTCGATTTTTTTTATCAGTTACTGTAGAATACCAATGTTTTGAAAAATGTCATTAATGATAATGAAAAATAAACAAATGTTGCTACTTTAATAACAGTTATCTTTTTTTGTGTTGACTATAATTATTATTTAACAAAGATCAAAAATATATGTACATCCTAATAATTGAAATATTTTTGTTATTTAATTTCACAACTTCTCTATTAGTGTAATTGAAAATGAAGAACAAAATAAAGATAAATTGAGATATATGAGAAATAATTATTATTTAATTATTGATTAACTTGAATTCAATTAAATTAATTATGGAATTGATTTTTCTACTATTGTAAATGTTATAACGTATATTCATATTTTAAACAATTTTTTTAAAAATAATAAATTTTTATAAGCAAACAGTATAAATTACCTATTATTTGAAAACTACATATGTTCAGTTATTTGCATTAATAATTAAAATATAAAGATTTTCATGATTTGTAATTAAAAAAATTAATTGAATGTTTTATGGACAATATTTAATTCAACAAATAAAAATGTACTTATTTATGAATAAGCAGATTGACACAAACTATGTCAGAATAAATATATAAACTATTTATTAACTAATTTATGTAAAATTTACATTAATCATTTTTAAAACATTTATCATACATGACTTGCAATTTTCTCTATACATATTACTCGTACCATTTTTACTTTATTGTAAAAGTGATAGTATAGGAAAGATATATAAACTTAAAGCTGGAAAAGGATATTGGCAACAACCTTGATTGAGTAAGAATGGAGGTCATATCGTTTTTGTAGTTAGATTTTTAACTATGTCGGTTTCATAATTTTTTCAAGAAAAATTAATACGTTTTAAATAAAAAATACCCATGATTTATCAATGTGGTAAAAACGGTAACAGGATATTTAAGATTATTTTTAAAGGAAATTGTTTAGATAATTTGAAAAAATGACATGATAAAAAATAAAATTTCATTTTTGTTCACTAAAACATATATACATATATAGTTATTATTATTCTGATAATTTATTTTTATTTAATCTCGCAACTATTTAAAAACAAAAATAATATAAAATTATTTATATTAATAAAAGCTATTCTTCGAAAATAATTGAATTTATTTCTAATTACAATATACAATAAATACATTTTGCTTTTTTCGCAAATTTTGATCGTAATAAATTATATTTTTAAGCCTGTATTATAAAATTAATCCGTAATTATTTCCTATAAAAATATTACATTTTATTTTCTTAATTTAGTTAGTTCAAATTCAATATATTGATAGATTCTTTATATTTGAAAAAAAGAATATGTGTACTCATGTACACATGCCAGAAGTGAAACTTCTTATCAATAAAGTAATCAAAAGGTACATGGACAAGCGTATGCCTAAAACTCGTAGATGAACAAATTCTTCAGAATAAAGCAAGTAACAAAATGCAGAAATGTAGTAGGAAGAGAAGCGATAAATACACGGGATAAAAATTTAAGTAGAAAATGATCAATGTTTTAATTAAATTAAATTTTTACAATTATTTCATATTAACACATTGTATGCGGACAACACGTCTCGATGATGATCTTTCGCACTGTAGTAATAGTATGTCGTCGAGATGTTGTCCGCATACAATGTGTTAAGTAAGATTAACAATTATTTTCAAATTAAAACTTTTATAAAATTATGAATTATGAAAATTTATTCGTTTTCGTTTGGAATTTCTTCGATTTCCATTGCTCCCTCCGATGGTGACTGAGTAGGTATAAACGATACAATTAGTTTTTGATAAGGAAAATTTCTGCGCAATAGACTTTACCATCTTAAAGCCTGTAAAAACATTTTTTTTAATTACTATTATATTACTGTTGTATAATATATAGTATACAATTAGATCAATGTTTTAAAAATTAAACAATTAAAGGAAATACTCACAAATAATATCTACCTGCAATAAATAGCATCTATTTAGATACTATTTATAGATAATTGATAATTTTATAACACCACATAAAATTCAATAAATCTTCAAAATGACACCTGTGAACAAAGAATTCATAGTTATTGTGAGAAATTGTTACAAATAAAACAATAGATAACATCAAAACTGTAATAGGTTTCGATAATTTTTAAATACCATGTGTTTTAATAGTATTTCTTTTATTTAATAAATAGATCAAATGTATATACATAACGTTATAAAATACTATATCTATGTTTTGTATACATGTACATAACCTCATTTTCACCTTGATTTGATAAATTTTTAAATACCACATGGATGTAATTTAGTATTATTTAGCTTATTATTATAATATGAGATTATATAAATTAATATACTTACCAAAAATATCAATGTAATTACATTAAATAACACTCTTATTTAAACACAATTCACAAATTCACGTAATAACGCGCTCAGTCTATTTACTTAGCTTTAACTTTTGAAAGCGACGCGCATACGGCTTCATACGTCTTTCTCTGTCTATAAGCATCTTATGGAAATTCAAATAAAATTTATTGATCTAAAGTATATATTTATATATATATATATACATAAATTTTACAGTAAATGAGATAATGATTCAATGTGGTCTGTTATCTGTTAAGATATTTTACCAGTATCCAGTGAAGGTAGGTGTTTGTGTTTTGATATAGACCAAGGAAATATTTTCAAAATACTTTCAAAAAACGCGGCAATGACGTGGTGCATCAAGGGTTCCGCATCCGAAAAAGAGACAATAGAAGTTCCGCATCCGAAAAACGCGACAATAGAAGTTTCACTTCAAAAATAATTTTGTATTTATTAGAAATTTTTAAGAAATTCGCATACTCTAATAAACTCGATACAACCGGTTCAATTTGAAATAAATTATTTTATATTTACGTAAATAGTTCATACTATTTCTTTGTTATGAATATGATTTTACGATTGTGGCCATATCATGGGTTTTAATCAGAAATGTTAAACCACAATTGAATGTAAACTAATACGGAAGAGATTAAACCGCAGAGCGTACAATCAACCTCGAAAATTGATATTTTTAAGATATTATTCAGCAACAGATGTAAAATATATTAACACTTAAAAATAAACATATATTGATGTTCAAATATTTAAACACTGTCAATTTTAACACAATTTAAATTTGTATAAGCCATATCTTTTTTTGCTGCGTCACTTTCCTAGAATATGGATTATTGGAAAAAAAATCAATAAGTTCAATTATTCATGTTTATTATATATTAAATAGTTATGGGTACAAATTGATCATTAAATATAATTTCTTCGTAAATAAATAAGTGATGATTCAATTAAATGTTTTTTTTTTATTTATTAAATTATATTATTAGAAAAAATACATATATTTCTTAAAGTGTCATGAAGTTTCATACTAGTTTTTAACTGAATATTTTAGTAAAATTATCAAATTTATAATTATTAAGCATATATACATTTATAAAAAAGAATATAGTTAATATTTTAAAATAATATTTAAATAAATTAATAATAAAAATAACGATAATATTATTTTTTATTTGATAAAATTGAAACAGGCACTAATCATAAAAAATCAACATTTTTAAATTAGAAATTATATAATTAAGTTTTTTGATGATGTTTTAAATTAAATAGTTTATTTTTATGTTGGTTAATTTGAATGATCGAAAAATACAATAAATTAAAGCTCAGATCAGACAAATCAATGTTAATGAAATTTTCTAAATTTTTTTAAAAAAATGTTAAGTTTCAATGGGGTCTATAGTTGAGTTAAGTTCTGTACGATGGCAGTATACATTTAATTTTACCAACCATAGACAACATAGTTGAGTTATAATCGGTGAGAGGACAGGGTATGACTAATTCCATCTGTAGTCATATTGATTTTTTTACTGCCATCTTACAGAACTTACACGTATTACAAGTTTCAATCAACTATCAGTAGGGGGATTTTTTAATACACAAGATTACATTGTTTTAACCAATTGCGCTGGAATGACGTGCTATGCACGTCAACTATATCTGTACAAAATGCCGATATGACGAGCATAGCACGTCGTGTGATTTTTGCTAAGTTAAAATAAACATCGGAGTTCAGTTAGCAAGTGTCACACTTCTGTTTTGTGGCATACAAGTGCGTTTTTGTAGAAATTCACTAATTTTACATATTTTCATTGAATAATAATCAAGTAACTATAAAACACAATAAGTACAAACAATTTAATCCGTCAAAACGGGCACGTTTCTGTGTAAAATATTATAAGATGTGCGAGTCGAAATCTGGTCATTCTAAGATCTTGCAATGGTATCTTAGCTGTAAAAAGGAAGGACAAAAAAGATATATATTTGCTTTCTTCAAAACATTCCAAAACAGAAATGATTACAACAAAAAAGAAAAAAATGTAGAAATTATACTGACCAAAATGGAAACATTACAAAACCTAATATATTTTTCAAAAATTTTCAAAATTTTCAAAAATTTTCAAAATTTTCAAAAATTTTCAAATTTCCAAAATTTTCAAAAATTTTCAAAATTTTCAAAAATTTTGAATTTTTTCAAAAATTTTCAAAATTTTTAAAAATTTTAAAAATTTTCAAAAATTTTGAATTTTTTCAAAAATTTTCAAAATTTTCAAAAATTTTCAAAAATTTTGAATTTTTTCAAAAATTTTCAAAATTTTCAAAAATTTTCAAAAATTTTCAAATTTTTCAAAATTTTCAAAATTTTCAAAAATTTTCAAAAATTTTCAAAATTTTCAAAAATTTTCAAAATTTTAAAAATTTTCAAAATTTTCAAAATTTTCAAAATTTCGAAAAATTTTCAAAAATTTGGAAAAAATTTTCAAATTTCAAAATTTTCAAAATTTTCAAAATTTTCAAAATTTTCAAAATTTTCAAAATTTTCAAAATTTTCAAAATTTTGTAAAATTTTCAAAATTTTCAAAATTTTCGAAAATTTTCAAAAATTTTCAAAATTTTCAAAAATTTTGAAATTTTTTCAAAACTTTTTTTTTGAAAATATTTCTTTAAAATTTTCGTCGCTACGTGTATAAAATTAGAAAAAATTTTCAAAAATTTGAAATTTTCAAAATTTTTCAAAATTTGAAAAATTTCAAATTAAAATTTTCAAAATTTTCGAAAATTTTTTAAAAATCCGAAATTGAAAATTTTCAAAATTTCGGCACTATTTTTCAAAATTTTCTAAAAATTTCAATTTCAAAATTTCAAAATTTTCGAAAAAAATTTTTGAAAATTTCGGGAAAATTTCGAAATTTTTTCTTCAAAATTTTTGTTATATTCGTATTGTTTATGGTCCGTAGGTACGTGTATAAGCATTAGAAAAGGGCGCCGACGCTTATTAAGCTCGCAAACGGACTTTTCAAAATTTTGGATTTTTGGCCATTTGAAAAATTTCAAATCTGTAAAACTTTAAAACGGTTTTGCGTCGCTAATATGCGAGTTAGAGCGAAACCGACGCCCATTCGTTATCACCCCGGCACTACTCTATAGAAATCCACTATTAGATTTATTGATTTCGAAAAAATTTTTTGGAAAAAACGCAAAAACTTCAAAGGGGGGTGTTATGTAAATTTCGGGAAAATTTCGAAATTTTTTCTAATTTTTGTTATATTCGTATTGTTTATGGTCCGTAGGTACGTGTATAAGCATTAGAAAAGGGCGCCGACGCTTATTAAGCTCGCAAACGGACTTTGAAATTTTGGATTTTTGGCCATTTGAAAAATTTCAAATCTGTAAAACTTTAAAACGGTTTTGCGTCGCTAATATGCGAGTTAGAGCGAAACCGACGCCCATTCGTTATCACCCCGGCACTACTCTATAGAAATCCACTATTAGATTTATTGATTTCGAAAAAATATTTTTGGAAAAAACGCAAAAACTTCAAAAAGGGGGTGTTATGTAAATTTCGGGAAAATTTCGAAATTTTTTCTAATTTTTGTTATATTCGTATTGTTTATGGTCCGTAGGTACGTGTATAAGCATTAGAAAAGGGCGCCGACGCTTATTAAGCTCGCAAACGGACTTTGAAATTTTGGATTTTTGGCCATTTGAAAAATTTCAAATCTGTAAAACTTTAAAACGGTTTTGCGTCGCTAATATGCGAGTTAGAGCGAAACCGACGCCCATTCGTTATCACCCCGGCACTACTCTATAGAAATCCACTATTAGATTTATTGATTTCGAAAAAATATTTTTTTGAAAAAACGCAAAAACTTCAAAGGGGGGGGTGTTATGTAAATTTCGGGAAAATTTCGAAATTTTTTTTCTAATTTTTTGTTATATTCGTATTGTTTATGGTCCGTAGGTACGTGTATAAGCATTAGAAAAGGGCGCCGACGCTTATTAAGCTCGCAAACGGACTTTGAAATTTTGGATTTTTGGCCATTTGAAAAATTTCAAATCTGTAAAACTTTAAAACGGTTTTGCGTCGCTAATATGCGAGTTAGAGCGAAACCGACGCCCATTCGTTATCACCCCGGCACTACTCTATAGAAATCCACTATTAGATTTATTGATTTCGAAAAAATATTTTTGGAAAAAAACGCAAAAACTTCAAAGGGGGTGTTATGTAAATTTCGGGAAAATTTCGAAATTTTTTTCTAATTTTTGTTATATTCGTATTGTTTATGGTCCGTAGGTACGTGTATAAGCATTAGAAAAGGGCGCCGACGCTTATTAAGCTCGCAAACGGACTTTGAAATTTTGGATTTTTGGCCATTTGAAAAATTTCAAATCTGTAAAACTTTAAAACGGTTTTGCGTCGCTAATATGCGAGTTAGAGCGAAACCGACGCCCATTCGTTATCACCCCGGCACTACTCTATAGAAATCCACTATTAGATTTATTGATTTCGAAAAAATAATTATTGGAAAAAACGCAAAAACATCAAAGGGGGGGGTGTTATGTAAATTTCGGGAAAATTTCGAAATTTTTTTTCTAATTTTTTTGTTATATTCGTATTGTTTATGGTCCGTAGGTACGTGTATAAGCATTAGAAAAGGGCGCCGACGCTTATTAAGCTCGCAAACGGACTTTGAAATTTTGGATTTTTGGCCATTTGAAAAATTTCAAATCTGTAAAACTTTAAAACGGTTTTGCGTCGCTAATATGCGAGTTAGAGCGAAACCGACGCCCATTCGTTATCACCCCGGCACTACTCTATAGAAATCCACTATTAGATTTATTGATTTCGAAAAAATATTTTTTGGAAAAAACGCAAAAACTTCAAAGGGGGGGGGTGTTATGTAAATTTCGGGAAAATTTCGAAATTTTTTTTTCTAATTTTTGTTATATTCGTATTGTTTATGGTCCGTAGGTACGTGTATAAGCATTAGAAAAGGGCGCCGACGCTTATTAAGCTCGCAAACGGACTTTGAAATTTTGGATTTTTGGCCATTTGAAAAATTTCAAATCTGTAAAACTTTAAAACGGTTTTGCGTCGCTAATATGCGAGTTAGAGCGAAACCGACGCCCATTCGTTATCACCCCGGCACTACTCTATAGAAATCCACTATTAGATTTATTGATTTCGAAAAAATATTTTTTGGAAAAAAACGCAAAAACTTCAAATGGGGGGGTGTTATGTAAATTTCGGGAAAATTTCGAAATTTTTTTGTAATTTTGTGTGATATTCGTATTGTTTATGGTCCGTAGGTACGTGTATAAGCATTAGAAAAGGGCGCCGACGCTTATTAAGCTCGCAAACGGACTTTGAAATTTTGGATTTTTGGCCATTTGAAAAATTTCAAATCTGTAAAACTTTAAAACGGTTTTGCGTCGCTAATATGCGAGTTAGAGCGAAACCGACGCCCATTCGTTATCACCCCGGCACTACTCTATAGAAATCCTCTATTAGATTTATTGATTTCGAAAAATATTTTTTGGAAAAAACGCAAAAACTTCAAAGGGGGTGTTATGTAAATTTCGGGAAAATTTCGAAATTTTTTTCTAATTTTTGTTATATTCGTATTGTTTATGGTCCGTAGGTACGTGTATAAGCATTAGAAAAGGGCGCCGACGCTTATTAAGCTCGCAAACGGACTTTGAAATTTTGGATTTTTGGCCATTTGAAAAATTTCAAATCTGTAAAACTTTAAAACGGTTTTGCGTCGCTAATATGCGAGTTAGAGCGAAACCGACGCCCATTCGTTATCACCCCGGCACTACTCTATAGAAATCCACTATTAGATTTATTGATTTCGAAAAAATATTTTTCGCAAAAAAACGCAAAAACTTCAAAGGGGGGGGTGTTATGTAAATTTCGGGAAAATTTCGAATTTTTTTTTCTAATTTTTTGTTATATTCGTATTGTTTATGGTCCGTAGGTACGTGTATAAGCATTAGAAAAGGGCGCCGACGCTTATTAAGCTCGCAAACGGACTTTGAAATTTTGGATTTTTGGCCATTTGAAAAATTTCAAATCTGTAAAACTTTAAAACGGTTTTGCGTCGCTAATATGCGAGTTAGAGCGAAACCGACGCCCATTCGTTATCACCCCGGCACTACTCTATAGAAATCCACTATTAGATTTATTGATTTCGAAAAAATATTTTTTGGAAAAAACGCAAAAACTTCAAAGGGGGGGGTGTTATGTAAATTTCGGGAAAATTTCGAAATTTTTTTTTCTAATTTTTTGTTATATTCGTATTGTTTATGGTCCGTAGGTACGTGTATAAGCATTAGAAAAGGGCGCCGACGCTTATTAAGCTCGCAAACGGACTTTGAAATTTTGGATTTTTGGCCATTTGAAAAATTTCAAATCTGTAAAACTTTAAAACGGTTTTGCGTCGCTAATATGCGAGTTAGAGCGAAACCGACGCCCATTCGTTATCACCCCGGCACTACTCTATAGAAATCCACTATTAGATTTATTGATTTCGGAAAATATTTTTTGGAAAAAAACGCAAAAACTTCAAAGGGGGGGTGTTATGTAAATTTCGGGAAAATTTCGAAATTTTTTTTTCTAATTTTTTGTTATATTCGTATTGTTTATGGTCCGTAGGTACGTGTATAAGCATTAGAAAAGGGCGCCGACGCTTATTAAGCTCGCAAACGGACTTTGAAATTTTGGATTTTGGCCATTTGAAAAATTTCAAATCTGTAAAACTTTAAAACGGTTTTGCGTCGCTAATATGCGAGTTAGAGCGAAACCGACGCCCATTCGTTATCACCCCGGCACTACTCTATAGAAATCCACTATTAGATTTATTGATTTCGAAAAAATATTTTTTGAAAAAACGCAAAAACTTCAAAGGGGGGGGTGTTATGTAAATTTCGGGAAAATTTCGAAATTTTTTTCTAATTTTTTGTTATATTCGTATTGTTTATGGTCCGTAGGTACGTGTATAAGCATTAGAAAAGGGCGCCGACGCTTATTAAGCTCGCAAACGGACTTTGAAATTTTGGATTTTTGGCCATTTGAAAAATTTCAAATCTGTAAAACTTTAAAACGGTTTTGCGTCGCTAATATGCGAGTTAGAGCGAAACCGACGCCCATTCGTTATCACCCCGGCACTACTCTATAGAAATCCACTATTAGATTTATTGATTTCGAAAAAATATTTTTTTGAAAAAAACGCAAAAACTTCAAAGGGGGGTGTTATGTAAATTTCGGGAAAATTTCGAAATTTTTTTTTCTAATTTTTTGTTATATTCGTATTGTTTATGGTCCGTAGGTACGTGTATAAGCATTAGAAAAGGGCGCCGACGCTTATTAAGCTCGCAAACGGACTTTGAAATTTTGGATTTTTGGCCATTTGAAAAATTTCAAATCTGTAAAACTTTAAAACGGTTTTGCGTCGCTAATATGCGAGTTAGAGCGAAACCGACGCCCATTCGTTATCACCCCGGCACTACTCTATAGAAATCCACTATTAGATTTATTGATTTCGAAAAAATATTTTTTGAAAAAAACGCAAAAACTTCAAAGGGGGGTGTTATGTAAATTTCGGGAAAATTTCGAAATTTTTTTCTAATTTTTGTTATATTCGTATTGTTTATGGTCCGTAGGTACGTGTATAAGCATTAGAAAAGGGCGCCGACGCTTATTAAGCTCGCAAACGGACTTTGAAATTTTGGATTTTTGGCCATTTGAAAAATTTCAAATCTGTAAAACTTTAAAACGGTTTTGCGTCGCTAATATGCGAGTTAGAGCGAAACCGACGCCCATTCGTTATCACCCCGGCACTACTCTATAGAAATCCACTATTAGATTTATTGATTTCGAAAAAAATATTTTTGGAAAAAAACGCAAAAACTTCAAAGGGGGTGTTATGTAAATTTCGGGAAAATTTCGAAATTTTTTTCTAATTTTTGTTATATTCGTATTGTTTATGGTCCGTAGGTACGTGTATAAGCATTAGAAAAGGGCGCCGACGCTTATTAAGCTCGCAAACGGACTTTGAAATTTTGGATTTTTGGCCATTTGAAAAATTTCAAATCTGTAAAACTTTAAAACGGTTTTGCGTCGCTAATATGCGAGTTAGAGCGAAACCGACGCCCATTCGTTATCACCCCGGCACTACTCTATAGAAATCCACTATTAGATTTATTGATTTCGAAAAAATATTTTTGGAAAAAACGCAAAAACTTCAAAGGGGGTGTTATGTAAATTTCGGGAAAATTTCGAAATTTTTTTCTAATTTTTGTTATATTCGTATTGTTTATGGTCCGTAGGTACGTGTATAAGCATTAGAAAAGGGCGCCGACGCTTATTAAGCTCGCAAACGGACTTTGAAATTTTGGATTTTTGGCCATTTGAAAAATTTCAAATCTGTAAAACTTTAAAACGGTTTTGCGTCGCTAATATGCGAGTTAGAGCGAAACCGACGCCCATTCGTTATCACCCCGGCACTACTCTATAGAAATCCACTATTAGATTTATTGATTTCGAAAAAATATTTTTGGAAAAAACGCAAAAACTTCAAAGGGGGTGTTATGTAAATTTCGGGAAAATTTCGAAATTTTTTTCTAATTTTTGTTATATTCGTATTGTTTATGGTCCGTAGGTACGTGTATAAGCATTAGAAAAGGGCGCCGACGCTTATTAAGCTCGCAAACGGACTTTGAAATTTTGGATTTTTGGCCATTTGAAAAATTTCAAATCTGTAAAACTTTAAAACGGTTTTGCGTCGCTAATATGCGAGTTAGAGCGAAACCGACGCCCATTCGTTATCACCCCGGCACTACTCTATAGAAATCCACTATTAGATTTATTGATTTCGAAAAAATATTTTTGGAAAAAAACGCAAAAACTTCAAAGGGGGGTGTTATGTAAATTTCGGGAAAATTTCGAAATTTTTTTCTAATTTTTTGTTATATTCGTATTGTTTATGGTCCGTAGGTACGTGTATAAGCATTAGAAAAGGGCGCCGACGCTTATTAAGCTCGCAAACGGACTTTGAAATTTTGGATTTTTGGCCATTTGAAAAATTTCAAATCTGTAAAACTTTAAAACGGTTTTGCGTCGCTAATATGCGAGTTAGAGCGAAACCGACGCCCATTCGTTATCACCCCGGCACTACTCTATAGAAATCCACTATTAGATTTATTGATTTCGAAAAAATATTTTTGGAAAAAAACGCAAAAACTTCAAAGGGGGTGTTATGTAAATTTCGGGAAAATTTCGAAATTTTTTTCTAATTTTTTGTTATATTCGTATTGTTTATGGTCCGTAGGTACGTGTATAAGCATTAGAAAAGGGCGCCGACGCTTATTAAGCTCGCAAACGGACTTTGAAATTTTGGATTTTTGGCCATTTGAAAAATTTCAAATCTGTAAAACTTTAAAACGGTTTTGCGTCGCTAATATGCGAGTTAGAGCGAAAACGACGCCCATTCGTTATCACCCCGGCACTACTCTATAGAAATCCACTATTAGATTTATAGATATCGACAAAAAATTTTTTAGTACAAACGCAAAAACTTCCAAGGGGGTGTTATGTAAATTTCGGGAAAATTTCGAAATTTTTTTCTAATCTATTGTTATATTCGTATTGTTTATGGTCCGTAGGTACGTGTATAAGCATTAGAAAAGGGCGCCGACGCTTATTAAGCTCGCAAACGGACTTTGAAATTTTGGATTTTTGGCCATTTGAAAAATTTCAAATCTGTAAAACTTTAAAACGGTTTTGCGTCGCTAATATGCGAGTTAGAGCGAAAACGACGCCCATTCGTTATCACCCCGGCACTACTCTATAGAAATCCACTATTAGATTTATTGATTTCGAAAAAATATATTTTGGAACAAAACGCAAAAACTTCAAATGGGGGGGTGTTATGTAAATTTCGGGAAAATTTCGAAATTTTTTTCTAATTTTTTGTTATATTCGTATTGTTTATGGTCCGTAGGTACGTGTATAAGCATTAGAAAAGGGCGCCGACGCTTATTAAGCTCGCAAACGGACTTTGAAATTTTGGATTTTTGGCCATTTGAAAAATTTCAAATCTGTAAAACTTTAAAACGGTTTTGCGTCGCTAATATGCGAGTTAGAGCGAAACCGACGCCCATTCGTTATCACCCCGGCACTACTCTATAGAAATCCACTATTAGATTTATTGATTTCGAAAAAATATTTTTTGGAAAAAAACGCAAAAACTTCAAAGGGGGGGGTGTTATGTAAATTTCGGGAAAATTTCGAAATTTTTTTCCTAATTTTTTGTTATATTCGTATTGTTTATGGTCCGTAGGTACGTGTATAAGCATTAGAAAAGGGCGCCGACGCTTATTAAGCTCGCAAACGGACTTTGAAATTTTGGATTTTTGGCCATTTGAAAAATTTCAAATCTGTAAAACTTTAAAACGGTTTTGCGTCGCTAATATGCGAGTTAGAGCGAAAACGACGCCCATTCGTTATCACCCCGGCACTACTCTATAGAAATCCACTATTAGATTTATTGATTTCGAAAAAATATTTTTTTGAAAAAACGCAAAAACTTCAAAGGGGGGGGTGTTATGTAAATTTCGGGAAAGTTTCGAAATGTTTTTTCTAATTTTGTGTTATATTCGTATTGTTTATGGTCCGTAGGTACGTGTATAAGCATTAGAAAAGGGCGCCGACGCTTATTAAGCTCGCAAACGGACTTTGAAATTTTGGATTTTTGGCCATTTGAAAAATTTCAAATCTGTAAAACTTTAAAACGGTTTTGCGTCGCTAATATGCGAGTTAGAGCGAAACCGACGCCCATTCGTTATCACCCCGGCACTACTCTATAGAAATCCACTATTAGATTTATTGATTTCGAAAAAATATTTTTGGAAAAAAACGCAAAAACTTCAAAGGGGGTGTTATGTAAATTTCGGGAAAATTTCGAAATTTTTTTCTAATTTTTGTTATATTCGTATTGTTTATGGTCCGTAGGTACGTGTATAAGCATTAGAAAAGGGCGCCGACGCTTATTAAGCTCGCAAACGGACTTTGAAATTTTGGATTTTTGGCCATTTGAAAAATTTCAAATCTGTAAAACTTTAAAACGGTTTTGCGTCGCTAATATGCGAGTTAGAGCGAAACCGACGCCCATTCGTTATCACCCCGGCACTACTCTATAGAAATCCACTATTAGATTTATTGATTTCGAAAAAATATTTTTTGGAAAAAAACGCAAAAACTTCAAAGGGGGGGGGTGTTATGTAAATTTCGGGAAAATTTCGAATTTTTTTTTCTAATTTTTTGTTATATTCGTATTGTTTATGGTCCGTAGGTACGTGTATAAGCATTAGAAAAGGGCGCCGACGCTTATTAAGCTCGCAAACGGACTTTGAAATTTTGGATTTTTGGCCATTTGAAAAATTTCAAATCTGTAAAACTTTAAAACGGTTTTGCGTCGCTAATATGCGAGTTAGAGCGAAACCGACGCCCATTCGTTATCACCCCGGCACTACTCTATAGAAATCCACTATTAGATTTATTGATTTCGAAAAAATATTTTTTGGAAAAAACGCAAAAACTTCAAAGGGGGGGGTGTTATGTAAATTTCGGGAAAATTTCGAAATTTTTTTTTCTAATTTTTTGTTATATTCGTATTGTTTATGGTCCGTAGGTACGTGTATAAGCATTAGAAAAGGGCGCCGACGCTTATTAAGCTCGCAAACGGACTTTGAAATTTTGGATTTTTGGCCATTTGAAAAATTTCAAATCTGTAAAACTTTAAAACGGTTTTGCGTCGCTAATATGCGAGTTAGAGCGAAACCGACGCCCATTCGTTATCACCCCGGCACTACTCTATAGAAATCCACTATTAGATTTATTGATTTCGAAAAAATATTTTTTGGAAAAAAACGCAAAAACTTCAAAGGGGGGTGTTATGTAAATTTCGGGAAAATTTCGAAATTTTTTTTTCTAATTTTTTGTTATATTCGTATTGTTTATGGTCCGTAGGTACGTGTATAAGCATTAGAAAAGGGCGCCGACGCTTATTAAGCTCGCAAACGGACTTTGAAATTTTGGATTTTTGGCCATTTGAAAAATTTCAAATCTGTAAAACTTTAAAACGGTTTTGCGTCGCTAATATGCGAGTTAGAGCGAAACCGACGCCCATTCGTTATCACCCCGGCACTACTCTATAGAAATCCACTATTAGATTTATTGATTTCGAAAAAATATTTTTTGGAAAAAACGCAAAAACTTCAAAGGGGGTGTTATGTAAATTTCGGGAAAATTTCGAAATTTTTTTCTAATTTTTGTTATATTCGTATTGTTTATGGTCCGTAGGTACGTGTATAAGCATTAGAAAAGGGCGCCGACGCTTATTAAGCTCGCAAACGGACTTTGAAATTTTGGATTTTTGGCCATTTGAAAAATTTCAAATCTGTAAAACTTTAAAACGGTTTTGCGTCGCTAATATGCGAGTTAGAGCGAAACCGACGCCCATTCGTTATCACCCCGGCACTACTCTATAGAAATCCACTATTAGATTTATTGATTTCGAAAAAATATTTTTGGAAAAAAACGCAAAAACTTCAAAGGGGGTGTTATGTAAATTTCGGGAAAATTTCGAAATTTTTTTCTAATTTTTGTTATATTCGTATTGTTTATGGTCCGTAGGTACGTGTATAAGCATTAGAAAAGGGCGCCGACGCTTATTAAGCTCGCAAACGGACTTTGAAATTTTGGATTTTTGGCCATTTGAAAAATTTCAAATCTGTAAAACTTTAAAACGGTTTTGCGTCGCTAATATGCGAGTTAGAGCGAAACCGACGCCCATTCGTTATCACCCCGGCACTACTCTATAGAAATCCACTATTAGATTTATTGATTTCGAAAAAATATTTTTTGGAAAAAACGCAAAAACTTCAAAGGGGGGGGGTGTTATGTAAATTTCGGGAAAAATTCGAAAATATATTATCAAAATTTTTATTATATTCGTATTGTTTATGGTCCGTAGGTACGTGTATAAGCATTAGAAAAGGGCGCCGACGCTTATTAAGCTCGCAAACGGACTTTGAAATTTTGGATTTTTGGCCATTTGAAAAATTTCAAATCTGTAAAACTTTAAAACGGTTTTGCGTCGCTAATATGCGAGTTAGAGCGAAACCGACGCCCATTCGTTATCACCCCGGCACTACTCTATAGAAATCCACTATTAGATTTATTGATTTCGAAAAAATATTTTTTGGAAAAAACGCAAAAACTTCAAAGGGGGGGGGTGTTATGTAAATTTCGGGAAAATTTCGAAATTTTTTTTTCTAATTTTTTGTTATATTCGTATTGTTTATGGTCCGTAGGTACGTGTATAAGCATTAGAAAAGGGCGCCGACGCTTATTAAGCTCGCAAACGGACTTTGAAATTTTGGATTTTTGGCCATTTGAAAAATTTCAAATCTGTAAAACTTTAAAACGGTTTTGCGTCGCTAATATGCGAGTTAGAGCGAAACCGACGCCCATTCGTTATCACCCCGGCACTACTCTATAGAAATCCACTATTAGATTTATTGATTTCGAAAAAATATTTTTGGAAAAAAACGCAAAAACTTCAAAGGGGGTGTTATGTAAATTTCGGAAAAATTTCGAATTTTTTTTCTAATTTTTTGTTATATTCGTATTGTTTATGGTCCGTAGGTACGTGTATAAGCATTAGAAAAGGGCGCCGACGCTTATTAAGCTCGCAAACGGACTTTGAAATTTTGGATTTTTGGCCATTTGAAAAATTTCAAATCTGTAAAACTTTAAAACGGTTTTGCGTCGCTAATATGCGAGTTAGAGCGAAACCGACGCCCATTCGTTATCACCCCGGCACTACTCTATAGAAATCCACTATTAGATTTATTGATTTCAAAGAAATATTTTTGGAAAAAACGCAAAAACTTCAAAGGGGGGTGTTATGTAAATTTCGGGAAAATTTCGAAATTTTTTTCTAATTTTTGTTATATTCGTATTGTTTATGGTCCGTAGGTACGTGTATAAGCATTAGAAAAGGGCGCCGACGCTTATTAAGCTCGCAAACGGACTTTGAAATTTTGGATTTTTGGCCATTTGAAAAATTTCAAATCTGTAAAACTTTAAAACGGTTTTGCGTCGCTAATATGCGAGTTAGAGCGAAACCGACGCCCATTCGTTATCACCCCGGCACTACTCTATAGAAATCCACTATTAGATTTATTGATTTCGAAAAAATATATTTTGGAAAAAAACGCAAAAACTTCAACGGGGGGGGTGTTATGTAAATTTCGGGAAAATTTCGAAATTTTTTTCTAATTTTTTGTTATATTCGTATTGTTTATGGTCCGTAGGTACGTGTATAAGCATTAGAAAAGGGCGCCGACGCTTATTAAGCTCGCAAACGGACTTTGAAATTTTGGATTTTTGGCCATTTGAAAAATTTCAAATCTGTAAAACTTTAAAACGGTTTTGCGTCGCTAATATGCGAGTTAGAGCGAAACCGACGCCCATTCGTTATCACCCCGGCACTACTCTATAGAAATCCACTATTAGATTTATTGATTTCGAAAAAATATTTTTGGAAAAAAACGCAAAAACTTCAAAGGGGGGTGTTATGTAAATTTCGGGAAAATTTCGAAATTTTTTTCTAATTTTTGTTATATTCGTATTGTTTATGGTCCGTAGGTACGTGTATAAGCATTAGAAAAGGGCGCCGACGCTTATTAAGCTCGCAAACGGACTTTGAAATTTTGGATTTTTGGCCATTTGAAAAATTTCAAATCTGTAAAACTTTAAAACGGTTTTGCGTCGCTAATATGCGAGTTAGAGCGAAACCGACGCCCATTCGTTATCACCCCGGCACTACTCTATAGAAATCCACTATTAGATTTATTGATTTCGAAAAAATATTTTTGGAAAAAAACGCAAAAACTTCAAAGGGGGGTGTTATGTAAATTTCGGGAAAATTTCGAAATTTTTTTCTAATTTTTGTTATATTCGTATTGTTTATGGTCCGTAGGTACGTGTATAAGCATTAGAAAAGGGCGCCGACGCTTATTAAGCTCGCAAACGGACTTTGAAATTTTGGATTTTTGGCCATTTGAAAAATTTCAAATCTGTAAAACTTTAAAACGGTTTTGCGTCGCTAATATGCGAGTTAGAGCGAAACCGACGCCCATTCGTTATCACCCCGGCACTACTCTATAGAAATCCACTATTAGATTTATTGATTTCGAAAAAATATTTTTGGAAAAAAACGCAAAAACTTCAAAGGGGGTGTTATGTAAATTTCGGGAAAATTTCGAAATTTTTTTCTAATTTTTGTTATATTCGTATTGTTTATGGTCCGTAGGTACGTGTATAAGCATTAGAAAAGGGCGCCGACGCTTATTAAGCTCGCAAACGGACTTTGAAATTTTGGATTTTTGGCCATTTGAAAAATTTCAAATCTGTAAAACTTTAAAACGGTTTTGCGTCGCTAATATGCGAGTTAGAGCGAAACCGACGCCCATTCGTTATCACCCCGGCACTACTCTATAGAAATCCACTATTAGATTTATTGATTTCGAAAAAATATTTTTTGAAAAAAACGCAAAAACTTCAAAGGGGGGTGTTATGTAAATTTCGGGAAAATTTCGAAATTTTTTTCTAATTTTTGTTATATTCGTATTGTTTATGGTCCGTAGGTACGTGTATAAGCATTAGAAAAGGGCGCCGACGCTTATTAAGCTCGCAAACGGACTTTGAAATTTTGGATTTTTGGCCATTTGAAAAATTTCAAATCTGTAAAACTTTAAAACGGTTTTGCGTCGCTAATATGCGAGTTAGAGCGAAACCGACGCCCATTCGTTATCACCCCGGCACTACTCTATAGAAATCCACTATTAGATTTATTGATTTCGAAAAAATATTTTTTGGAAAAAAACGCAAAAACTTCAAAGGGGGGTGTTATGTAAATTTCGGGAAAATTTCGAAATTTTTTTCTAATTTTTGTTATATTCGTATTGTTTATGGTCCGTAGGTACGTGTATAAGCATTAGAAAAGGGCGCCGACGCTTATTAAGCTCGCAAACGGACTTTGAAATTTTGGATTTTTGGCCATTTGAAAAATTTCAAATCTGTAAAACTTTAAAACGGTTTTGCGTCGCTAATATGCGAGTTAGAGCGAAACCGACGCCCATTCGTTATCACCCCGGCACTACTCTATAGAAATCCACTATTAGATTTATTGATTTCGAAAAAATATTTTTTGAAAAAAACGCAAAAACTTCAAAGGGGGGTGTTATGTAAATTTCGGGAAAATTTCGAAATTTTTTTCTAATTTTTTGTTATATTCGTATTGTTTATGGTCCGTAGGTACGTGTATAAGCATTAGAAAAGGGCGCCGACGCTTATTAAGCTCGCAAACGGACTTTGAAATTTTGGATTTTTGGCCATTTGAAAAATTTCAAATCTGTAAAACTTTAAAACGGTTTTGCGTCGCTAATATGCGAGTTAGAGCGAAACCGACGCCCATTCGTTATCACCCCGGCACTACTCTATAGAAATCCACTATTAGATTTATTGATTTCGAAAAAATATTTTTGGAAAAAAACGCAAAAACTTCAAAGGGAAGGTGTTATGTAAATTTCGGGAAAATTTCGAAATTTTTTTCTAATTTTTTGTTATATTCGTATTGTTTATGGTCCGTAGGTACGTGTATAAGCATTAGAAAAGGGCGCCGACGCTTATTAAGCTCGCAAACGGACTTTGAAATTTTGGATTTTTGGCCATTTGAAAAATTTCAAATCTGTAAAACTTTAAAACGGTTTTGCGTCGCTAATATGCGAGTTAGAGCGAAAACGACGCCCATTCGTTATCACCCCGGCACTACTCTATAGAAATCCACTATTAGATTTATTGATTTCGAAAAAAATATTTTTGGAAAAAACGCAAAAACTTCAAAGGGGGGTGTTATGTAAATTTCGGGAAAATTTCGAAATTTTTTTCTAATTTTTGTTATATTCGTATTGTTTATGGTCCGTAGGTACGTGTATAAGCATTAGAAAAGGGCGCCGACGCTTATTAAGCTCGCAAACGGACTTTGAAATTTTGGATTTTTGGCCATTTGAAAAATTTCAAATCTGTAAAACTTTAAAACGGTTTTGCGTCGCTAATATGCGAGTTAGAGCGAAAACGACGCCCATTCGTTATCACCCCGGCACTACTCTATAGAAATCCACTATTAGATTTATTGATTTCGAAAATATATTTTGGAAAAAAACGCAAAAACTTCAAAAGGGGGTGTTATGTAAATTTCGGGAAAATTTCGAAATTTTTTTCTAATTTTTTGTTATATTCGTATTGTTTATGGTCCGTAGGTACGTGTATAAGCATTAGAAAAGGGCGCCGACGCTTATTAAGCTCGCAAACGGACTTTGAAATTTTGGATTTTTGGCCATTTGAAAAATTTCAAATCTGTAAAACTTTAAAACGGTTTTGCGTCGCTAATATGCGAGTTAGAGCGAAAACGACGCCCATTCGTTATCACCCCGGCACTACTCTATAGAAATCCACTATTAGATTTATTGATTTCGAAAAAATATTTTTTGGAAAAAAACGCAAAAACTTCAAAGGGGGGGGGTGTTATGTAAATTTCGGGAAAATTTCGAAATTTTTTTTCTAATTTTTTGTTATATTCGTATTGTTTATGGTCCGTAGGTACGTGTATAAGCATTAGAAAAGGGCGCCGACGCTTATTAAGCTCGCAAACGGACTTTGAAATTTTGGATTTTTGGCCATTTGAAAAATTTCAAATCTGTAAAACTTTAAAACGGTTTTGCGTCGCTAATATGCGAGTTAGAGCGAAACCGACGCCCATTCGTTATCACCCCGGCACTACTCTATAGAAATCCACTATTAGATTTATTGATTTCGAAAAAATATTTTTTTGAAAAAACGCAAAAACTTCAAAGGGGGGGGTGTTATGTAAATTTCGGGAAAATTTCGAAATTTTTTTTTCTAATGTTTTGTTATATTCGTATTGTTTATGGTCCGTAGGTACGTGTATAAGCATTAGAAAAGGGCGCCGACGCTTATTAAGCTCGCAAACGGACTTTGAAATTTTGGATTTTTGGCCATTTGAAAAATTTCAAATCTGTAAAACTTTAAAACGGTTTTGCGTCGCTAATATGCGAGTTAGAGCGAAAACGACGCCCATTCGTTATCACCCCGGCACTACTCTATAGAAATCCACTATTAGATTTATTGATTTCGAAAAAATATTTTTGGAAAAAAACGCAAAAACTTCAAAGGGGGGTGTTATGTAAATTTCGGGAAAATTTCGAAATTTTTTTCTAATTTTTGTTATATTCGTATTGTTTATGGTCCGTAGGTACGTGTATATAAGCATTAGAAAAGGGCGCCGACGCTTATTAAGCTCGCAAACGGACTTTGAAATTTTGGATTTTTGGCCATTTGAAAAATTTCAAATCTGTAAAACTTTAAAACGGTTTTGCGTCGCTAATATGCGAGTTAGAGCGAAACCGACGCCCATTCGTTATCACCCCGGCACTACTCTATAGAAATCCACTATTAGATTTATTGATTTCGAAAAAATATTTTTTTGAAAAAAACGCAAAAAGTTCAAAGGGGGGGGTGTTATGTAAATTTCGGGAAAATTTCGAATTTTTTTTTTCTAATTTTTTGTTATATTCGTATTGTTTATGGTCCGTAGGTACGTGTATAAGCATTAGAAAAGGGCGCCGACGCTTATTAAGCTCGCAAACGGACTTTGAAATTTTGGATTTTTGGCCATTTGAAAAATTTCAAATCTGTAAAACTTTAAAACGGTTTTGCGTCGCTAATATGCGAGTTAGAGCGAAAACGACGCCCATTCGTTATCACCCCGGCACTACTCTATAGAAATCCACTATTAGATTTATTGATTTCGAAAAAATATTTTTTTGAAAAAACGCAAAAACTTCAAAGGGGGGTGTTATGTAAATTTCGGGAAAATTTCGAAATTTTTTTCTAATTTTTGTTATATTCGTATTGTTTATGGTCCGTAGGTACGTGTATAAGCATTAGAAAAGGGCGCCGACGCTTATTAAGCTCGCAAACGGACTTTGAAATTTTGGATTTTTGGCCATTTGAAAAATTTCAAATCTGTAAAACTTTAAAACGGTTTTGCGTCGCTAATATGCGAGTTAGAGCGAAAACGACGCCCATTCGTTATCACCCCGGCACTACTCTATAGAAATCCACTATTAGATTTATTGATTTCGAAAAAATATTTTTTGGAAAAAAACGCAAAAACTTCAAAGGGGGGGGTGTTATGTAAATTTCGGGAAAATTTCGAAATTTTTTCTAATTTTTGTTATATTCGTATTGTTTATGGTCCGTAGGTACGTGTATAAGCATTAGAAAAGGGCGCCGACGCTTATTAAGCTCGCAAACGGACTTTGAAATTTTGGATTTTTGGCCATTTGAAAAATTTCAAATCTGTAAAACTTTAAAACGGTTTTGCGTCGCTAATATGCGAGTTAGAGCGAAAACGACGCCCATTCGTTATCACCCCGGCACTACTCTATAGAAATCCACTATTAGATTTATTGAGTTCGACAAAATATTTTTGGAAAAAAACGCAAAAACTTCAAAGGGGGTGTTATGTAAATTTCGGGAAAATTTCGAAATTTTTTTCTAATTTTTGTTATATTCGTATTGTTTATGGTCCGTAGGTACGTGTATAAGCATTAGAAAAGGGCGCCGACGCTTATTAAGCTCGCAAACGGACTTTGAAATTTTGGATTTTTGGCCATTTGAAAAATTTCAAATCTGTAAAACTTTAAAACGGTTTTGCGTCGCTAATATGCGAGTTAGAGCGAAAACGACGCCCATTCGTTATCACCCCGGCACTACTCTATAGAAATCCACTATTAGATTTATTGATTTCGAAAAAATATTTTTTTGAAAAAACGCAAAAACTTCAAAGGGGGGGGTGTTATGTAAATTTCGGGAAAATTTCGAAATTTTTTTTTCTAATTTTTTGTTATATTCGTATTGTTTATGGTCCGTAGGTACGTGTATAAGCATTAGAAAAGGGCGCCGACGCTTATTAAGCTCGCAAACGGACTTTGAAATTTTGGATTTTTGGCCATTTGAAAAATTTCAAATCTGTAAAACTTTAAAACGGTTTTGCGTCGCTAATATGCGAGTTAGAGCGAAAACGACGCCCATTCGTTATCACCCCGGCACTACTCTATAGAAATCCACTATTAGATTTATTGATTTCGAAAAAATATTTTTTGGAAAAAAACGCAAAAACTTCAAAGGGGGGGGTGTTATGTAAATTTCGGGAAAATTTCGAAATTTTTTTCTAATTTTTTGTTATATTCGTATTGTTTATGGTCCGTAGGTACGTGTATAAGCATTAGAAAAGGGCGCCGACGCTTATTAAGCTCGCAAACGGACTTTGAAATTTTGGATTTTTGGCCATTTGAAAAATTTCAAATCTGTAAAACTTTAAAACGGTTTTGCGTCGCTAATATGCGAGTTAGAGCGAAAACGACGCCCATTCGTTATCACCCCGGCACTACTCTATAGAAATCCACTATTAGATTTATTGATTTCGAAAAAATATTTTTTTGAAAAAACGCAAAAACTTCAAAGGGGGGGGTGTTATGTAAATTTCGGGAACATTTCTAAATTTTTACTCTATAGTTAGATTCGTATTGTTTATGGTCCGTAGGTACGTGTATAAGCATTAGAAAAGGGCGCCGACGCTTATTAAGCTCGCAAACGGACTTTGAAATTTTGGATTTTTGGCCATTTGAAAAATTTCAAATCTGTAAAACTTTAAAACGGTTTTGCGTCGCTAATATGCGAGTTAGAGCGAAAACGACGCCCATTCGTTATCACCCCGGCACTACTCTATAGAAATCCACTATTAGATTTATTGATTTCGAAAAAATATTTTATGGAAAAAAACGCAAAAACTTCAAATGGGGGGGGGTGTTATGTAAATTTAGGGAAAATTTCGAAATTGTATTTATAATTATTTGTTATATTCGTATTGTTTATGGTCCGTAGGTACGTGTATAAGCATTAGAAAAGGGCGCCGACGCTTATTAAGCTCGCAAACGGACTTTGAAATTTTGGATTTTTGGCCATTTGAAAAATTTCAAATCTGTAAAACTTTAAAACGGTTTTGCGTCGCTAATATGCGAGTTAGAGCGAAAACGACGCCCATTCGTTATCACCCCGGCACTACTCTATAGAAATCCACTATTAGATTTATTGATTTCGAAAAAATATTTTTGGAAAAAAACGCAAAAACTTCAAAGGGGGTGTTATGTAAATTTCGGGAAAATTTCGAAATTTTTTTCTAATTTTTGTTATATTCGTATTGTTTATGGTCCGTAGGTACGTGTATAAGCATTAGAAAAGGGCGCCGACGCTTATTAAGATATCTAACGGACTTTGTTATTTTGTATTTTAGCACATTTGAAAAATTTCAAATCTGTAAAACTTTAAAACGGTTTTGCGTCGCTAATATGCGAGTTAGAGCGAAAACGACGCCCATTCGTTATCACCCCGGCACTACTCTATAGAAATCCACTATTAGATTTATTGATTTCGAAAAAATATTTTTTGAAAAAAACGCAATAACTTCAAAGGGGGTGTTATGTAAATTTCGGGAAAATTTCGAAATTTTTTTCTAATTTTTGTTATATTCGTATTGTTTATGGTCCGTAGGTACGTGTATAAGCATTAGAAAAGGGCGCCGACGCTTATTAAGCTCGCAAACGGACTTTGAAATTTTGGATTTTTGGCCATTTGAAAAATTTCAAATCTGTAAAACTTTAAAACGGTTTTGCGTCGCTAATATGCGAGTTAGAGCGAAACCGACGCCCATTCGTTATCACCCCGGCACTACTCTATAGAAATCCACTATTAGATTTATTGATTTCGAAAAAATAATTATATGAAAAAAACGCAGAAAATTCAAACGGGGGGGTTTTATGTAAATTTCGGGAAAATTTCGAAATTTTGTTTGCTAATGTTTTGTTATATTCGTATTGTTTATGGTCCGTAGGTACGTGTATAAGCATTAGAAAAGGGCGCCGACGCTTATTAAGCTCGCAAACGGACTTTGAAATTTTGGATTTTTGGCCATTTGAAAAATTTCAAATCTGTAAAACTTTAAAACGGTTTTGCGTCGCTAATATGCGAGTTAGAGCGAAAACGACGCCCATTCGTTATCACCCCGGCACTACTCTATAGAAATCCACTATTAGATTTATTGATTTCGAAAAAATATTTTTTTGAAAAAACGCAAAAACTTCAAAGGGGGGGGTGTTATGTAAATTTCGGGAAAATTTCGAAATAATATTTTCTAATTGTTTGTTATATTCGTATTGTTTATGGTCCGTAGGTACGTGTATAAGCATTAGAAAAGGGCGCCGACGCTTATTAAGCTCGCAAACGGACTTTGAAATTTTGGATTTTTGGCCATTTGAAAAATTTCAAATCTGTAAAACTTTAAAACGGTTTTGCGTCGCTAATATGCGAGTTAGAGCGAAACCGACGCCCATTCGTTATCACCCCGGCACTACTCTATAGAAATCCACTATTAGATTTATTGATTTCGAAAAAATATTTTTGGAAAAAAACGCAAAAACTTCAAAGGGGGTGTTATGTAAATTTCGGGAAAATTTCGAAATTTTTTTCTAATTTTTGTTATATTCGTATTGTTTATGGTCCGTAGGTACGTGTATAAGCATTAGAAAAGGGCGCCGACGCTTATTAAGCTCGCAAACGGACTTTGAAATTTTGGATTTTTGGCCATTTGAAAAATTTCAAATCTGTAAAACTTTAAAACGGTTTTGCGTCGCTAATATGCGAGTTAGAGCGAAACCGACGCCCATTCGTTATCACCCCGGCACTACTCTATAGAAATCCACTATTAGATTTATTGATTTCGAAAAAATATTTTTGGAAAAAAACGCAAAAACTTCAAAAGGGGGTGTTATGTAAATTTCGGGAAAATTTCGAAATTTTTTTCTAATTTTTGTTATATTCGTATTGTTTATGGTCCGTAGGTACGTGTATAAGCATTAGAAAAGGGCGCCGACGCTTATTAAGCTCGCAAACGGACTTTGAAATTTTGGATTTTTGGCCATTTGAAAAATTTCAAATCTGTAAAACTTTAAAACGGTTTTGCGTCGCTAATATGCGAGTTAGAGCGAAACCGACGCCCATTCGTTATCACCCCGGCACTACTCTATAGAAATCCACTATTAGATTTATTGATTTCGAAAAAATATTTTTGGAAAAAAACGCAAAAACTTCAAAAGGGGGTGTTATGTAAATTTCGGGAAAATTTCGAAATTTTTTTCTAATTTTTGTTATATTCGTATTGTTTATGGTCCGTAGGTACGTGTATAAGCATTAGAAAAGGGCGCCGACGCTTATTAAGCTCGCAAACGGACTTTGAAATTTTGGATTTTTGGCCATTTGAAAAATTTCAAATCTGTAAAACTTTAAAACGGTTTTGCGTCGCTAATATGCGAGTTAGAGCGAAACCGACGCCCATTCGTTATCACCCCGGCACTACTCTATAGAAATCCACTATTAGATTTATTGATTTCGACAAAAAATAGTTTGGAAAAAAACGGAAAAACTTCAAAGGGGGGGGGGTTTTGTAAATTTCGGGAAAATTTCGAAATTTTTTTCTAATTTTTGTTATATTCGTATTGTTTATGGTCCGTAGGTACGTGTATAAGCATTAGAAAAGGGCGCCGACGCTTATTAAGCTCGCAAACGGACTTTGAAATTTTGGATTTTTGGCCATTTGAAAAATTTCAAATCTGTAAAACTTTAAAACGGTTTTGCGTCGCTAATATGCGAGTTAGAGCGAAAACGACGCCCATTCGTTATCACCCCGGCACTACTCTATAGAAATCCACTATTAGATTTATTGATTTCGAAAAAATATTTTTTGAAAAAAACGCAAAAAGTTCAAAGGGGGGTGTTATGTAAATTTCGGGAAAATTTCGAAATTTTTTTCTAATTTTTGTTATATTCGTATTGTTTATGGTCCGTAGGTACGTGTATAAGCATTAGAAAAGGGCGCCGACGCTTATTAAGCTCGCAAACGGACTTTGAAATTTTGGATTTTTGGCCATTTGAAAAATTTCAAATCTGTAAAACTTTAAAACGGTTTTGCGTCGCTAATATGCGAGTTAGAGCGAAACCGACGCCCATTCGTTATCACCCCGGCACTACTCTATAGAAATCCACTATTAGATTTATTGATTTCGAAAAAATATTTTTTGGAAAAAACGCAAAAACTTCAAAGGGGGGGGTGTTATGTAAATTTCGGGAAAATTTCGAAATTCTTTTTCCAATTTTTCGTTATATTCGTATTGTTTATGGTCCGTAGGTACGTGTATAAGCATTAGAAAAGGGCGCCGACGCTTATTAAGCTCGCAAACGGACTTTGAAATTTTGGATTTTTGGCCATTTGAAAAATTTCAAATCTGTAAAACTTTAAAACGGTTTTGCGTCGCTAATATGCGAGTTAGAGCGAAAACGACGCCCATTCGTTATCACCCCGGCACTACTCTATAGAAATCCACTATTAGATTTATTGATTTCGAAAAAATATTTTTTTGAAAAAAACGCAAAAAGTTCAATGGGGGGTTGTTATGTAAATTTCGGGAAAATTTCGAAATTTTTTCTAATTTTTGTTATATTCGTATTGTTTATGGTCCGTAGGTACGTGTATAAGCATTAGAAAAGGGCGCCGACGCTTATTAAGCTCGCAAACGGACTTTGAAATTTTGGATTTTTGGCCATTTGAAAAATTTCAAATCTGTAAAACTTTAAAACGGTTTTGCGTCGCTAATATGCGAGTTAGAGCGAAACCGACGCCCATTCGTTATCACCCCGGCACTACTCTATAGAAATCCACTATTAGATTTATTGATTTCGAAAAAATATTTTTTGGAAAAAACGCAAAAACTTCAAAGGGGGGTGTTATGTAAATTTCGGGAAAATTTCGAAATTTTTTTCTAATTTTTGTTATATTCGTATTGTTTATGGTCCGTAGGTACGTGTATAAGCATTAGAAAAGGGCGCCGACGCTTATTAAGCTCGCAAACGGACTTTGAAATTTTGGATTTTTGGCCATTTGAAAAATTTCAAATCTGTAAAACTTTAAAACGGTTTTGCGTCGCTAATATGCGAGTTAGAGCGAAACCGACGCCCATTCGTTATCACCCCGGCACTACTCTATAGAAATCCACTATTAGATTTATTGATTTCGAAAAAATATTTTTGGAAAAAAACGCAAAAACTTCAAAGGGGGTGTTATGTAAATTTCGGGAAAATTTCGAAATTTTTTTCTAATTTTTGTTATATTCGTATTGTTTATGGTCCGTAGGTACGTGTATAAGCATTAGAAAAGGGCGCCGACGCTTATTAAGCTCGCAAACGGACTTTGAAATTTTGGATTTTTGGCCATTTGAAAAATTTCAAATCTGTAAAACTTTAAAACGGTTTTGCGTCGCTAATATGCGAGTTAGAGCGAAACCGACGCCCATTCGTTATCACCCCGGCACTACTCTATAGAAATCCACTATTAGATTTATTGATTTCGAAAAAATATTTTTGGAAAAAAACGCAAAAACTTCAAAGGGGGTGTTATGTAAATTTCGGGAAAATTTCGAAATTTTTTTCTAATTTTTGTTATATTCGTATTGTTTATGGTCCGTAGGTACGTGTATAAGCATTAGAAAAGGGCGCCGACGCTTATTAAGCTCGCAAACGGACTTTGAAATTTTGGATTTTTGGCCATTTGAAAAATTTCAAATCTGTAAAACTTTAAAACGGTTTTGCGTCGCTAATATGCGAGTTAGAGCGAAACCGACGCCCATTCGTTATCACCCCGGCACTACTCTATAGAAATCCACTATTAGATTTATTGATTTCGAAAAAATATTTTTTGGAAAAAAACGCAAAAACTTCAAAGGGGGTGTTATGTAAATTTCGGGAAAATTTCGAAATTTTTTTCTAATTTTTGTAATATTCGTATTGTTTATGGTCCGTAGGTACGTGTATAAGCATTAGAAAAGGGCGCCGACGCTTATTAAGCTCGCAAACGGACTTTGAAATTTTGGATTTTTGGCCATTTGAAAAATTTCAAATCTGTAAAACTTTAAAACGGTTTTGCGTCGCTAATATGCGAGTTAGAGCGAAACCGACGCCCATTCGTTATCACCCCGGCACTACTCTATAGAAATCCACTATTAGATTTATTGATTTCGAAAAAATATTTTTTTGAAAAAACGCAAAAACTTCAAAGGGGGGGGTGTTATGTAAATTTCGGGAAAATTTCGAAATTTTTTTCTAATTTTTTGTTATATTCGTATTGTTTATGGTCAGTAGGTACGTGTATAAGCATTAGAAAAGGGCGCCGACGCTTATTAAGCTCGCAAACGGACTTTGAAATTTTGGATTTTTGGCCATTTGAAAAATTTCAAATCTGTAAAACTTTAAAACGGTTTTGCGTCGCTAATATGCGAGTTAGAGCGAAAACGACGCCCATTCGTTATCACCCCGGCACTACTCTATAGAAATCCACTATTAGATTTATTGATTTCGAAAATATATTTTTTGGAAATAATCGCAATAACTTGAAAGGAGGGGGTGTTATGTAAATGTCGGGAAAATTTCGAAATTTTTTTCTAATTTTTGTTATATTCGTATTGTTTATGGTCCGTAGGTACGTGTATAAGCATTAGAAAAGGGCGCCGACGCTTATTAAGCTCGCAAACGGACTTTGAAATTTTGGATTTTTGGCCATTTGAAAAATTTCAAATCTGTAAAACTTTAAAACGGTTTTGCGTCGCTAATATGCGAGTTAGAGCGAAACCGACGCCCATTCGTTATCACCCCGGCACTACTCTATAGAAATCCACTATTAGATTTATTGAGTTCGAAAAAATATTTTTGGAAAAAAACGCAAAAACTTCAAAGGGGGGTGTTATGTAAATTTCGGGAAAATTTCGAAATTTTTTCTAATTTTTTGTTATATTCGTATTGTTTATGGTCCGTAGGTACGTGTATAAGCATTAGAAAAGGGCGCCGACGCTTATTAAGCTCGCAAACGGACTTTGAAATTTTGGATTTTTGGCCATTTGAAAAATTTCAAATCTGTAAAACTTTAAAACGGTTTTGCGTCGCTAATATGCGAGTTAGAGCGAAAACGACGCCCATTCGTTATCACCCCGGCACTACTCTATAGAAATCCACTATTAGATTTATTGATTTCGAAAAAATATTTTTTGGAAAAAAACGCAAAAACTTCAAAGGGGGGGGTGTTATGTAAATTTCGGGAAAATTTCGAAATTTTTTTTTCTAATTTTTTGTTATATTCGTATTGTTTATGGTCCGTAGGTACGTGTATAAGCATTAGAAAAGGGCGCCGACGCTTATTAAGCTCGCAAACGGACTTTGAAATTTTGGATTTTTGGCCATTTGAAAAATTTCAAATCTGTAAAACTTTAAAACGGTTTTGCGTCGCTAATATGCGAGTTAGAGCGAAAACGACGCCCATTCGTTATCACCCCGGCACTACTCTATAGAAATCCACTATTAGATTTATTGATTTCGAAAAAATATTTTGTGGAAAAAAACGCAAAAACTTCCACGGGGGGGGTGTTATGTAAATTTCGGGAAAATTTCGAAATTTTTTTTTCTAATTTTTTGTTATATTCGTATTGTTTATGGTCCGTAGGTACGTGTATAAGCATTAGAAAAGGGCGCCGACGCTTATTAAGCTCGCAAACGGACTTTGAAATTTTGGATTTTTGGCCATTTGAAAAATTTCAAATCTGTAAAACTTTAAAACGGTTTTGCGTCGCTAATATGCGAGTTAGAGCGAAAACGACGCCCATTCGTTATCACCCCGGCACTACTCTATAGAAATCCACTATTAGATTTATTGATTTCGAAAAAATATTTTTTGGAAAAAACGCAAAAACTTCAAAGAGGGGGGTGTTATGTAAATTTCGGGAAAATTTCGAATTTTTTTTTCTAATTTTTTGTTATATTCGTATTGTTTATGGTCCGTAGGTACGTGTATAAGCATTAGAAAAGGGCGCCGACGCTTATTAAGCTCGCAAACGGACTTTGAAATTTTGGATTTTGGCCATTTGAAAAATTTCAAATCTGTAAAACTTTAAAACGGTTTTGCGTCGCTAATATGCGAGTTAGAGCGAAAACGACGCCCATTCGTTATCACCCCGGCACTACTCTATAGAAATCCACTATTAGATTTATTGAAATCGAAAAAATATTTTAAGGAAAAAAAGCAAAAACTTCAAAGGGGGTGTTATGTAAATTTCAGGAAAATTTCGAAATTTTTTCTAATTTTCCGTAGGTACGTGTATAAGCATTAGAAAAGGGCGCCGACGCTTATTAAGCTCGCAAACGGACTTTGAAATTTTGGATTTTTGGCCATTTGAAAAATTTCAAATCTGTAAAACTTTAAAACGGTTTTGCGTCGCTAATATGCGAGTTAGAGCGAAACCGACGCCCATTCGTTATCACCCCGGCACTACTCTATAGAAATCCACTATTAGATTTATTGTTGTCGAAAATATTTTTTTTGGTAAAAAACGCAAAAACTTCAAAGGGGGGGGGGGGTGTTATGTAAATTTCGGGAAAATTTCGAAATTTTTTTCTAATTTTTTGTTATATTCGTATTGTTTATTGTCCGTAGGTACGTGTATAAGCATTAGAAAAGGGCGCCGACGCTTATTAAGCTCGCAAACGGACTTTGAAATTTTGACGACGCCCATTCGTTATCACCCCCGGCACTACTCTATAGAAATCCACTATTAGATTTATTGATTTCGAAAAAATATTTTTTGGAAAAAACGCAAAAACTTCAAAGGGGGTGTTATGTAAATTTCGGGAAAATTTCA